>OX422215.1:283954400-284344400 GCA_949130495.1 Sambucus nigra
AAATCAACAAATCCCAAATTTATTAGGAAAATATTTATTATTTGCAAAAAATCAAAAAAAAATCATAAATTGTGAATCATGTATGTTGTTGATAAACTAATTTACATACAAGCTTCAAAATATTACAAGTCTTAATAGTTGACAGACCAACCAAAAATTGGGAAGAGTTTTCTCTATTTTCTAGACGTTCTAAAACCTGCTAATATAAAACATACGTAATGTAAAGCCTGCACGGCCATAAAATATAACAATACAATTACAAAAGCATGCACGGCCATAAAATTTAACAATGAAACTACAAAAATGGCACGGCCCTAACACATAAAAATTAGAATCTTGAATATTAACGGCATTAGATAAACAATCCCCTTGTTCTAAGCCATTGACTTCTTCGTGTGTTCCACGTAGATAAAAGCTAACGATATAATGTTATCCTGCAAAAAAATAAGATAAAAAAAAAGATGATATCAGTAACCAAGTAATTTAAAAAAATCTTATTCAAGATGAAAAATTGCATATACGAGTTACAATTATTATTATATTCTTAAACCAGAAGTCTCGTGGCTGCGTGGTCAGTTCCTACGAGTTACATTAGTCCCACGCAAGGTGTTCGTGCCTCTTACGGGGCCATTTAGACGTGATTTTGGATTTTCACCTTCTAACGGCAAGTTTTTAATCCAAAGTCTAAATATTTTTAAATTATCATCATATTCTTAAACCCGGGTGTCCCATGACAACGCGGTAAGTTACTATGAGTTACACTGGTCCCGTGTGAGGTGTTCATGCCTCTTACGGGGTTGTCAGGGCGTGGTTTTGGGTTTTCACCCTCTAACAGCAAGTTTTTAAACCAAAGTCTAAATATTTTCAAATTATTCATCATACTCTTAAATTATGAGTCCCTGACTATGTGGTCAGTACGAGTTACACTAGTCTCGTGCGAGGTGTTAGTGCCTCGTATAGGGTCATTTGGGCATGGTTTTGGGTTATCACCCTCTAACGACAAGTTTTTAAGCCAAAGTCTAGATATTTTTAAATTATCACCATATTCTTAAACTAGGAGTTCCATGACTACGCAGTCAGTTCCTACGAGTTACATTGGTCCCGTGTGATGTGTTTGTGCCTCTTACGAGGCCGTTTGGGCATGGTTTTGGGTTTTCACCCTCTAACGACAAGTTTTTAAGCCAACGTCTCAATATTTTTAAATTATCATCATATTCTCAAATCGGGAATTCCGTGACTACGCGGTCAGTTCCTACAAATTACATTATATCTGGTGAGGTGTTTGTGCCTCTTACGAGACCGTTTGAGGGGGGTTTTGGGTTGTCACCCTCTAACGACATGTTTTTAAGCCAAACTTTAAATATTTTCAAATTATCATCATATTATCAAATCGGGAGTCCCGTGACTATGCGATCAGTTCCTACGAGTTACACTAATCCCATGCGAGGTGTTCGTGCCTCTTATGAGACCGTTTGGGTGTGGTTTGGGGTTTTCATCCTTCAACGACATGTTTTTAAGTCAAAATCTAAATATTTTCAAATTATTGACATATTATCAAACCGGGGATCCTGTGACTACATGGTCAGTTCCTACGAGTTACATTAGTCCCGTGCGAGGTGTTTGTGCCTCTTATGGGGCCGTTTGAGGGCTGATTTGGATTTTCACCCTATAATGGCATATTTTTTAGACAAAGTGTAGATATTTTTAAATTATCATCATATTCTCAAACTGGGAGCCCAATGACTACGCGGTCAGTTCCTATGAGTTACATTGGTCCTGTGTGAAGTGTTTGTGCCTCTTATAAGAGCGTTTGTGGGTGATTTTAAGTTTTCACCCTCTAACGGCATGTTTTTAAGTCAAAGTCTAAATATTTTCAAATTATTTTTATATTCTAAAATCAGAAATTCTGTGACTACGTGGTCAGTCCCTGCAAGTCACATAGGTCCCGTGTGAGGTTTTGTGCCACTTATGGGGCCGTTTGAGGGATGGTTTGGATTTTCACCCTCTAGCGGCATGTTTTTAAGCCAAAGTAAAAATATTTTCAAATTATCGTCATATATTCTCAAACTGGGAGTCCCGTGACTACACGGTCAGTTCATACAAGTTACATTGGACCCGTGCAAGGTGTTCGTACCTCTTACGAGGATGTTTGGGGATGGTTTTGGATTCATCCTCTAATGTCATGTTTTTAAGCCAAAGTCTAAATATTTTCAAATTATCATAATATTATCGAACTCAAAGTCTTGTGACTACACGATCAGTCCCAACTAAATGGAAGTTTATGGAAGACTAGTACAGAAACATTATTTTAATTCATGTAAGATTAAAACATATAAGGGACACTTGCCGTTTAGTCCCTGCCAAGTAATTTTTCGACTCTAAAATCAGGATAATTGTTTTTAAACACCTAGGTCCCTCAAGCATCCATTTACCAAATACTCTCTTATTTTTAAAGGTCCAACAGTAGGATAGGGTGGGGTGGGTGCAGTGCGGGGTGGGGGTGGGGTTGTTTATGCTTCTATCTCGGACCTTTAAAAACAAAAGAGTATTGGGTAAAGGATAATCCTAGGGTGACACACGAATTGGACACACTTAGTGCGACACACTAACGTGTCACACTGGTATTGGCTAATATCTAAGCTCCACTATTGTGGGTCCTATGTGGAACCCGGAGACGAGCCAATACCGGTGTGGCACGTGAGTGTGTTGCATTAAGTTTGTCTAATTCATGTGTCGGTATAGAATCACCCATTGAGTAAATGGGTGTTGGAGGACCTAGTTGTTTAAAAATTTATTGTCCTGGTTTTAGAGTCCAAAAACTTCTTCCCCGAGACTAAACTGTATGTATCTCGACATATAATTGGGGTTCAACTTCGCCCAAGTAACCATTAACTATTTTACTCAAACCCTACTAATACTAAAACACAAAGTTCTAGTAATGTTATTGCTACTGCTAGCAAATTCCTATTAGTGACATTCCCATTATTATACAGTAATATTGTATTTTCTACGGTATGTTATTGTTTATATACCATTTTGCATGCTTATGGCTTAGTAATCTCCAACTAAAAATGTTAGAATAACTTACACTTTCTGAAAATTATGGGCTTGGAATCCCTGTTGCCAATTATCTGAACGATGGAGTTACTTGTAATGGTGAATTGAACTCTATACTTGGAAAGTCACAAATTTCTCCAGCATCAATTTTGATCACAAGATGTTAAGATATTAGCTGTAATAATAATAATATTTCCTCAATAAAAAAAAAGTAATTGCATAATGCTACAAAAATATGATGAAAAAATGAATTCTAATAAGTCGTTTTAAAAAACTGCTAAATCGATTTACCTTCATTTATGGGTGCCCCAAAGTGTTTCATTTTCACATTCAGTAAGACTACGTGGCCTGCCTATATGATCTGATTGCAGTTCAGCTTCAAAACCTCAATGTATTGCACATAGTGGAACTCGACTTTGTTATATTTTATCACCCGGTGTATGGGACACGAGAGTTGATCCGGTACTATACTCAGAGCTACTTTCAGACTCCTCATATAAATCAGGTTGCCTACATTAGTCATCTATTACATTATTTTTTATTTCAAAAGATGAAAGAAAAAAGAGAAGTGCTTATTTTTAATAACTAAGTTTGGCCCATAGATACCTCCAAGATGGTAGACTGCCTTCGCTGCTACTCATCAAGTCTTCTACCAAATGTTTGAAATTCTCGAGTTGGAGATCAATATCAAAAATTTAAATCTGGGCATAACATTTTCTTTGTTTTGATTAAGAAAATGCTAGAGAGCCTGAATTTTGTGTAATTAGACAATATGGAAACTCTGCTTAATCAGAAGATTATATATGATGTAATTAGATGATATGAGATAACAATGCATAATCAGAGCCTCCAAACATGCTGCACAACTGCAAGAAATAGAGATCGACAGCTATAGTTATTTTTTTATACGTAGTTATTGCTGCTAAAAGAGTTGTGATATAACCAAATTAGAAAACCTAATTAACTCAACATCAATAGAGATTCTAATATAAAATCCAAAATCAAATGAGGCCCATAATATATAAGTTAACACTCACTGAAGCCCAAATCTGAAGAGAATAATCAAATTCACGTAAAGCGGATCTGACGAGAAAAACCTTATTTACTGGATTGAGAGAAAACCAAATTCACACATGACTTAAGACCCTATTTTACCAGTAATCATAATCAAATTCAAACCTCAAACAAGCACTGAAGTTAGATTACCCCGAGCGAAGGGCAAAGTTAGATTGTTGAAGGCTGGTCGAGTCACTCAAACATGAAGCCTATAAAAATCATTATTTTATAATTAAAGCAGTTTGAAAACATCACATACCAAAATAAAACCCAAACAAATCAAAGTATTAAATCTCAAATCAATAACAAAATTAGGAGAAAGCATCACAGACAATAAAATGCACCAATCGCCTTTGGCCAGAAGAAGTCAAATTTTGTTAGATGGTGGAGCTACAACTTTTAATAACCGGAGCAATGGTAAAGCTCAAGGAACGAAATGGCTTGAGCCAATAGGCGATCCAGAATCACAAGAACTTGGGTTTAATTACCTAATAATAAAAATTAAATACTTGTTCAATTTTATAGCTCAATCAGATGGTGAATAAACCGTGATGGAGAAGGAGGTTCATGGATAAGGGAGGTGGAAAAGAGAGATGACGAACCGGAGTTTCAGAACCAATAGTAGGCTCATCAGCTAAAATATTTAAGCTATCCATTAATCTCTGACGGCGGCTAAAGGTTTGTGTAATGTCGTCTCACCTCAATAATCTATCCCTTGCTTTCGGAAATGTGTCAAAAAAGGGTGGGGTTTGTTTCACCTTCACAGTGTTGGGGTTTAGGGTGAATATGGGGTGGTTTGACCCTACATCTAGAGGAAAGGGAGAACCGGGCTTGGCAGGGAGAGTGGGCGGGAGAGTGAGCGGTGGACGAATGAAGATGGATCCAAATGAAAAGTTAATGGACTTTAGTATTTTATTTTTTTATTTTATCTTTCCAAATTTGATATGATTTCAGCACAGTTTTAAATCATGCGAAATTCTGGCGCGGTTTTAAACCTTGCCAGATTCTGGCACAGTTTTTAAGTGTGCCAGATTAGTAATAAACCGTGATAAAATTTGGCACGGTTCCAAACCGTGTCAGATTCTCCTTGTTCAAGCGTGCCAGATTGGCATTTTTGGTGTAGTGGTTTCGGTGGCAAAATTCCAATCGGTAGTCGAATCAATCCTTATCTTTGGCGGGAATGTGGAGGGTCCTGAATTCCCTGATGAGCGACCAGGTTATCTTTCATCTTTTCTGAGTTTTTCTTGGCATCTTTATTTCTTGAGTATATATTGATTCTTTATTGGGTATTGCAGGTAACCTTCTACCCCTGGGGATAACTCTGTGGGATATGGGGATGACTGGCATGCATACGCAGATGCGGTGATTAATTGCACACCAGTTAGGGTACATCTGGTACTTATGAGAGGGGGTAGTGAGGCAGATTAGGAGGAAGAGGTGGTGGTCTCACCGTCGGGACCCTTATGTATATGCGACGGGTAAGGGAGATGTCAGATGATGCCAAGGTGACAACAATGATAGGCGAACCGTATACGTATTATATGGATACAGTGGTGAGCTATGATTATCTGGACTTTGTGATGACCAGGTTGATGCCTTCTTGTATCTATGACATGGAAAACATGCCTCCACCCACCACGGCTTTGGGTAGGGATATCAGTGCACTGGTGGGATCATCCCATAGCATGGGTGGTGGTACATTGGCAGTGGTGGCGGCAAAGGATGCTCCGATCATTCAGGTTACTCCTCCTTCTTATTATTTTTGACTAAGTAACGGGGAGTCACTAAGCGTAACGCACCATCCTAATGCATCGGTATCTGGGTTAAAGGGGATTACAGATGAGGCACTCCGGCCTGAGGTATATTCTTTATCGTTCTCTCTTCTGTTTCTATTGGTTTTTTCTTGCTATTTACTGGCTGGTTTTTCTCTAATTGCTCCTTGTTTTTCTTGCAGTATGTTCGAGTGTTGACCAATTGGCTGCAAAATATCAAGGATTAGATGGCCTCCATGTCTGATTATATCAAAAAGTCTGCTCCTTCCTTCTTTGTGCCTCCTTCCACCTCAGTTGAGGGATCTAGTTTTGGGAGTGGAGGATCCGCTACCCGTCGTCGGGGAAAGCATGTCCACCGTGGAGGTTGAGGATTCGGGCGAAGTCCCATTTTGTATTTTTTTTCTTTCTATGTGCAAAATGTAATCATGTGAAGCAAGAATATATATGAAAAATATGAATTTGCTTTTTTTGCTATTTTTCTTGGTTTAGTGCCTTATCCTATATGCACTTTTAATTTTCTCTTGAGATTGTTTATTTTATGCAAAGATAGAGATAAGTATGGAAATTATAATGAAAGGCAAAATGTTTACTTTCAAAAAAGGGGAGTAAAAGTAATTAACTCCATAAAAGATTTTTTAAGTAAGAATTTATTTTGAGAATGGTATGGAGGATTAATTTTAAAAAAGATGACCCAGGGGTAGTTTTTTAAAATAAGGATTTTTTTGGAAATTGATTTTGGTAAAAGAGGAAAGATGGAATTTTCCAAAATAAGGGGGGTGACAATCGGCATACCCCTTGACCTGCCTATCGGCATGGAGGTCAAGTCAAATCACACCTAGGCTTTGATTGAACTTTCCTTCACATCGGTATACTTCTGTAGGGCTGAGAATTAATTAGGTTTCCAGAAATTTTGTTTTTTGCCAAGTATTTTGAGTATAAAAGGAGGGGTATGGGGTGTGTTTTCTTCACCAACACCCACATTTGTTTTCTTTCTTCTCATTTCCTATTTCCACCAATGGTGCTTCTCATGTATGAATAATTCTCCTCTTATCTTGGAGGTCTAGTGAAAAATGCGTTACTAAAACCGTTTATTGAAAATAAACTATTTAAGTAACTCCGAGTTGTTTTTTGAAAAAACTCTTTTCTTAAATCAAAAGGGATTAATCACAAGAAGTGTTTAATAAAATAGTATGTACGAGATCTTATTCAAGATTTGGGAAACAAGTTTAAAAGATAGTTTACACAAGTTTTAAACACAGCACAACCAAGAATGAGATGAGAAAATGTAGAAAGATTATGTTCACAATTTTTTACGTGGTAAAACCTCACCAATTGAGGAAACATCCACGACTCCCTCTACGGAGTAAAATGAAAAATCCACTAAAATAAATTTATGAGTTACAAACTATATAACTAACATGCAAACAACTCAGACCTATATAAGTTTAGGAATGTACCCTCTGGTGTCCTTATAACTTCTCTGCAGTTCTGATTGTAGATGTAGTTCTCTCAGTTTGTCAACTTCTGATTTGTTCCAGCACTTTACGTCGACTTATGTTCACAAGATCTTATTACCAAAACTTTTCGTGTTGTAGGGTGTAAGTGTTTGTGGAGGTGCTTTCTAACACATGCATGCACACACACACACTTATTAAGTACAAACAGTCCTAACAAATTACAGTTACACTATATGCTGTGATATTTTCTTTTCTTTTTTCTTACAAAACTTTGAACCTTATTTGACCTTTCAATTAATCCCAGAATCCACGGATATCTTGCTTAGAAATCAGCCAAGATCTTAATCAATCTCAGTTTTAAAAAGATTTTCGAGATTGAAAACCTCCAAGTGAGATTCCAAACTAGGTCAAAGGTTTAGTTTTACAAGAACAAGAAACAGGAAGCATTTATTGTTGATTTCAAAGTAAGAAAACGTTTTAGAGAAAATAATCAACAATATTTTTCTCAAGATGAGAAATAAAGAATGAAACTAAGTGTAATGTAACATGAATAACTCAGATCTGAGATTTCTATGAAATCAGAAACTAGATCTAAGTAAAAGTCTAAGTTGGAAACAAGATCTCACGAACACAAGGTTACAGCAACAAAAATAACTCAACTCAAACTCTCAAACACTCAAGAACACTCAGGGTAGTGTTTTTGGATATGGTGTTTTAAAGAGGTGTTTGGGTTAGGTTTGAAGAGGATTTAGACGAATGAAGTTGGGTTTCTAACTTTCTTTCTCTCTCTGGTTTCTCTCTTCTCTCTTCTCTCTCTACTCTCTCTTCTCTCAGAAACAATGAAATGGCAAAAGTCTTCGAAGTCTGAGAATAGAGTCCCTTTTATAGTGTGAGGAGAAGGTTCGAGATGCTGGTTCAAAATCAAGGGTCAGGATTAAGTCAATTTAAATTGACTTGAATCTAAGGGCTCAAATAAGGCGGTGGTTAAACGAAAGCTGATTGGTTTAGAAGGTTACACAGGGATTCATCAAGACGACATGCAGACCATTGATAACAAATGATCCAAGGGTTTATAACACACGCATTGTTATCTCAGTAAAGAAACACACTTCCAACCAATCAGAGGCAGACAGATGTAGGGCAAATACAGGATCTGAAACGCGCGTCTAAAATAATTAAAACCATACCCTCATGTTTATGCCGCTTTCGGTTTCTACCCAAGGTAACATTAGGCCATAATACACAACAAAGTATATTTAGAGTTTGACCCCAAAAACTTATAAATCAAGTTTTAATTAATAAAACATGGTTTAAAAATTGTTTAAAAAATCCCAAAAAATTATTAAAAATCAAACTTAGGGATTTAAACACACTCAACATATGTACACACATTATTATGCAGTATGACATGTATGAATTGAATTCTACTGTGTGTGAGAGTTGGCAATAGTCTCTTGATCACTACAAGTAAGAGAGGTGAATAGGCAATCCAACTTCTGAGGCTCTTTGGTTTCTAGGATGGACATAATTTTGTCACAATTTCCAAACTAGATGAGCACTTATACAATATAGACTCAAGTGAGTCAAAGGTATAAGGTCTTCAATCTCCCCCTTTGGAAATATGAGACAAAATCTCCTTTGAGTCAACTAGGACTCGTAGGGAAACAAAAATAAGAAAAACTTAGTCCTATCTAAATTCTATCTACCCAAATCCTAGAAATCAAAAAGTACATAACTCAACTATTTACAATTTAATACCCTAATACATCAGTTGAGAATGACTGTACAAAAAGGAATACCTGCAATGAATCACTAAGATCAAGCTGTTTAGTATATGTAAGAGCTTAGTAGACTCAAATTTCTCCCCCATTTTGTCTCAAATGGACAAAGGGAAAAACTTGGACAAGCAGCAAAGGTATTACTCAGCACAAACCACACCAATAGATTTACGTAATGAAATGAATCTATTATAATCTAGAGGTTTGGTAAACAAATCTGCGAGTTGTGGATCAGTAGGAAGATAATTGATTTCTAATTCCTTAGATTCAACTAATTCGCATATAAAATGATGTCTTATTTTTATATGCTTTGTTCGCGAGTGTTGAACAGGGTTTTTAGAAATATTAATCGCACTTTGATTATCACAATAGAGATGCAATTGGTTTTCTTGAATACCATAATCACTTAGCATTTGTTTAAGCCACAATAATTGAGCACAACAGCTACCAGCGGCTATGTATTCAGATTCAGCTGTCGAGAGTGATGTGCAGTTTTGTTTTTTTACTACTCCATCCTACCAAGTTATTACCAATATAATAACATGCTCCTGAAGTGCTTTTACTATCATCAGTACATCCAGCCCAGTCAGCATCAGTGTACCCAATAATAGTGCTTGGTGTGTCATTAGTGTACCAAAGTCCTAGATTCAGAGTGCCTTCAACATATTTAATTATACGTTTAACAGAATTCAAATGGCTCTCTTTAGGGTTGTTTTGATAACGAGCACATACACACACAGCATACATGATATCAGGACGCGAGGCAGTAAGATAGAGTAGTGTGCCAATCATACTACGATATAGAGTAGGATCTACAGATTTTTCATTTTCATCTTTTGACAATTTTACCGTAGTACTCATAGGTGTTTTAGCATCTTTAGCACTCTCGAGGCCGAATTTCTTAACGATCTCTAAAGCGTACTTAGATTGCGAAACAAATAGTCCTTCTGGATTTTGTTTGACTTGGAGACCTAGGAAGAACTGCAACTCCCCCATAAGGGACATCTGAAATTCCTTACTCATAATTTCAGAAAAGGATTTTACTTCTGAAGAAGAAGTTGATCCAAATATAATATCGTCTACATATACTTGTGCAATAGTAATGTGTTTGTCAAAATGTTTGACAAATAGAGTTTGGTCATTTCCACCTCTTTTGAAACCTTTATCCAAAAGAAAATTGGAAAGACGCTCATACCAAGCTCTAGGAGCTTGTTTAAGGCCATGTAAAGCCTTTTTCAGACGAAATACATGATTTGGATATTTAGGGTCAATGAACCCTTTAGGTTGTTCTACATAGGTTTCCTCAGCCAGTATTCCATTAAGGAACGCAGATTTGACATCCATTTGATATAATGTAAAACGCATGTGACAAGCTATAGCGAAAAGCAGACGAACTGATTCTAAACGAGTAACAGGGGCAAAGGTCTCGTTAAAATCAATTTCTTCTATTTGGGAGTATCCTTGAGCAACTAATCTAGCTTTATTTCTAATTATTATCCCATTTTCATCAGTTTTATTTTTGAAAATCCAACGAGTACCAACCTTTTTGTGATCAGGACATGGAACAAGATACCATACATTATGAATGACAAATTGTAAAAGTTCATCCTGCATAGCAGAAATCCAGTGAGACTCATTCAATGCCTCGTTTACATTCTTTGGTTCCACAAGGGAAACAAAACATGCATAATGTGCATAATTTCTAAGTTGGGATCTTATACGCTCTGGCTCACTAGGGTTGCCAACTATGTTGTTTATGGGATGATCTTTAGAAACCCAGTTAGGTACTTCAGGTGTCTCAATAGGTAATGAATTATCTATTTCAGAAGGGTCATTTTCTAAAATATTTGAAGACTCTTCTTCAATAGGTAATTCACCAGTCTTGTTTTCTACAGTAGTGTCACTAACAATTACATTTATGGATTCCATCATGGTTTTAGTGCGAAGATTATACACTCGATAAGCTCTACTGTTAGGCGAGTATCCTAGAAATATGGCTTTATCTCCCGGGCTATCAAATTTAGATAAGTGTTCCCTATCTTTGCATACAAAACAAGTACTGCCAAAGGTTCTAAGATATTTGAGATTAGGCTTTTTATTGTACCAAGGTTCATAAGGGGTTTGTTTGGAATTCTTTCTAAGATAGACCCTATTAATGATGTGACACGCAGTACGAATAGATTCTACCCAAAAATATTTAGGTAAATTCTTGGCATGTAACATGACACGTGCCATCTCTTGTAAGGTACGATTCTTTCTCTCGACAATTCCATTTTGTTGAGGAGTCTTAGGAGCACTGAACTCGTGTTTGTAACCATTATAGTCACAGTATTCTATAATACCAGTGTCTTTGAATTCACCACCTCTATCACTACGGATTCTATTTACTTGAGTGTCCTTTTCATTTTCAATCCTAAGAAGAATTTTTAGGAAGATTTGAAAAGTGTCAGACTTTTGTTTTAAAAAGGCTACCCAAGTAAATCTGGTGAAGTCATCAACCATAACTAAGACATAACTGTGTCCACAAAGGCTAACAGTTTGGGAAGGACCCATTAGGTCCATATGGATGAGTTCTAAGGGATTAGAGGTAAGAATATCTTTGACTTTCTTATGAGGGGCCTTAACAATTTTACCTTCTTGACAGGAACCACAAACAATATTATGAATGGGTTTAATTTTTGGAATTCCTCTTACTACGTCGTGAGTAGACAATTTACTAAGATTATCGTAATTTATGTGACCCATTCTGTTATGCCATATCTCGTAGTCATCCATTCTAGCAACATTACAAATTTCAGAATTCTTCTTGACAGTGTAGCAGTTGTCAGGAGTTCTGAATCCAGTAATTATGCATTCACCTTTTTCATTTAAAATCTTGCAATTGTTCTTTGAAAAGGTAACAGTATGGTCTGAGTCACAAAATTGCGAAATACTAAGTAAGTTGGCCTTTAGACCTTTAACTAGAAGAACATCTTTAAGAATAGGAAGCCATCTTCTTGGAGAGTTCATTTGCCTATGATTTGAGATGAAACTCCATCACCAAAAATGACTTTACCACCAGTAAATCTGGTTTTGTTTAAAAGTTTAGATTCATCTCCAGTCATGTGCTTAGAACATCCAGAGTCTAAATACCAACCAGATGATGTGTGTTCGGCTTTTAAAGCAGTAACAACAATATTACACTTCATCTGAGTTAATAGATCATCTTTTCTAATCCAAATTGCTCTAGTTTTCATCTTGTGCTTATTAGCTCTCAACTGATAAAATTTGCGAGCATTAGATTTTTGCTAAAAAATGTTTTGCGCATGATTTTGAATTTTGTGAAAGACTTGAGCATTTGGTTTAGGAAAGTTCTTAGGATTCCTTCTAGGAAATGTTCTTTTTGGTTTGGTCTTTCTCTTTCTATAGTTAGAGTTTTTATCTCGCTGCTAGGAAGTGTATAATTGTTTCGACTCCTCCTAGAATAGTTAAAGTTCTGGTAAGTACGAGGATTATAGATAGGTTTAACAAGTCTCCTAGCATAGCAACCATCGAAAGAGTGACCATATATGTCACAGTAGGAGCAATAAAGATTGCTCAAGATGGGGGTCTCCTTAGGAAAGTCTCTAAACAAAGGTTTTGAAAAGTTTTCAGTCTGAACTTTATTCATGGGTAGTACAGGTTTGAAAGTAGGTTCACTCTTTCTGATAAAAGGGCAGACGTATTTAACCTTAGGTGAACTTTCATGCTTAGAGCAACTTGATTCCCCAATGTTGAAGTTTTGATGTTTTAAATCAAACTCAGTTTTTAGGGAATGAAAATCTGGGCATGTTTCAATAGGTCTTTTGCCTCCTGACACAAACTTGATAGGTTCAAAATGTTTTGTTTGTGTTTTCAAATTTGGACAAAATCCTATACCAGTTTGATCATCAGAATTGGTTTTAGATTCAGCAACAAATTCATCAAAACAGTTAGAATTATTTTCAAATTTTGTAAATTTTTTGAAAACAGTTGCTGTCTTTTCTTTGGTTTGTTCCAATTCTAACAATGTCCCTTTGTACTTTTTCTCCAGAATTAAATTTGTTTCAGTCAAATTTTTCAGTTTTTCATCAAAAACTTTAATTTCACTTTCATGAGTTAAACATTGGGTAGTGTACTCTTCAGCATTCAGTTTAACCATCAGGCTTAGATCTTCCAATTTCTTGGTAAGATCTTTAACAGTCTTTTCTAGTCTAGCGCTTTTCTTGAGAGTCTTAGTGTAAAGTGTGTGAATGTCTGGGAGGTCTTCATTGTCTGAGTCACTAAGTGTGGTGTGTGAAGTGACCCCTAAGGCTTCATTCTTAGAACTCACACACCCATTAACATCGTCATTATTGCATTCCCTTTGACTCACACACCCCGAGGTAGAACATGCAACATTCTCAGTAATCAAAGCATCTAAACCAGTAATAACCACATTCGAAGTATCAGTCATAGAATTATTTGGTTCATCCTCATTAACAAACATAGGCATGTCATCATTATAAATAATCTTGGCAAAGAAAGACATGCAAGGATCAAAAGCATCTGATGACTCAGGTTCCTCATTTTCAGAGTCACTTGAATCATCCCATGTTTTGCAGATGTTAGCTCTAGTGTGTTTGTTTTGAGTGTTCAAATTAACTCTACAGTCTTGTGCAATGTGCCCCAGTTTACCACATCTATAGCATTCAGTCTTCTTAAGGTCTCTATTAGGTCTGATATGAGAGTCCTTGTGATTTTTGTCATTATTTTTCTCATGAGGTCTGTGACTAGAGGGAGTTGGATAATTTGACTTTCCTTGTTTATTTGCAACTTTGTTTCTAAAATTAATGATTTTCTTGAACTATTTTGTCATTAAGGCAATCTGATTGTCCAAACTCTCTATATCGCAGTCCTCATCAGATTCATCATTGGAAGTATTAAACTCAGGCTTAATCAATTTAGAAGAGAAGCTTAGATTGGAACTAGTCTGTTTCCTATGGGATTGGGTTAATTGTTTCTTAAATTCCAGTTCCTTTTCCACAGTTCTTAATTTACTACTGAGTAATTTAGGAGTGAGATTTATATCACACATTTCCTCAATAGCATATCTTTTGTTATCAAACTTCTGTGGTAATGATCTCAGAATTTTAGATATAATTTCTTGTCTATCATAGGTTATCCCATTAGCATGCATTTTGGTCACAATATCAGTCAGGTTCATATAGAAGTCATCAAATGATTCAGTCTCAGACATAATTAAGGAGTTATATTGCTGGATAAGCATTTGGGTTTTAGCAGCCTTAACTCTAGTGTCTCCTTCATGAGCAGTAACCAAGGTGTCCCAAGCTTCCTTAGAAGTGGTACAGGATGAGATTCTTTTGAACTCATGTTCATTTATGGACATAAATATGGCATTCTTTCCTTTGTTATTATTTCGAGAAACTTGTTTCTATTTTTGAGTGAACTCACTTAAAGCTTTCTTAACTCTCTCATTACTTCCTTCGTTGGCTGGTTTAGTAGGAAAAGGATAACCATTTTCAACAATGTCCCAGACATCATCTCCCAAAGTTCCTTGAATGAAAGCAATCATCCTTACTTTCCAGTAAGCAAAATTGGTTCCATCAAAGATTGGAGGTCTGGTCAAGTTACCAAATCTTTCATTTTTCTCGTCCATATTTGATTTTCAGAAAACAATTTCAGAAACACAGGATCTCTTTAAAAGCAGTTTTACCAAGCTCTGATACCAATTGAAAAATGCGTTACTAAAGTCGTTTATTGAAAATAAACTATTTAAGTAACTCCGAGTTGTTTTTTGAAGAAACTCTTTTCTTAAATCAAAAAGGATTAATCACAAGAAGTGTTTAATAAAACAGTATGTACGAGATCTTATTCAAGATTTGGGCAACAAGTTTAAAAGATAGTTTAAACAACTTTTAAACACAGCACAACCAAGAATGAGATGAGAAAATGTAGAAAGATTATGTTCACAATTTTTTACGTGGTAACACCTCACCAATTGAGGAAACATCCACTACTCCCTCTACGGAGTAAAATGAAAAATCCACTAAAACAAATTTATGAGTTACAAACTATATAACTAACATGCAAACAACTCAGACCTATATAAGTTTAGGAATGTACCCTCTGGTGTCCTTATAACTTCTCTGCAGTTCTGATTGTAGATGTAGTTCTCCCAGTTTATCAACTTCTGATTTGTTCCAGCACTTTACGTCGACTTATGTTCACAAGATCTTATTACCAAAACTTTTCGTGTTGTAGGGTGTAAGTGTTTGTGGAGGTGCTTTCTAACACATGCATGCACATACACACACTTATTAAGTACAAACAGTCCTAACAAATTACAGTTACACTATATGCTGTGATATTTTCTTTTCTTTTTTCTTACAAAACTTTGAACCTTATTTGACCTTTCAATTAATCCCAGAATCCACGGATATCTTGCTTAGAAATCAGCCAAGATCTTAATCAATCTCAGTTTTAAAAAGATTTTCGAGATTGAAAACCTCCAAGTGAGATTCCAAACTAGGTCAAAGGTTTAGTTTTACAAGAACAAGAAACAGAAAGCATTTATTGTTGATTTCAAAGTAAAAAAACGTTTTAGAGAAAATAATCAACAATATTTTTCTCAAGATGAGAAATAAAGAATGAAACTAAGTGTAATGTAACATGAATAACTCAGATCTGAGATTTCTATGAAATCAGAAACTAGATCTAAGTAAAAGTCTAAGTTGGAAACAAGATCTCATGAACACAAGGTTACAGCAACAAAAATAACTCAACTCAAACTCTCAAACACTCAAGAACACTCAGGGTAGTGTTTTTGGATATGGTGTTTTAAAGAGGTGTTTGGGTTAGGTTTGAAGAGGATTTAGACGAATGAAGTTGGGTTTCTAACTTTCTTTCTCTCTCTGGTTTCTCTCTTCTCTCTTCTCTATTCTCTCTCTACTCTCTCTTCTCTCAGAAACAATGAAATGGCAAAAGTCTTCGAAAGTCTGAGAATAGAGTCCCTTTTATAGTTTGAGGAGAAGGTTCGAGATGCTGGTTCAAAATCAAGGGTCAGGATTAAGTCAATTTAAATTGACTTGAATCTAAGGGCTCAAACAAGGCGGTGGTTAAACGAAAGCTGATTGGTTTAGAAGGTTACACAGGGATTCATCAAGACGGCATGCAGACCATTGATAACTAATGATCCAAGGGTTTATAACACACACGTTATTATCTCAGTAAAGAAACACACTTCCAACCAATCAGAGGCAGACAGATGTAGGGCAAATACAGGATCTGAAACGCGCGTCTAAAATAATTAAAACCATACCCTCAAGTTTATGCCGCTTTCGGTTTCTACCCAAGGTAACATTAGGCCATAATACACAACAAAATATATTTAGAGTTTGACCCCAAAAACTTATAAATCAAGTTTTAATTAATAAAACATGGTTTAAAAATTGTTTAAAAAATCCCAAAAAATTATTAAAAATCAAACTTAGGGATTTAAACACACTCCACATATGTACACACATTATTATGCAGTATGACATGTATGAATTTAATTCTACTGTGTGTGAGAGTTGGCAATAGTCTCTTGATCACTACAAGTAAGAGAGATGAATAGGCAATCCAACTTCTGAGGCTCTTTGGTTTCTAGGATGGACATAATTTTGTCACAATTTCCAAACTAGATGAGCACTTATACAATATAGACTCAAGTAAGTCAAAGGTATAAGGGCTTCATCTAGAGTCCATGTGCCTTTACAATGTTGACTATGACACTTTCAACTTCCAACGGGTTTCTCTGTGGCGTAATCGAGCCATAGAATAGAACTTTCTAAAAGCGGCGATACAATTCTGGTACCCTGAGGACCATGTCTTCCATTTTATCCTAGATGAGGTATGTCTTATGTACGAGTAATTCTCATCAATGTTGGGGGTTATCCCTAGTATCGTAGCGGCTATGCCTAATTTTTCTCATTCTCACGGGCATTTCTGGTAGAGTTGCTCGATATCTCTCCTTCGGCAGCTCGACCATGAGTTACTGGAGGGACTATTTCTCTTTAGGAAGTTATGTGTTCAGTGCGCTTGAGGGGCTTTGAGGATGTTGGCTTTGTCGGAGCTGTTGTTTTAGGCCTTACTGCGAGGCTTTCACTGGTGATAGGGGACTTGGAGGTTGATCCCCAAGTGGCTGCGATAGCAATATGGATGTCTTACCGCCATAATCATGCGGTAGTGGTGCTGGCTGAGACCCGACATGGTCTTGATGCTTGGTAAGAGGGCCGTATTCCAACTTTTTAAGGGCGAGCCCGATAATATTGTTCATGTGGATTGAAAATAGATTTCATCTCGTGGCCCCTCCTGAGTATCTCTTGGTAGGTGATCCTAATTTCTTTGTCTCACCTTTATTCAGTTTTGACCCATTAGTAGAGAAGTGGGTCAACTAGTTTGTGGAGCAAAGGGCCCTGTGTCTTCATTGACTAGTGCCATAGTGGGGAGACTTGCAACCCGTTTTACAGCTAAGAGAGTACGAGTATGTGTTGTTGGTTACTGGAAATTTCTAAGCCAAGTCGGATGGCAACAAATTGTTCCCCTTCGCATAACAAAATTCTTCCCGGTGGAGGAACTGAATGAATCATTACGGATGATGTTGGGCTCCTTTTTGGTAGTGCCTCCATCCGTCTACCCATCGGTTATAATCTATAGGAGGGGTTTGGCATGTATCGGAGGATTACCTATAGTGCTCATGAAAGTGGGTGGTGGAGAATATTATGGAAGAAGAGACTGGACAAAGGTGGTTTGTCACCTTTGACACCATGGAGGAAGGTATTGTGGTTTCGTCCAAGCTTGTCAGGACGTATCACTCCATGGAGTTCAAACGGAGTGTTAACCAGGAGTGGGAGACTTGGGGACCTCCGGGGGCCGAGAATGATGACGAAGCGGGGTCATCTGTCTATTGAAAATAATGTCAATGAGGTTGTGGTAACATTTTGTGAAGCTATGGTAATTTATGTCTTGGGTGATTTGGGTTTTTTGTGTGTGGTTAGGGATAATTTTTGTGAAGTTAGTAAGGATTAGGTTTGTTTAAAAATGGTTTAGTCAGTGGAAGGGGGTGTTCTGTTTAGCTCCCTTCACTGATACTTCATGTAATGGTGATGTATTCCTTTATTAGAAATAAAAATGATTTTGATCATATCTTATTATTCCTTTTGATGAGTTTTGCATTGGATCGCTAAGGAATACATAATCCATTTGTTCATGTAAATGATAAGATGGACCGCCATTATCCGAGGTTAGAAAAGAATATCATTTTGTGAAAAATAAGGGGATCGTGTCTATGTATGGCCTATGGGCTGCCTACGTACCTTTAGGGGTTTTGGAAATTTTCCTGAGTCTCATTTAAAAAGAAAATATTTATAAGAGGATCAGGTGACACGTAGTTATAGGTGGGGGAAATGAATAATTTTTTTATTTTTTAAGAATATAAGGAGGATGAGAAGAGTCGTAGCACACCGATATTTCCAACTAAGGGTAAAATTTCTTGAGACGGTCCAGGTTGACTGGATGTGCCATTTCTTCTCCGTTGAGGTCTGTGAGCAAGGCGGCGCCGCCTAAAAGAATTTTCTTTAAAAAGTAGGACCGCTTCAATTCGATTTAAATTTCCCTCTGGGGTTCCAGACGGGTTTCATAATCTTTTTAATGGCAAGGTCTCCTTCCTGGACACTGTGATACTTATTTTTTTGATTGAATGATCACTCTATCCGGCGATGATACCCCTGTATATAGTATAGATCCTTAAGTCTATTTTCATCCAAGAGTGGAAGCTCGTCAAAGAGGCTCTAATGCTAGTCTTTTTCATTATCTTTGCTATCGAGCATGAAATGTAGGGAAGGTATTCTAGCTCAATGGGTAGGACTGTTTTCATATCGTACACTAGAGAATAGGGGGGAAGCCCCAATGGGTGTTCTGATTGAAGTGCGATAGCACTAGAGGGAGTAAGGGATCCGGCCAGCCCAATCCCTGCAATTCTCAGTCATTTTGCTGATGATGGTTTTATGGCTTTTGATGGCAGCTTCAACAACACCATTGGTTTGAGTTCAGTAGGGAGAAGATTTGTGTCTCTGAATCTCATAATCTTTGACTAGTTATGTGACTTTGGCATCGATGTAGAGTCCATTATCTGATACTAACTCATGAGGAACTCCGTATCATCATATGTTCTTTCTGATACACTTGGCCACTTTCTTGGCATTCAGCACTGCGTATGACTCGGCTTCGACCCATTTGGTGAAGTAATGGTTATCAAGATGAATTCATGATTGTTTGAAGCTTTGGGAGTAACCTTCCCTATGATGTTAATGTCCCATGTGGAGAAGGGACGGGGATAGCTGATGTTGTATAGTTCTCGAGGAGGCAATTGTTGGAGAATTAAAAATTATTGGCATTTGATCTATCTTCGAGCATAGGTTGCGCAATCTTTAACCATGATGGTCCAGTAGTACCCTTGGCTGATGATCTTCTTAGCAACTATATAACTGTTCATGTGAGGCCCTCATTCCCTACTGTGGTTTTTTTGGCATCATTTCTTCAACATCAGTCCTTGCTATGGAGTGAAAATGTGTTCCATCAAAGTTTCTCTTGAATAGCGCTTTGTCGCATATGATATACTGGGTAGTCAATTTTTGAAGGGGTCGTACGGTCTTTCTCATATGCGTCGTGGGGACATCTACCATGTTTTAGGAAGCTCCAAATGTCATAGTACCATAATCCGGCCATATCGGGATCTTCCTCGACGACGAGCTCAATATGGTAGCAGTGGATGGGCATTGCTTATTTCTGAACCAGGAAATGGACTATTATTATTCCCTCAAGCATGTCGACCATAGAGGCCAGGGTAACAAGAGCATCAACTAGGTTGTTCTTTCCATGAGGAAGGTAGTAGAAGGTGACATCTCGTAAGAGCATATTTTCTCTCATTACACAAATAGCTTAGGCTTATATTTGGAGTTTAGCATATCCCATTACTGTCAAATTCGAGACGACACGAAGTCTGAGATCCAACATCTCTAACGTTAAAGCATCTCCATACTTTGAGGGTATAAAGCTATTAAGTTTAAATTTGTTCCTTGAATTTATTTTAGGACGTTTGTTTTTATTAAATCTAGAAATAGATTTTTTTTCTTTTAAAAATCGAGGTTTTTTTTCGAACTTAAAAAAAAAATTATTTTTCGCCTACTTTATTCAAACGAGATGGTAATCCCGTTAGAATGACTTTGAGTCTCATTCAAAGGTAATTTAAAGCATTGATCAAAAAAGGTTCAAAAGAGGGCTTACTGTTTTGATTTTATTGATGCTGTTAGAAACGAAACATGTCTCATTCGAACGAGATAATGGTCTCATTCCGTTCGAACGATGCCACCACCTCAAAATTTGTGAATGTCCTATAAATCCCAATTTCGTGTTTGATTTCATTAAGACTTTTTCCAGAACTGATTCTGCATATCCTTTGCAAAAGTTTTCAACTGTTTGATTTGAGAAAACCTTTTTTATTCACAAATCATCATCCACAAAATTTATTTGAGTGAATAAAGTTTAAACCCTATAGCTTTTATCTAGTATACAACTCTTGTGGAGAGAGTTTCTTCACGGCTGATCTTGTGATACCTGAGGAAATTCACTGCTGATGACGAAGGCTGATCAGTGAATACCGAGCGTGGAAGTTCATATGTGGACGACTCTAGACGGAGCTGTATTCATTAGAGATTTCCTAGGCACTGTGAATTATGCTTTTGGCGGTTATCAATTAGTTTGTATGTCGATAGTCTTATAAACTGTCTAAAGTGATGAAAAAAGGTTTTACCCGAAATTATCTTTTTCCTTAATTTTCCTTTGTTGAATGCATGGTTTATTTTATTAGCTTTATCACCTAGATGCATATTTAGGATAATAAGATAAAATTTGGACTTATGTGTGTCGAACACTTAATTATAGAAATTATCCATTAAGATCGCAAGCACATTGTAACAACTTTAAACTGGGAAGACAATTCCTTCTAGGTGGGCGTAAAAGGGTAGGAGTTTCTCGTCTTTGACTTTACATTGGCTGATAATAAGAGCAAAGTCTCCGTAGATGTCTAGGTGTCAGATTCCTTTCTTAAGGGTGATCTTGAGGCGTATAGTGCATGCCTCGTAATTAGTCATGTTGTTGGTGCAAGGAAAGTCTAACTTTATGGCAATAAGGTTGTGAGAGTCATCAAGGGTGATCAGTAGTATCCCAATGTCGTATCCTTTCTTGTTGGAAGCTCCATCAAAGAACATTTGCCATCTAAGGTCCTCTTGAGACATGTAGAGAATATCTTCATCTAGGAAATCAAAGATCCAAACATCGGTACCTTCCCTGGGGTAATCATCAAGGTAGTCGGAGATGGCTCTCCCTTTAATAGCGTTCGGGTGACATACCCCGAATTTGGCTAACAATATCAACTAATGGTCCATTTGGGGGGACAGAGCGCGTTTTTTCAGCATGTATTTAATGGGATCCATTCGAGATGCTTAGTCTGGTGGGAAAGACAAGCAAGTAGTGTCGTAACTTCTGTGTGACCCAGACCAGGGCGACATGTAAAATCTCCAAAGCAGTGTAGTTGACTTCGTATCCAGCCAATTTTTAACTCGCATAATAAATGGATCTTTCCTTATGGGGTTCTTCAATGGATTGGGCTAGCAAAGCTCATGTTGTAGTATTTGTGACGATCAAGTATAGGAGGAGGGGGAAACCTAGTTGCGGAGGCATGAGCACCGGAGGTCGGGTGAGGTATCTCTTGATTTGGCCAAAGGCTTCTTAGCAGGACTCATTCCAAACTTTAGTTGAATCCTTTTGGAGGAGTTTGAAAATGGGTTCGCATATGGAGGTCAATTGGCTGATGAACCAACTGATTTATTTCAATTTACCCATAAATCCTTGGACTTCCTTCTTTGTCTGTGGTGGTGCATCTCAAGCGTGGCCTTTAACTTGGCAGGGTCTGCTTAAATTACCTTCTCACTGACGATGAATCCCAAGAGTTTTCCTTTCGTGATGTCAAAAATATATTTATATGGATTTATCCGCATCTGGTATTATTGTAGTCGCTCGAAGAACTTTCGAAGGGCGGGAATATGACCTTCACAAGTCTTAGACTTAATGATCATGTCGTCTACATAGACTTCTACCTCCTTGTGAATAAGGTCGTGAAGGATGGTTATGGCGACCCTTTGGTAGGTAGCCCCAGAATTCTTGACTTTGAATTGCATGAGAGTATAGTAGAAGGTTCCCCATGGGATGATGAAGGCAGTTTTCTCCTAATGGTTAAGGTACGTCTTAATCTGGTTATATCTGATGAATCCATCAATAAACGATTTGAGGGCGTTGCTAGCCATGTTATCCACAATCATGTCAATGTTAGGTAATGGGTAATCATCCTTTGGGGATGCTTTATTCAACTTCTAGTTGTTGACGCATATGCGGACTTTTCCTCTTAATTTTGGAATGGGTACAATATTGGTGAGCCATGTTGGCTATTCCACCATGCGAATGAACCCACATTCAATTGTTTGACCATTTCCTTTTTCACTTTGAGCGACCTTTCAGTATGGAGTTTCCTTAACTTTTGTTTGACTGACTTACATTCTGGGAATGTCGGGATCTCATGTTGAGCTATTTTGATTCAATATCGGGCATGTCATCATAGGACCATGCAAAGACGTCCACGAATTCCTTCAGTAGTTCTTCAAATTGATCACTCTCGTGCTTGTTAAGGGTGGACCCTATCCTAATCTCGCACTAGTGGCTACTAGCATCATTAATTTGAATGCGATTATGTTATTTGATATTTTCCTTATTAGATCAGTTAAAAAAATTTATTTGTAAAATCATCATCATCAATAGTTTAATTAGAATCAAGATAATTATTGTAAGACGTAGCAAGATACTCAAAATCCTCATTTATTTCATTTTCTAAAAAAATAGCATTGAGAATGCGATTATTTCTCAATTAAATTGATATCGGTAAAAGGAAAAACAAAAACGGGGGATGAGACTTGGATAGGGTAAACAGCAAGGTTAGGTTAAATTTGAGCAGGTTGGATTGGTACAGCATTACAATTGAGGAGAGGCATGTCAGCATCTTTGATTTGAGCAGACGGGTCTGACGGTGTAGCATCTGAGCGAATCATGTAAAAACTTAGCCCAGTGTCTACAGGTCGAATAAGTTTTTGAAATCACTTTCCACAGATTCATTGTTAATTATCACAACTTCCTCAATGAGAGGTCTCACTTCATGTTTGCAGTCTTTAGCCCAAGAGTTACTGTCTTGAAAGAAGATTTCCGGCACTAGTTTCATCTTCTTGTCAATATGGTCATACCACATTTCAAGAAATCCATAAAATGGGAAATCTTCACCCTCCTTGACAAATCTTTCATTCAATGAGTCTCTTGAAATAGTCTTTTGATCTTCCAGGATCCCTTTTGATCTCAGTCAACAGAGCCCTTTGAGTTCATTTGGTGAAGGTTGGTAACCTAGGCCACATGGAGGAAAGTCCTCCTTCAGGAATATGGTCTCAAGGATCCCTAGTTGGCATCACCCTAGCCCTATTATAGGCATGCAGTGCATGCTTTTGAACATCTGAATCACATTGACATTTCCATGAGGGTTGTGTTCTTAATAGACCCAGTCTTTGAAATTGTCTATTGCTCGGAGGGGAAGTGAATCAATTCTAAAACTAGAGAGGAGCATGTCATTCATCCCATGTTAGATTTCCAATGCTGGATTGCTAGTGTTGGTATTATCTGTACTGTCCTCGTCCCCCAAATGGTGATAACCTGACCTTTGGCAAAGAACTTTCAGTTTCTAATGAAGAAAAGAGAATACTCCTCGGATGCTGTGGAGCCATGGATGGCCAAGGACAATATTAAAGCATGCGGGTATGTCGATGACTTGAAAGTCGATAACAGTATTGATAAGGCCAGCCCCTAGTGTGAGTTTTATGAACCTCATTACTTCTCGACAGGTATTATCATAACCATGCACGACGATAGAAATGGAAGTGAGATCACTGACTTTCAGCCCCAAACAGTTGAAGGTTCTGAGTGAACAGACATTGAGAGAAGATCCGTTGTCAATAAGTGAAAGTGGGACTGTCTGTTGTAAGACTTCAACGGATATATTAAGGGGATAATTATGATCCGGTCTGAACTTAGGTATTTACTCTTCAGAAAAGGAGAGGAGTCTATAAGAGGTCAGGGACCCAAGTTCTTCTGGAGCAGTGGAAGGAATGACTGTGGGTTCGGTGAGGAGATTTATCAAGGAATTTTGGTGAAGCTGAGAGGACGTGAAAAGCCCCCATAGGGTGATAATGTATTGGTTCTTCTAGAGTTGATCAAGGACTTTTTTTTCTTCAATGGTTATTTCTGACATGGGAAGTTCTTCGGCAACTCCCTTTCCTTTATCTGTTTTGATTGCATGAGGAATTGGATCTTTGTAGTGTCTCCCAGACTTGGTCATGTGGTTAACTGAGGTGGGGAAGAACAAGAACCTTGTGGCTTCATCTACCATGTCCTGAATGGACACCTTATTGATTTCCCCAGCATATCTTCGAAAGATATCATTCCACACAGCCTGGCTACTGGACTAACTTCTTCCTGACTTGGTTTGTTATCTGAGCTGTCAAAATTATCCCCCCCATCTGGTAGAGACTATGTCTTTTTTCCAAGAATAATCGATCCACTTAACGACCATAAATGCTTTATCGTATAAATCCTCCAACTCAGTGGGGAGGTGCAGGAATGAAGATACCAACCATCCCTGAAGCTTCAAAGCGGTGAGCAACTCATAAATTCTACATATTTCATTTGTCTGTCAAAATATATCGGCCAAGGTCTGTACCACATCATCTAGACTAACTTCTTCAATAAGTACCAACCATTTATATAATTCCTAAGACCACTTTTGGGCTTCCATGAACAAGCCACTGAATTTTTGACAATCAATGATCATCTTGGTGGGTAATTTTAACCTAAACTCTAAAAGTTGGTTCAACACAGCCAATAACTCCATATCTCCCTCCTTAAATCAGGTATGGGCAACTATGCAAGCCCTTATAAGGAATATAAAAGCTTGATTGTGAAGCATGTAGGGTGTAGGAGAAAATATGGGCAAACCTTGTGTGGTTTGGCTGAGACTATAGGGATGATGGGTGCTTTAATGGGCATGATTTGAGTAGATGGGTTAAATTCTGGGTCACTTTCTATAAAGATCGCATTTGTATGTGTTGAAAGTGGGTTATGAGTGGTATTGATTTTAGGATTAGCCGGTGGGGCGATGATACCTCGTTCAATTAGGCCTTGGATCACATTCCTAAGGTGGAAGCATTGGTCGGTGGTATGACTTGCGAAATTGTGGAAATCACAACGAGTATCGGGTTTGAAGTTTTGAAGGTTTGGATTTGGTAATTGACGGGGGTCTAATGGTTTGATGAGATTTCATCTTAACAATACCTAGTATACTTTGGACAGGGGAGCATGGATCTCGATGTACTCTTTCTTGGCAGGCTTAGGATGACTTTTGAGTGCCCAAGAGGTAACAAGTTGGGAAATATTGTTGATAGTTGAGACTATAGCACTAGCAGGTTGGGAGTGAACTGTCAGGTCACTTTCTTTGGTTCAAATTCCACTTTGGTAATACCTTCCTCAATTTCTACACCAGCCTCTCAAAGGGATCAAAAGTGTGGATAATACCATCGTCCCATGGATGCTCGAATATGAGGCAAGACTTTTTTCTTTATAATACTGACTTGTTCCTCCTCGGAGGGGTTATTGGTCATGGTGGTAGCTTTCTCTCTCCACTTTCCTATGAATCTACTGGTTATTTCCCTAATGTTTTGCTTAAGAAGCTCTAAATCTTGGCGCATAACCTCTAGCTCTAAATCTGTACTGAGATATGAATTCTCGAGTGACATCCTCCCAACTATGGATCCTGTATTTTTCAAGGGATGGAAACCACCGGAGTGCGGTTTCTCTCAAGGTCTGTTGAAATATCTGGATCATTATTTCTTTGGAGGCACCAAGGAGGGTCATGTCTCGATGATATCTTCAAAGGTGAACAATTGGGGGTTCGCTTCCCCTGAATTTCTTGACGTCTGGCATCTTGAACTTCACTAGCAGTCTAGCTTTGGGATAAGGAGACATATGGGTATGGCCCATGTAGCACCTAGATATCTTGACTTGGTCGAACTTCTTTGACCCTAATTTGAGGTCTTCCTTGAATTTTTTAAGTTCCTCCTCTTTGGGATCCATGGGTACTGGCGGATTAACCCGTGATTGGGCAAGGTTTGAAATAAAGAGTTGAGTTGGTGGCAGCCCATTGGCAGGTGGGGAATGCGGAGCATGCTAATACTCTTTTGGGATCCAAATAGAGGCTCGGGAGCATGTGGACCCATGGCACGAGGAAAGATAACCTCGGGTTCTTCAGTAATATTAGCCCAATGATGCTGTATTTCATGGACCTCAATTTGAAGGTTATCAATCTTGGTGCTGAGTTGGACTAAGATAGCCATCAAATAGGGATGCATACTCAGTGCTTGGTCAGTGTTCTCCATAAAGAGCTCATGGAGGTAAATCCAAAACTTGAATGAAGTAGCAGAAGAGCCGGTGGAGCTTAAGGGGGGTTTGACGGAAAACCAAATCTAATTGGGAGCCAGGCCAAAATCAGGTATGCGATCGACTTAAGAGGGAAAATGGTTCGAAATTTTTTTTAAAGAAGGAGGGAGAGATTTTTGGTATTTTGGAAGGAGGAGAAAAATGTTTTTAGTTTTCAAAAAAGGAGGGGAAAAGGAAAGGAATCTTAGCATTATTATTATTATTAGTGTTATTATTAGGTTTTCACTTGTATTGGATTTGCCTAAATGTAGAAAAAATGTCGAACAGGATCCGAACCTGAGAAAATAGGGTTTGAAAATATGTAAGACATGGTTTGACTTGTTTCCAGGCTCATGGACAGGGTCCTGTTTTGAAAAAAAGGCGAAGTAGAGCGAAAATTCAAGAAGTATGCCTGCCCGGAATTTCGACAGAGTTTCGCATGATAACCGACAAACTAAACATGAGTGCCCTAGGTTTAATGCCTATATGAGGTTTATGCACTTGTTGGGTTAGTGGAAGGGTTATACCTTTTGGCATGACTTCCACGATATACCTCTTGCCTATAAGGACAATCATTCATTGGTACCTATGGAGAAGCCATTTTATATACATGAGTGTACATTACTTGCCTCACTATATACCTCGTGGGGACAGTACCTGTGAGAGCAAATTCAATATATTCGACGTACGTGAATGAGTTCTCTGCTATATACCTCCCGTCATGAGTTAGGTCAGGTGATAAGGTGCGTGGGGGACCATTCGATATACATCAAAGGTATGAGGCCAGTTGAAGGTGAGAGTCATATCACTTAGGCTAACTCCGCCCTATAGGTTCAGCACCTATGACAAAGTGACCCCTAAGTACGGGACAAAATTTTGGTCAATATTGTCGTGCTCTTGGTGATGTAATGTGCAAAAATGCATGAGTCTTAATTAGCATATTATGCAGAGAGAGTATTTTTATTTTTTATTTGCATGATGAGTAAAGGGATCACAACTCTAATGGGGGAGCATATACAAGTAATTCTAGCATGGAGACTATAGTACGCATGGTGATGGGGACACATACATGTGAGTGAGTGACATGTGAATATTTACAAGTGAGTGTGTGTGGTAGTGAGCCTATACATGGATCAACTACAAGTGGTGTGTGGTATGTGTAAGTGAGCATGGAGATATATACAAGTGTGAGAAGTGTGGGTGGGTGCTAGTGAAGCCTAAGCATGGATATTCTAAGTGGTGTGTGAAGCATGTGAGTAAAAGTGAAGTTAAGTGTAAGTGTGTGAAGTGAACATGGAGAGTATATGCAGGTATGTGAAGTGTATAAGTGAGTGAAAAGTGATATATATATATGAGGTAGATATACACAAAAGGTAAATAGGGGAAAAAAGAGAACATACAGGTAGGTGCATACGGGCACATGCAGAAAAGAATAACACTCATACAGAAATAGAGTCTAGTCCTCTTGAAATATGTCCCCAGCAGAGTCGTCATTGTGGCCATCCTGAGGGGGATGGGAAGGCTTCCCTCTAGTGTGCGCATAGGATTTCTACCTTTCTTGGGGCTCTCGGGCGTTGTTAATGTGGGGTAATATGTAGAGATAGAGTCAACAGCCTAGTTTGCACAAAACAGACAAACGAAATGTTGTCGCCTCGAGAGAATGGCATCAAGGACAATACTAATACTTGTGAAACCAAGTAGTTCAAAGGTTCGGGGACTAAGTTAAAGAATGAGTAGGTGTTAGGAACCCATACTTCCCTTTCGATCTCTCATGGGAATGTCGTCATCTTTTCCTGTTAGACTCCGTGAAGTGTGCTTATGAGAAAATTATAGATGGAGAATGGAATCGTTCAACTCATGTCATGAAAAAAGATGGAGTGAATCATCCTTAGGAGTGTTGCCAAAAAATAATGATTCAAAATAATATGTATTTGTTTGTCGAATCACAAGTGGCTATCGAAGAAAGAATGTATACATCGGACAAGACACAAACATGCAAGAATATGACATCCATTAAGAATATATATATATATATATATATATATATATATATATATATATATATATATATAAATATAAATAATATAACAAATGTGCATAAGGGAGTACTCAAGTCTAGGGATTTACCCAAGATGCCTACGTAGCCCAAGGGGCATTAAAGTCCACGTAGTTCGAAGATAACATTGGGTGGGATTTAACCTATAAATCCAAATGAGGGGTTTCTCTTATATTTGTGTGTAGAGATAAACATGCTTTAAGTGTGAGAATGTGTAATGATAATCCCTCTTTTGTAATTTATAGATAAATCATCATTTTCTTGTTTTGGGGTTTTTTATGAAAATAAAGTATGTGCAAGTACTACTAATAAAGGTTTGAGATTAATGTATGTGATGTAATGAAATAAAGTGCTAAAATAAGAGAATTTAGGGAAAATGATGGAGAATTGGACCTCCTTATAAATACTTGAAGTGGATATTGAATGTAGATAAGTTGATCTTGTAATAAGGTAAAGTTGGTATGAGTATATGAGGGGAGGGGAATTTTCTAAATGAAGTATGAAAAGGATGGGAAGGGGGCAGCTCCGAATTCTAGAGAATGTTCTCTAAATTGTTGAGAGGGCTGTTCAGGGGGTGATTTTCAAAGTGAGGTCATGGACTCTATTTATAGGGCCAAGCGGGGAGTCGATCGGCAGGGTCCTGGACCATCCTATCGGAAGAGAACCCCAGACACATGAAGATACACAGGGTCCTAAGGGTGCAAATTGGCAGTCTGGGATAGATTTATCAGAAAAATGGTCATAAAAAACCATAAGTCAGAATTGTGCACGGGGTGAACAGTTGGAAAGGGTATTCAGATCTTTTTAAGAATGCATTGAAGCACTCCCGATTCTGAAAGTTGATCGAGGTCAAACGGGGATCGAAAGCGCCCATTTGTCACTAAACAGGAAATTTTTGGAGGATAAAGGATCATTCGTCTGAACCGTAAGGCTTATTCACACACAAAATGGACCTTCGAAAAGGGTATTTAGAGCCTTTTGAGATTTCATTCAGTTCGGAGAGTTGACCAAGGTCAAATGGGGCTCGAAAGCACCCAGTGAACCTTCGAAGTAAAATGGGTTATTTATCCGTACCGTAAGACTGATTTGCCACCATTGGAAAGTGGATTCAGATCCCTTTAAATATTCATTCAACTTCATTCAAACTGGAGAGTTGATCGTGGTCAAACAAGACCTGAGAGCGCCCAGTGGCCTCTAGATCAGTTTTTGAGGTGAAACGAATCATTTGTTTGTATAATAAGACCGATTCATGCACGGGGTGGACCGTTGAAAAGGATATTTAGAGTCCTTAAAAGATTCATAAGCTCCCGCTCAGGCGAGAAAGTTTATCAGAGTCAAACGGGGCCCGAGAGCACTCGGTGGCTTCCAGATCAGTTTTCGATAGTAAAATGGACCGTTCGTCTAAATCACAAGTTCAATTTATGCATGGGATGGACCTTTGTAAAGGTGATTCAGATCCCTTAAAATATTCATTGAGTTTCTGCTCAAGCGAGAAAGTTGATCGAAGTCAAACGGGGCCCAAGAGCACCCAGTGACCTCTAAAATGGTACTCGGAGTATGACATAGGGTTTGCGGTGAACAAGTAAGTGTTAGGGACCTAAGGAGGTGCTTAGGAGGTCCTAGGATGGGGTGTCTACAATTTTCTTCATCCATAAGAGTTGTATTCAACAACTCCCGATGGTAATATACTCAGCCTTTATCGTGGACAAAGATATGGAGTTTTGCTTCTTCCTCAACCAAGAGACAAGAGCACTCCCAAAACAAAAACACCCACCTGAAGTTCTCCTAAAACCATAGACATCCTCAGCCCAATCGGTATCCAATTAGGTGGATAAACGTTCATCCATATCGAACGAATACCAAATACTGTATAAAAGAGTCCCACTCATGTATTTGATGATACGTTTAAATGCAAATAAGTGTGACTCTTTTGGGAATGACCGGTATCGTGCACAGACTCCAACACTAAAATCAATATCATGATGACTAGGGGTCAAGTAGAAGAGACTACCTATCATACTCCGATAAGGGGTTTGCTTTACGTCCTTGCCTAAAGTGTCTTTGCTAAGCTTTTTCGATGTACTCATAGGGGTGCATGAGTGCTTAACGGAGTCTAGACCAAACTTCTTTACTAGGTATCTTTCATATTTGGATGGATATATGAATATACCATCCTCAAGCTAACGAACCTAGAGACCTAGGAAGAACGTAAGTTCACCTATCATGCTCATCTCAAACTCACTCTTCATTCCCTCCTCAAAAGTGTGAGCATAGCGGGAGCACGTGAATCTAAATATTATATAGTCCACATAAACTTGGACAATCAAAATAGCACCACTCTATCTCCTCACAAACAACATCTTATCCACTCCCCCTGTCTTGCAGCCATGAGCTAGGAGGTAGGAAGTGAGCCTCTCGTACCAAGCACGGGGTTATTGCTTCAAACCATACAATAACTTCTTGAGATAACAGACGTGTCCCTGGTGCTTAGGTTCCTTAAACCCTTTTAGTTATTCCACATATACCTCCGCCTATAGCATTCCATTCATAAAGGCAATCTTGACATTGATTAATATAACTTATAGCTCAGATGACATGCTATGACGAGTAGTAAGCAGACGGACTCAAGCCTAGAAATAAGATTGAATGTGTCGTTAAAGTCTACACCCTCGATCTGTGTGTAGCCTTGAGCAACCAACCTAGCCTTATTGCGAACTATGGTACCATTATCATCCATTTTATTCTTGTATATCCACTAGCTACCTATCACATTAGTCTCGATAGGTCGGGGGACTAACTCCTAGACATCGTTCTTGTAAAACTGAAGCAACTCATCTTGCATGGCGGATATCCAATGTTCATCCTTGAGTGTTTTTTTCACATTCTTAGGCTCGAATAAGGAGGTGTAGCATAGATATCTAACCACATTTTCGAGTTGAGCACGATTATTGACACCTAATGTGGGATCACTAAGTATATCGGAGGGGTCATGACTCTTTCGAACCCAAAAGGGTGGATCCCCTAATCTGAAGTAGGGTCCACCGTGGTAATATAAGGAAGAATGGGACGTCACTAGTGCATCTTCCTCACACTGAAATCTAGGAGCAATAAACATTGGCAGCTCATCATCACTAATCGTGACATTTATAGACTCCATAACCTCAGATCTTGTAAGGTTAAATACCCTATAAGCCCTACTCATCGATGAATGTCCTAAAAATATCCCCTCTTCGCTCCGAGAGTCGAACTTTTTTAGGTGCTCTCTATCTCTAAAGATGTAGAAAGTACTCTCAAAGACACGAAAAATATGATATATATGTTGGGCTTCTTCCATGTCAACAACTCATAAGGCCTATGTAGAGTGTGCGGATGAAGATATAATCAATTCACCGTATGGCATGTGGTGCTCATCGCCTCTGCCCAAAAACTTCTAGGCACGTTTCTCCAACAAGCATGGATCTAGCCATCTCTTGTATCATCCAATTCTTCCTCTCAACAATCCCATTTTATTGAGGAGTAATAACGGCTAAAAACTCATTGTCACTACACATATGATTAATAGTGACATTATGTTAATTTTGTAGGACACGACACTTAGTTATAAGGAACTCAATTGCATCATATTTTTCTCTCAGAAATCCTACGATAGTCATCGACCATCATGAGAATGTATCTCTTAACACCTAGGCTCTCCGAGCGAGTAGTACCCATATGATCCACGTGAATGAACTCCAAAACATGGGAGGTGGTAATAGTATTCATCTTTCAATGGGGACTTCAAATTTGTTTCCTTGTTGACAAGGTCCACAAAGTGAGGAAGTTGGTTTTTCAAGCGATGGTAAGCCATGAACTATGTCCTTTTTCACAAATCTCTCAGGATCTCTAAAATTCACATGTCCTAGTCGTTGATGACAAAGGTCCATATGGAAGAATGTGGCACTATTGCACACAAAGGAGGACTTGGTCACAATCCCATAGCAATTATCTTTTGTACTCACACCTTGTCGTAAAAGTTCATCTGATTGATCATGAATGTTACATTCGGATCGATCAAACTTTATTGCAAAGTTTGCCTCGCACAGTTGGCTTATGTTAATTAAGTTTTCTTTCAACCCTTTCACGTATAACACATTATCTAGTTTAGGGAAACTGGGTATCTCAACACATCCATGCCCTAAAATACTATATGTACTCCCATCTTCAAAGGTGACTTTACTTTCCTTGCGATCCTCAAGGTGGGTAAAAGGTAAAATTTCACCAGTCATGTGCCTAGAGAATCCACTATTTAAATACCATTGGGAAGTATTTTAAACCTTGAGAGCAACGTGCACAACAAGGGCTTCGACGTCTTGCTTAGGTACCCAATTCAAGGTAACCTTTTGTTTGCCCTTGTCATTGTTGGATCTAGTCGGAGCATTGGAAGTGTTCTCAAATAGCAAAGACATCCGTTGAAATTTCTCCATTAAGCTTTGTAAAATAATGACTAGAAACTCAACTTGCTCTCTAAGACTAGCAAAGTTGCTAGAGCAGTGCATGGTAGTATGTGTATGCCTAGTTCTACCTAACTTGTAGCAAAACTCTCTAAGGTGACCTCTCCTTTTTCAAAAAATGCAAACATAGACTTGTTTGGGTCTACCTTGGTTCGTTTTCTTAGGTAGAACTCTCTTTTATGGTTAAGGTTGAGGGCCACAAGGATTAACCACAAATTTAGGAACCAATTTCGGTGCGACATGGGAAGTGGATGCACCGTCATAACCTATTCCTCGCCTCTCACTAAAACCTAAAGCGGGACCGAGGAGCATCTTTCCTACCTTCTTCGATGTATCCTCTATAGTTACCTTGAATTTTCAAGCACGTTCGAGATCTTTCTGAAGTTGGGATACAAGGGCTTTAGTTTTCTCATGAGTATTTACGGATGCTTGAAGATCTCTCATAAGACTAGCCACCTTGTTGGTCAAGTCACCATTTTCCCTCTCAACTAAAACGATCCTCTCTCCCGAATTTTCTCTCACCGAGGACTCACTCTCTCTCGCCTCTCTCAACTCCTTTCTGTAAAGCTAAAACCCTCATCACTAAACCTTTATTTTTTTTCTTAGTTTTAAAGGACTCAGCATAAAGATCGACGTAGGTACGCTGAAGATCATTCTCGCTCTCACTTAAAGATTCCTCCCCCTCACTATCGTCAGAATGACTAGATTCATTATTGAGCTTATCATGTTTAGTAACTTCCTCATTGATGTGAGGTGCATTAGATGTACTAACATAACTAGCCATGAATGCGGTGAAGTTACGTCCATGCGTGATTCGTCCCGAAAATCCCCCAACTCGACCTCACTATCGATAAGCGTGGCATTTAAGGTAGCTTTTCCTTTACCTTGTCTATTTGACCTCATCGGACCCTCGTGAGCTTTGTGACTCTTTACCTCATACCCATAACATATTTCCTCGTCTTACTTTGGGAAATCTTTCTTTTATTTTTCAAAAATTTTCTTGCCCGATTTATATTTTTTATCTTTCTCAAAACTTTTATTTTCACTTTGGAAGTATTTTGCTTTTTAAGTTTAAGAAACATTTTGAATTTTTTTGCAAAAAGTACTAAATCATCCAAGTCAAAATCGTACTCGGAGTCAAAAAACACCTCTTTTTTACTTTTAGATTGAAATTTTAATGCAATTCCCTTTTTCTTAGGTTTAACAACTTGAGAAACATATATATATCATACGTTTGAAGGTATCCAACGAGTTATTTTAACCTAAGAGTATCTAGTATCCCTAATGAATTTAGCACGGTAACCTTAGGAATAAATCATGTCGAAAGATATCTCAAAATTCTCTTAACTACACGCGTCTCAGGGATTTTCTCACCTAAATTAAAACTTGAGTTAACTATATCAGACAAACGTGCGTAAAACTCATCAAAGGATTCGGACTCAAGCATAGTGATATTTTTAAATTGTGTGGTGAGATTTTGCAGCTTAGAAGCTTTAACGGCATTGGTTCTCTTGTGAGTGAGTTAGAGGGTAATCGAAGCTTCTTTAGATGTGGCGCTTGTCATAATGTGATGAAACTCGTAAGGGGTGAAGACTCCCAAGATGGCACTCAAATCGCGTAATTTAAAATTTATCCACTTAAAGTAGTCAATTGCTCATACAGAGACAGGTTTAGGGCAACAATATTATCAATAGTCACAGTGGGTGGTGTCCACCCTCTTTCACAATCAACTAGGCACGTTCATCAATAGATTTTAAAGTTGACCTCAGCTTAACTTCCCAATACGCATAGTTTGAACCATCAAAAATGGGCATTCGATTATACAAATTATCCATTAAATTTAAAAAATTTAAAGATCTACAATTTTTTTTTTGAAAAAAAATTGATATCAATTTTTTTTTTTTGTAAAAAAGGATCACACAGTAAATTGGTGCAATAGGCTCTGATACCAATTTGAGAATGCAAGTGATTTAATGAATAGATTTGTATAATTAATTGCCACAGACACAATACAATTTTTAACAAATTTTATCTTCAATTAATTATGGTGTACATACAAGATGATTTCAATTTCCAATATTCAAGCTGAGCATGAAAATAACACATGATACGAGAAAAAATCCCTAAGAAGAGCAAAACCTTTTATTTTAGCACTATTGAGGGTTTTGAACAACAATCGACTTACAAAGACTTAGATACACTAAGTGAGATGTGCAGAGTCTTCAAAACATCAGTAGAATACAACTCAAATCCAAAGTCGTCCATAGGTAGCGGTCTACCCTCGGTATCCACCGATCAGCCTTGTCTTCTTCTTCAGCAATGAAACTCGATTTCATAATCAGTAGTAGAGAAATATCTATATACAAAGGTAATTCAGCAAGAATCCTTCTTGTGATGTGGTAAAGTGGTCTTCTTTAATTCCAAGGGGTTTGGAATATGTTTGGAGGTATTTGATCACAAAAGGAGAACTCAAAAGGGTGTTTTTCGTTGTGAAAAGTGTTCATAGATCACCTAATCTCGCTCAGCATTTTTATAAGAAGGTTGGATAAAAAGGATAAACTTTAAAGATTTGGGATAAATATGATTTAAAAACCAAATCTCATATGGTCGTACGAACGAAATGGGAAGTCGTTCGAATGACACCTTAAAACGACTTCGAACGAAGTCTTCGCACGACATTCCAGAGAGCGAAGGAAAATGGGGTTGTTTGATGTTTGAGCCACCTCGTTCGAATGAAGGAACAAATACGTTCGAACGACATTTGTTCTCGTTCAAATGAGGCATCAAAAATCTGGCAATTTTTCTTAAAAAATCCAATCGCCCTTTTAATTAAAATAACCTCTTAAAAAGATTCAAACCCAGAAAAGATTAAAAATCAATTTACCAATCACAATTACGACTTCTACCATGAATGTTGAGACGAACAATTCGTCCATTCTCCAAATGTCTTCAACAATATCTTTGAGTTCTGAGAAATCATGACGTGGCAGTGTTTGTGTAACGGGATATGCCACAATAAAAAATAAAAAATAGGAGCAATTATATAACTTTCTCTTACAATTTTGTGGGCCTGTGGTGGTATTGGGGATTTGTACAATAAAAAAATTTATTGGTAAGAATTATGATTGATCATGCGTTAGAAAGAAGAACAAAATATAGGTCTAAATATTAGATGTAGGATTCGAATCACAATACCTTTGCAGATCTTGCAGGTGGTCCGAATGAGGAGAAGTATTTTATGTAAAAGATAAATATGATTATTTTCTTCCTCCTCCAAAACCCTGTTAGAATTCCCTTAACGCCTCAAATCTTCTATTATATGATCCCCCTAAGTAATCCTTGTGTGTGGCACTCCTAGAGATATAAACTTAATGATTTGTGAAAGAAATCACTTTCTCTCTCATCGTCCCTGTACAAAAATGTGGATAGTATTTTACTCTCTATTTATCTCTCTCTTATTAAACACATTCCCTAAACCTATATATATATATATGTGTGTGTGTGTGTGTGTGTGTGTGTGTGTGTGTGTACTTGAAATGGACTTGGGCCAATTAGAGTTTTCAGAGAGATTGGGATTACTATTTGGGTAATGGAGTATACAAGGGACCCAAGGCTATTAATTAAATTGGCTTCCAAACGAAAATATGAAAACTCCATATTACTTCCCATAATATATTTTATTTCATATTCAATTATAATTAATTTCACCAAAGAATTAGAATTTCACTACAATTTAATTATCTCAGAATTACTTGAATAATGAGATCTAGTTTGCAAAGTTAAATAGTACATAATACGCTTATCCACGTAAGGCATACAAAAATCGCTTGGTGAATTTCAAATTATTGTTAATTGATGTTCAATATCTTATTTATTTATTTTTATCTCAAACTTAACTTATTTGATACTCTACTGGATTATAAAATAATTCACTGATTAGGTTTACTTGTAGAATCAAAACTTATAAGTTTATCAATGGGGTATCACAATCCAGGATATCTCCCGGTAGCGGATTCCTCCGGAACATGTTTATTTACATGTGCACACAATGATTACCCAACTTTCAGGGATTTAAACTTAATAAATTGGATAGCAACTATAACAATCAAAGAAATATTAGTGTGAGCAATCCAATCCTCATAATTCTAGAGATTATGAATATATGCACCATTTGCAAACGTTGCGAAACTGTGCAAATTTATTCTAGTCAAAACCTATACTTGAATCCCACCCTTGTCTCATTCAATAAATTCTTACTTTACCCGTAAGATACTCTTTGAACTATAAGATAAGTTCCTGAACCATCACACGGGTTTCTATAGTATAGATAAACTACTAAGATCATACTCACACCTTTATCGATGGGATGTAAACTCCCTATTTAGGTTGTGAACTGTTCAATTGAACTTGGACCGAAATTCTGATCTTCTATGATCAGGTTAAACCTAACTCACCAAAATTCATACTAAGTTCAATTGACCGAAATTATATACAATATATTTAAAGCAAATATAACGCCATTCTCATAAATATAATTCTCAGTTCAAAATGAACTTGACATACCTTTATTAATAAATAAACATCATACATGGTTTTAAGAATAAAACCCCAACAATCTTCCACTTTGTCTTAAACCCATATGCCTATGCATCTAACACCCATTCCATATACATGACCATCAAAAGCCTTAGCTGGTAAGATTTTTATAAAGGATATGGCAGGTTGTTCTAAGATGCCATATTGGTCACGATGACATCTCCTCTTCGCAAGATCTCTTGTATCAAATGATACTTGTGCTTAATATGATTATCCCTCTTATGTGTCCTTAGTTCTTTCGAGTTAGAAACCGCTCCAATATTTTCACAACAAATTGTAATAGTTGATTGCACTAAAGGAACCACACCTAAGTCACTAAGGAAGTTTAGGAGCCAAAAATCCTCCTTTGATACCTCCAAAGCGGTAACATATTTGGCTTCCATGATCCAACCATTAATACGGGATTTCTTGTTAGTATTCTAAGTCATAGCTCCACAACCTAGGGTAAACACATATCCAAGGGTCGATTTCCTAGAATCCTTATCCGACTGAAATTCTGGGTCCATGTAACCTATAGATACAAGAATATATGATGAGTAAATGAGTGTATAATCTCTGGTCTTTAGTTTAGTGCTTCTAACCTAGGTTAGAATGGACTTTACTAACCATGACAATGAGAAAACAAGTATCCAGTCTTGTACACAACGTAGCATATATAAGGTTGCCCACTGCCTAAGCATAACATATATTCCTCATCCTCTCTATCAAATCAGGTGTCTTAGGACACTGCTCCTTAGACAACCCAATTTCATGACTGAAAGGAAAACATCCTTTCTTGAAATCTTGTATCCTAAATTTTGTGAGCATATCATCGATATAAGTGGCTTGGATAAGGCCAACATTTTATCTTTCCGACCACACTAATGTTTGATCCCAAGAATGTGATTGGCTTCTCCTAAGTCCTTCGTATCGAATAATCACACTCTTATATTGGATTTGCATCGTTTTTTATTAGGAGAATATCATCCACATAAATTACCAAAAATACCTTTACCTTTCCTTAATATTTCTTATGCACAAAAGTTTCATTTGGGCATTGATCAAAACTAAAAGATTTGATTGCTTGATCAAATTGGATGTTCTAATACCTTGATGCTTGCTTAAGTCCATAAATGGATATTTTAAGATTGCGCACCATTCTCTTTTATGCTTCTCAGTAATCCCTAATGTTGCACCATATAGATGCACTCGTCAAGACTATCATTCAAGAACGCAATCTTGGCGTCGTCAAATCTAGTATTTGAGATGAGACGTAATGGATGAAATAACTCAGATAGACTTTAGCATGGATAAAATTAATAAGGTTTTCTTATTTTTAATCCCTTTTTACTTAGTACTTTGGCAACAAGACTTGGCTTGAAGGTTTCAACGTGTCCATCTATCCCTCTTTTCTTTTTGTAGATCCACTTGCACCTGATGGGTTTTATCCCATCTGACAAGTTTACAAGTTCCTAAACATGATTCGAATCCATCTCGATATTCATAGACTTAAACTAAAGATCGGAGTCCTTATCTTGGAATGCCTCATTGTATTTCCTAGGTTCAGGCTCATGTTCCCGTGGGATCTCACCGAAATGTTCACTCGAAGACATTAACTTTTCAAGTTGATGTCTGACCATCCCACTATGACGTGTCTCCACTTGTGATCCAGTATAAGTGACACGTATATCCTGACTATCAGTAATAATCCCACTACAGTTAGGCTGTGTATTGTTGATACCATGTTGTGTTTCATCTTGTATAGGTGGTACAAAAGAAGTTATTTAGTCTTCCCCTTTTATCTCTTATAAGATCAATGCACTCATGGGTTTGTGATCCATTACATAATCTTCCTTTATGTACCGGGTGTTTGTTTTAACAAACAACCTCTGGTCCTTAGGATCATAGAATTGTCATCCTTTAATTCCTTTTGGGTAACCTACAAGAGACATACTTTTGTCCTTGATTTCAAATTCCTTGGCTTCTTTCTCAACACGTGTGTTAGGCAACCCTATATCCGAACATGTCCTAGATTAGTCTTGCACCCGGTCCAAAGTTTTATGGGGGGTGTTAAGACCAATTTAGAAGCAAATAAGTTCAGTAAATAAGTATCCATCTCTAATGCAAAGCCCCCAAAAGAATTAGGAAAATATGAATAGTTCATCCTAGATTAAACCATGTCCAAAAGAGTCATTTTCCTTCTTTCCGCTAAGCCATTTTGTTTTGCAATGCTCGGTGTAGACAATTGGGATGTGATCCCTAACTTCGATAAATGATTCATAAACACTCCTAAGAAGTACTCACCCCCATGATCAGATTGTAGAGTTTGGATTAGTTTACGATGCCTACACTCCACCTCATCCTTGCAAACTTTAAATTTATCATAATCTTCAAATTTGTGGTGCATAAGGTAAAAATATTTCATACCTTGAGTAATCATCGATGAAAGTGATGAAATACTCATAACCACCTCTTGCCCTGATAGTCATAGAAATACATTAATCAGAATGAACCAACTATAACACACTTTTGTATCTATCGCCTTTTATCGTGAAGGGCCTCTTAGTCGTTCTACCTTCTAAATAGGATTCACGGACTAATAGTTCATCTCCTTCCAACGAGCTTAATTGTCCATTTGAAATTATTCTTTGAATTCTATTTATATTGATATGACCTACGCTTAAATGCCAAAGATATGTTTGGTTTAACTTAAAAGGTTTTTTATTTTTAGGTTATTTCCATTTGAGTTACTCATCTCAATGTTTAGCAATAATGGTGAGACAAAACGGATAAAAGATTTTCCATTTTTGATAATAACATCTTTATTAAAATAAACTGAATATCCATTCAAAACTAACTTAAAAACTAAAATCAAATTTCTTCTAACAGAGGCTACATATAAACAATCTTCTAAAATTATCCTTTTGTCTCCACTAAAATCTAAAGATAGATTTTCAACTACTAATATTGATGCCTTGTCGTTGTCACCCATGAACAAAAATATTTCTCCTTCAACGAGCTTCCTGGTTACCTAGAACCCTTGCAAAGAATTGAAAGCATGATTAATGGATCCCGAATCTAAACATTAGGTCTTGGTAGATTGGACCCCAAAGCATATCTCAATGACTAAGGAAAAATTATCATTTATATTCCTCCGTTTAGCTAAATGGATAGGGCACTGCTTCTTCCAATGTCCTGACCGTTTACAGATGTAACATTTGCCTTTCGGTTGTTTCCTTACTCCCTGAGGTTTAACCACTGTTTCAACCACAATAGGTTATACTTGAGACTTTTCTTTCTTCTTCTTACCTTTCATGACAGAAGAAGATGACGTCTCTCAGCAACCTGAACGACACCCTTTTGCTTGATGATATTATCCACGGCATGGAGTTATTTACGTAGATATACCAAGGAGTAATCAAATTTGTTCATTAAATAGTTTAAGCGAAACAACTTAAAGGACTATGGGAGTTATTGGAGCACGAAACCAATTTGGGTTTTCCCATCGAACTCTGATTCAAAGCCCTCCAGTTCCCCTAAGATGAACATTATATTTGGAACATGTCATGCATGGGAGTATCGTCAACCATCTTTATCCGGCCTTGCGACACAATTTTAATCCTCAAACATGTCTCTGAGGTTCAAAATCATATCGTAAGCATTTGACATATGTTGTGTTGAAATACATTGGTCATGAAGGCCAATATATACAACGATTCATCTTATCAACTTTTTTCCACATTTGGTAAGCATGAAATCCGACTCGAGTGCCTCCTCACCAAACTTGGTAAGGCATAGTTCAGTTACAAAAAAAATTATAATCCTCAGTAGTGAGGGTAATGTTTAGGTTCCTTTTCTAGTCAGTGAAATTTATTCCAATTAATTGTTTTCCTTTATTGAAACGAGTGGATTGAACGTTTAGCCCATTTTGAAATTTAAGAATCATCATTTGAAAAACTTTGTTTTCAAATTAAATGTGAGAATTTACTTTTGATGAAGTTTTAATTGGAATTCCCTCAATTACTAACCACTAATTAAAATTAATCCCGTCAGCATCCTAGTTCCTTTGTGAAATAATTTTTCTCATTGGGAGCTTAAATTACCAAACCCTGAACTAAACATATTTTTTTATCTTTCTATTATATTATCCGAACAATCCAAGATACTTATGTCCAACATAATTAAATTGTCGATGTCTTTTGGTCCTATAATTAATGATAGAGACTATGTTGGAAAGGATATCATTAATTATGTTTAAGTGTATACCACGGGTTCATTTTATGAAATTGAATCCGCTCGTATAAAACTTCCCCATTAGGGGACTGACCTCACTTAAATTCAGCTTAATAGATTAATATCAAATAACATGATTAACTGCCTTCTTTGGGGAGGAAACCCGCGAGAAACTTATCACATCACATTCTTAAAACACGAATGGAGACCGTGGAATTTATGTTGAAACCCCTTTCTTACATAATATTTTGAAGTTGAGAGTACTTCTGAAATATTCGTTCAATTATAAATCCTTAAATTAAACCATTGGTAATTACCAATTACTTGTACAAATTAAATTTTTCGTTCTCTCCATTTTAATTGTTTTAAAATAAACAATTTTATATTAAAATAATATCCGAAGACCGTTATTTAATTTATACCTTGAATTAATAACCTGAATAAATTCAGTTTTAAAAAAAGAATAAATAAAATTTGATTTTCCAGAAGAAAAAAATATATGATCTAGATTGGTCTCATAAATAAATCCATAGTCCATGAAATGTAAAAATGAAGTATCCTCCGTGAGAAAGAAAAATGGTAATGTCAATCAACCACACCGTAATTAATGTATATACAAGAAATCAAATGTGAACAGCAACCAGCCATGAGAAATGCCGAGATAATTCTTGATGAAAGAAACATTCTTGATTCTGCATGTCAAAAAGTTGAAGCTAAGCTACCCCAACACCCAACCCCACAAAAAACACACCCTACAAACCCCAAGAGAGAGAGATGTTCATCAACCATGCAAGGAATTAGTAAAACAGAAAATTCTTCTTACAAGACATATTAACATTACTACTAAACAAATAAAAATACAAACATAAAAATGAATCTTTATTACACCCAATGAAAAAATAAATAAGAACCCCAAAAAGGAAAAAAGAAAAAAAAAATCCATAACTATGTTCTGCCCGCATATGAACTCGGAGACAAAGTATCACCTCGACTCAATTAAGATGTATGCATACCTTTTACAAGAAAAAAAATCCCATCTTTCACAGAAATAAACTATAGCAAGCAATATATTGCACAACCTAAGGGTTGGAAACCCACAAGGCAAAATGAATCAAAACCGATAGCCAGTTCTGAATCCAAGGATAAAATTGCAAACCTCTTGTAGCGATGAAGATTGTTTTCACAAGGAGATTTCAACCAGCTTTTTTATCGGATCCTTTGAGATTAAGATTATACCATTTCTTCTTAGTAGACTTATCCTTACCGTCTGAGCTTCCATCTTCTCCCGGGCTACTATCGGCCTTGAAATCTTCACTGGAAGGAGCTTTGCTACTACTTCCATTACTAGTAGCATGAATACTACTCCCACTAGTAGCTTGAACAATTGACCTAGATACCGTGAATGATGAGTGGATGCTGTCTCGTTCTTTCAGCAGCTCGTCAACCTGTTTTCATAAGCGTAAAAAAGATGGTTTCAAATAATATACAGGCCGATAAAAAAGGATTGGGTTATTTGCATTTAGGATCCCCCAACTCTTCACACCTTTGGGTCCATTTTTGGCTGCAAAGCGTTAGTTGATAGGTCAAAAGTTTAACTCACATATAAAATGTCTAAATTATCCTTAACATACATTGAAGGTGTTATTGCCCTTTGTTTCATTCTCTGTTTTTTTTTTCATGTCTTGGGTTATCCAGGTCTCTTAGAGAACATAACTAATCCCTAAGAGTAACTTTAGATCCTTCAATCCACATGAAGATTTAGCCTTGATTACTCTCTCTCTCTCTCTCTCTCTCTCTCTCTCACCCTCCCTCCCTCCATATCCCTCTCCCTCTCTCTCTCTCTCTTTCACACACACAGCTCCACCACCCCTCCCCTTCCCCACTGCAACCACGTATATTCATACGAGTCGGTCTCTTTATTTCTTCAGTTTGTTATTTGCTCAGTTCTCATCTCTATTCAACTGTTTCTCATTTGTATATTTGTCCTTCAGTTATATTCCTGATTGTCATATGCTCAGTTCTTAACCCTATTCTTTTCTTTCTCATTTTAGTCTTCTTTTCTGGTTTTCTGTGCTGCCATTATTGATATTCCATCTTTGATCCCTTTGTAGTCTGTTTTCTCTATTTTTTGTCTCCCTTATTTCTTCGATGTTCAAATGGTCCTGATTTTGCTGATTTGTGAGAAACAGAAAACCCCTCTCACTAATGATATTTCTTTTGGCTAAGATCCAAGAAACTGTTTTATCACCCATTACTTATCCAAGTATTATATTTCAAGTCAGGAGAGATGGAGTAATATAAACCCAATACTTATATCAAGTAATACAATTTTGGCTTCGCGGTTTTCAGTTGGGACAACTTTGGCTTTTGGTTAGAACTGATTTTGGCTTTTTGGTCTAGAAATCAATTTTGATTCGGCTTTTGGTTTTTTAAATTGATTTCAGTTCGGCTTTTGGGTTTCTGTCTGTTTGTTTTTTCATTAATCAGAGTTGGCAATTGACGGTTTGGCCAGTCGACTAATGTTTTCCTTCCTAAAATAGACCCAAAGTCATGATATGTAAACTTTGGACCTTAATCTTAAAATATGAAGTATTGATGGTCCGAAACATGCAAATAACCAAAATTATTAAAGTGCGAAGTTCATAAAAGTAGTAAGGGGGTGGACCGTAAACTTATCAAATGCAGAGTACTTATTTACTGGGGCTCATTTGGTGGATAAAAATGGTAACATTAAAATACAAGTGTAATAAACAAAATAAATCAAATGGATTAGCATAGCAAGGGCAGAATATCAAAAGCACTGAACATAACAAATCAAAAATATAATCAAATTGAGGTGAAACTGCAGACATCTCGCAAGAAGCTCCTCTGTACAAAAAAAATAACAACAAATGAACTATGCATTTACTTGCAACAATCCCCTTTTGGAGACTTTTCGAGCCACGTTTTTTAAAGCCACATTTGGGGAGCCTTTACAATAAAATACATTGTTTTTTTGCACTTAAATTAAATTAAGATCAGTCGAGATAACTTGTGGGAATCTAACAACAAGAACAGCATTGTCACATATAATCTGGAACACTACAAAACAGCTTGGAACTGTAACTTGAAGATAAAATGCAGAACACGGAAATTCCACCATCTTATAGATGCAATAGAGTGCGCCTTTTCACTAAACTATATCTTCGTTTTATTTTCTTTTTATTTCTGCTATTTTGGGAAGAGGAATGCGGTGATGTGTGTGATGATTGGCAACAAAGGGTACTTGATTGCAAGGTTATGAATGAAGAAAACTTACAGACTGCTTTTCCTGGCTGTATCTGTTGGTCACTTCTTGAAAGCGTGCCAGTGCCTACAAAACATCACATGAGAAATGCAAACACACGGGCTAGGGGTGGCAACTTTTCCCACGACACATTAACACGACTCAAACCCACATGAAATTAGCGGATTGGGTCAGCCTTTTCTTGATAGGAACCTGAATATGACACAATCTGTTAACCCGGACAATAAATGATCGGTTAGTGTCTTGCTCGAATAACCTGACTATGACACAAACAACCCGTTTAACTGGTGTTGTACAGATCAAATGTGCTGTTTTTTTTTTTCTTTAGTTATATTGTGTAATATATGAATCTTAAGAGTTTGGAGGAAATTTGATATAATTTTGCTAACATTTAAAGTTACCTGTATTATAAGGGAGTCATGAATAGTGAGCATTATTAAAAAAGAAATAGTTTAATATTCGGTTTGTGGTTAACGGGATAAACATAAAAGTGTGTCGACCTGAATAACACATTTAATAAACGGAAGGTCTTAGTGCCAAGTAATTTTACACAATCAATCAAACAGGTCGAGTTATTGTTGACTAGTACTCGGAACAAACCCGATATAACACGACAGGAACACAATACGAACAAGACATGATTGCCACCCCTAACACAGGAAACTTGTATTGCCAAATAAAGGGGGAACCACCATGGCTAAAAAGTGCGAGTACCTTTCTGTATTCCATCTCAAATTGGCGTAGCTCATTTCTCTTTCTTAAGATCTGAGCCTCAATATCCTTGAGCTTATGAGTTGTATCCTCGTATGATTTTGCACAGAGAGCCTCGATTGTATAGCTGGCAGTTTTGAAGAAGTTATCCCCTGCAAAACCAGAGTAGAGGCTTGCTTTAAAGAAATTTTCCCCTCTGTGGAATTAGGGTTTTGTTTACTTTCATACCTCCATAATTACCTTGTTTTGAGTTTGGTACCTTTTACAAATTGACCTTGAGTTTAGTACATTTTCCATTAGAGGTCTGTTACCACTTAACGGTCATGTGCCTTCCACATGACCTGAGAAAAAAGAAAATAATTAACAAATTTGAAAAATAAGATAAATTGATTAGAGTTAAAAAGGAAAAACAAAGCATCACCCCCCCCCCCTTCCTCCCCACCACCAGCACCCCGTCTTAGTCAGACCCCCCAATCCTCATACCAATGACCACCTCCCCTCCACCACCACCCAACAACCTCTCCCTCTCTCTCTCTCTCTCTCTCTCTCTCTCTCTCTAACACGCACACACATAAAGACACCCAAATCAATTTGAAATTAAAAGTCGCCTCCCGAAGCTGAAATCATTTGTAGTTGAAATTGTTTGGATCCGGGTTTGATTTCAAATAGTTTTGCAGATCTCTGTGAGAGAGAGAGAGAGGTTTGGGGGGGAGGAAACGGCATCGTGGGATAGGAGTAAGGGCTGGCAGGGTGGAATGGCTGCAGGGTGGGGGGCGGGGAGCTGTGGGGGTGGGGTGGGAGGACTGGGAGGAGACGATGGTGGGTTTTTCCTTTTTTATAATTTTTGTTTATGATTTTTACTTTGTTTAATAAATTTATTCTTTTATCTATTTTTCAGATTTTTTTTTCTTTATTTTTTCATTTTCTGATTTTTTTCTAAATATTATTTTTCTGAAGTCATGTGCAAGATAAATGACCATTAAGTTAACGGAAAGGCACTAAACTCAAAACGGGCTATATTATTATTATTATTATTATTATTATTATTATTATTATCATAAACCAAAAGGGTGAAGAAACAACATAACCAGTTCATACCATAAACAGCGAATATATGAGTTCCAGCATTTAGTCGTGAGACCTCACAGGGTTGTAGGCATTCCAATCTTTTGAAGAAAGCAGCTTCAGGGTCCTTAACCATCGCTAACTGTACTCACAATAGGGAAATTGAGCACCTAATAAACCAAATAAACACAAATAAAATTCAGAATAAAATATCAACTGCGATGTGGGACTCACATACCGCATTTACAGTAGAATCCATTCGGTACACTTGAAAATGTAAGAAATACATCCCTGCAGATGTCACCTTGCCAGCCTTCTCACTATCTTCCTGTAAATGGAGATAAAAATATTATAAGGTTCACAAAGTTTAGGTGCCACTAAATGGCTCACTGAGGTAAACATATATAAAAAATTAGATGAAATTTCCAAAACATGCCAAATAGCAAAAACAAAATATAGAAAGTCAATATGTTGAAATCAAATAGAATCTCTTGAAAAGAGCTAGCTCATAGATATAATAAGCTTTTGAAAACAATCACCTTCCGATCAGAAAGGGAAGAAAAAGAAAACAGTCATCCGCTGCAACGGCGTAAACATGTAACTACGCAGCGGAATACACACGCAAAAACAATAGAAAATATTCAAGTCAAAGTTCTAACAGAGGTGGTCAATGGCCTTATTTATAGGCTAAACAATTTCCCCCATGGGCAATCAGGCATCATGTACCCAATCTCTTTCGTGAATGGAGACAAACAATGAATCACTCTTGGGTTTTCTCTCACAATGAAGAGGGAGTTTTGTGGGAAGATAAACTTGGTCACCATCGAAGGGTACCTCTACCTCAGATCCTCCGTCATAATTAAGCACGGCTAGAGGTGAACCCAACTGTTGGGGTTCGGTAGGGAGCTGAAATCATTGAACAAGAGTCAATGGGCTTTGCACCTTTTGGGGAGGTAACCCCTAAATGAAAACGACATCAGTATAGGTTGGTAATTGTTCTGTCCACCTCCTAGGCTGTTTTGTGGCATGCCTTTCCTAACTTGCCCATCGCCTAGCCTCCACCGACTCGAAGACAGGTAATGATACTAGTACGACCGATCTTTGTTTGACGAGAGGTCTCTGTTTGGCTAAACGATGACCATGGACCTGCAGCAGGTCCTCCGTGAATCGCCCAAGGATGGAAACTGGTACGGGCTTCTTGGCTGCCCCCGACGGGGCCTCACTGTCCCAGATCTTCCCAGAGACCCTCTTGGGTCTATCCTCATCTTCTGGCTGCTGTGCCGCCTCCTGCAACAGCCCCTCGAGACATCAGGTGGCTTTGTTCTACGATGGTGATCTCTCTCTGTAGCCCACCCCTAAAAAATAAGAATTTTTTTAGCAGGCATTCTCCATCCCAACTCAGCAAACTTTAGCCCATCCCAAAACAGATCTGTGTGAATCTATGGGTACACCACTTGTTTGAATATGCTTGCGTAAGAGGGTACTTTAAATAGCTAAAACCTTGGATTGGTAATAGAACACGCAAACATAAATTCAATGAAGATAAAACTTAGTTTAAATTCACAAGTCTCTCGTGTATAACTCGGGAAATAGTAATGAACTTGGAAGTAACTTAGCTAGAGGGAGAGAGAAGTAAGCACCCTAGATACACCTTCGCAGGCAGCCAAACACACCTTACCAAGTCCCTCTAAAGTTCCCGCGGTGAGGTCATTCGATAGAGCACGAAAGCTCTCTAGGGCCCCGCCAAGCCTGATCTCTCGTGAGTACCGTTTGACCTCACACTACAACTCTTTATTATTCTCGTTACGTAATTACAACCGTTATAGCTTACAGTCAATATAGACAAAGATACAATATGACTAATACAACAAGCTAAAATGCAAGTTGTCACGCTGAGCTGCCTCGTTGAGCTACCATGCTGAGCTGCCACGGTGCCTTAATCCCCAAAACACTGTTGCTAATGTGGAATTACTTCTAATCTCAAAATTACCTTCAAGCCCCCTCTACATTTGCCTCTTCGTGGAGAGATTTGTTGGAGCAAGAAATGTCTGCATGAAACTTCTCAAACCGATGAACCTTCTCTGCGTTAAAAAATTCTGGCCTCCTTTCCTTTGTTAGAACCATAGCGTTATAATCTCCAGGAAAAAGTAAAATTATCTCCGATGTACCTGAGCCGAAGCACTACGACTTGTTGGGGCTTTGACGAAGGGACATCGCCACTTTTTTCTTTATACTGCACTTCAACCGTTCTAGCTTTTTATTATTTGAAATTCTCCCAAAAGGCCTATTATCCTTCTCAAATACTCGTTTTGATTCTTGGTAAGTGAAATTCTCCCTTGTAATGCTTCGTTGTATTCGAAAAAGCAGAAATTATCCCCGATACAGCCGAATCACCATTTAAACAACGTTTAGACTTATGGCGAGGGGACATCGTAGCTTTTTTGAACCGTTGGGACATCATTTCCGTTGGGAGTTATTGGATATGTCTGACAAACATTCTGGCGCCAAAACTCAAACTTGCTGAAGAAGGCAACCTCTTCTGTTCCCCAGGCATCGCTTCGTAAATGAGGTGGCGTTGTCTTTTCAACTGTCAGAACACTTCCCGAAGTGCCACGTGTTCATTTGAAATGATTATAGGCGGTTGTGCACGTGCGATGGTGGGAAACTCAAAAGCTAGGTTTAAAAGGCTTCAAACGTCTCTTTTATTTCAAAACCCTTCTCTTTCCTTCTTCTTCAAGCTCCCGTATTCCCTAGAGAAAAATTATGTGCGAACTCCATTGTTTACCAAGCTCTTTTTAGCTTCTTCCTCCTCTCATCTTTTACGCCACCGCCGGTAATTGTGCTGCTCCACCTTCATTCCCAACCCCCGCAGTTACCCTTCTCAGTGGTATCGCTTCGGCCCACTTTGTGAAACACTCCGTTGCTACTAGTATCCATATCTTCCCCCTCGAAGAAGGATGTATTGCCTCCACCAGGTCGAACGCCTAAGTGTGAAAAGGATAAGGCGTTGCCAGGGAGTGTAGGTCCACTGATGGGGCATGGATTATATTTCCATGAAGTTGACAAGCCTTGCACCTTCGAACGAACTCAGCAGAATCTTTCTCCATCGTTGGCCAATAGTACCCCAAAATCATCAACTGGTCATATAACTTGGCCCCTCCTATATGAGTTGGATCGTGCGCCTGTTTGAGGACCTCAGCTGCTTCTTCCTTCGTGATGCAATGCAAAGGCCTGTTGAAGTATCCCCTTCGATAAAGTTACCCCTCCTGAACGTAGAATCTCGGGGCCCTTCGCCGGAGTCTCATCGCATCAATTTTCTCTGTCGGGACAACTACATCTTTAATGAAGTCAATATAGGGCTGTCTCCAGTCAGCCTGAGCCTCCACGAAATGACATTTCGCTGCCTCGAAGAACAATTGGTATTTGCCGCACTTCCGTTGTAGCTCCGTCGCGTCCAGTTTCATTCTTGGCCAAAAATACCCCTCCCTCTGCATTCTTCGGTAGAGGGGTATCTCAGTTGTTTCGCAGTGCTCTTCGTGTGTTTTCTTCAATCTTTGCTCTGCTTCTTCTGGACCGATGCACCTCGACAACCATCCTCCGGCGTTCCTGAAGTAAAGGTTCCCCTGATTTGTGATGTATTGGGCTAATTCTCTCAGCCCCATCGCTCCTTCCCCAGATTTCAATTGCCTTTTGATCTCTCCCCTCCAGTCTGCATCCTCTTCCATTGGTAGAATTGACTGTACCATCGAAGGCGTTGTTCTTCGTTGGATCACGACGGTAGTTGTATCATTCCTCATGACCATCTTCTGGGCAATGGTGGCATATGCGCCTGGGTGACGATTCATCGTTCTGGGCTGTCTCTTGATCTTGGTCCGATGGAACTGGCAGAGGAGCCTCTGAATAATTGTCCTGTATGGTACCAGGCTCATGTGTTTCAACGTGTACTCTCCATTCAGTTGTTGAACCACCAAGTTTGAATCCCCTTTGATGCCAAGTGAACGAATCCCCCTTCGAAGAGCCTCGAGCAATCCCAACACCAATGCTTCATATTCTGCCTCGTTGTTTGAACAAGGGAAATCTAACTTGTAAGAAAGGCAAATCTCCTCCATTCCTTTTGAAAAAATAACCCCTACTCCTCCTTTCTTTTCCACTGAAGACCCATCGAACTGCATTGTCCATTCCTCCTCCGTTGCGTCCAGGTGATTGGCCTGCAAATCGTCTCATGGAACACTTTCTTTGGGTGACTCAAACGTTCCTGAGGGGAAAATAGCCAACAGATCAGCGTACGCCTGGCTTTTGATTGCGCGAGAAACCACGCATTTTAAGTCATACTCGGATAGGATGAGGAACCACCTAGTTGCTCTACCAATCAGTATAGTCCTTGCTAACAAATAATTAATAGGATCACATCTAGTTACAATATGAATTCTAAAAGACAGCATGTAATGTCTAAGTGTTTGTGCTACAAAGACTAAGGCTAAACAATGCCTTTCCAAGCTACTATATATGACTTCTGGTCCATGGATGATCCTGTTGAGGTAGTAGACTAGCCGTTCTAGCCCGTCAATCTCTTGTGCCAGCAAAGCTCCCACGAACCTCATGGTGGATGTGAGGTACAGCTGCAACTGTATTCCCGCCTTTGGGGGAACCATGGTCTGTGGTGAAACGAGCAGCTTCTTCCGCCTGTCGAGAGACTCCTGGTGAATCTTCTCCCACTTGAACTTCGTGTCCCTTCGCAACAGTTGCATCAACAAATGTGTTATTTCGACCAATCCAGGCACAAATCTCCTGAGGTAGGAGACTTTGCCAAGGAAACTCTTCAGCTCCTTCGCCGTTCGTGGGCATGGCATTTCTAAGATCGCCCGCTGTTTGTCCTGATTCATCTGCACCCTTTGTCTATCAACCACAAAGCCTAGGAACTTCCCACTTGTCACTCCAAAAACACGCTTCAGTGGATTCATCCTCAATTTATACTTCCTACAACGGGAGAACACCTTCCTCAAATCGCTCAGATGGGACTCCTCCTTCCTCGATTTGATAACCAAATCATCCACATAGAATTCCACAAATTTGTGGAAGAAGTCATGGAAAATGGCCATCATTGTTCTCTGGTAGGTCGCCCCAGCGTTCTTGAGTCCAAACGGCATCACCTTATACATGAAGTTGCCCAACGGGGTTCTGAACGTTGTTTTCTCTGCATCCATGGGGTCCATCTTGATCTGGTTGTACCCTACATACCCATCCATGAAGTTACACATCTCATGACCAGCCGTTGCATCTATCAGGCTATCGATGGAGGGCAGAGGGAACTCATCTTTGGGACAAGCTCTGTTCAAATCTCTGAAATCCACACATCCTTATTTGGTTTTTGTCTTTCTTTCCCACTAGGACAATGCTAGATAACCAGAGTGGGTGTTGTATCGGTGTGATGAATCATGTCGTTCGTAAGCGTTGAACCTCTTCCTTGATCTTCAAATCTAGCTCAGGCTTGTATGTTCTCGTCGCTTGTTTCACTGGAATGGCTTATGGCATTACGTTCAACTTGTGGCAACTCACTTCCTCGTCCAGCCCTTCCATCTCTGTGTATTTCCAGGCAAAAACGTCTATGAATTCCCGAATCAATCTGACCAAGGCCTCTCGTATCTCTTCACCGAGATCCTTCGAGATGAAGATAGGCCTTGGATCTTCCCCTTCTTTCGTCAGGTTCAACTGCTCCAACTCTTGTGCCTGTGGCTTTGGCTGATCTGCCATATAGTCTGGTTCTTCGACGACATCCTCTACGAACTCCTGTATGTTGGAGTTGTCTATCACCGTGCATTGTCCCCGTTGGTCCACCAGAAAGCATTCATATATCGGGTCAAGCTCATCATCAGCTTTCTCGGCCGCCCGCTCACACCGTTACAATCAATACACCACTTTTCCTTCTTCCGTAATGACTTTCTTGCATGGTCTGCTGGTAGCGGTGGCTGCTTTCCTCTTCTTCTCTCTAGAAGCCTCGGCCACTCTTTTTCCTGAGAACCGGCTCAGCACGCTTTGTCGTTGGACCTCATGCTCCATCGGATCAACTCTAGGCCTCATTCTGTCTTTAAGCTACTTCGAGATGCTTAAGGGCCGAGGGACCACTTAGTGAGCTTCTTCGGCCATTTCCCTTGTGCTGCTTGCAACCTCCTTCTTTTGCTCGTTCAAGAGCCCCATCCTTTCTCTGATCGAGGGAACCCATGCTCCCTCCATTCTTCTGGTTAGGACGCGGACATCCTCCTCCAATTCAGTGTAAAATGCCGCATCGACCAAGTGAGCTTCCTCGACAGCGAAGGGCCTTTTCGTAGCCCTAATGGTCACTTCTGTTCCCTTGATATTCGCCTTAGCGCATTGGTGGTACATAGAAGGAACTAGCCCTTGGTTGTGCATCCACACCCTTCCTATTAGCAGATGATAGAAAGTTGCACTCTCTATTACGTGGAACTTGATATGGGAACTCAGATTTCCCATCACAATCCCAACATTAACATACCCAATGGATTTGAAAGATTGATTATCATACCCCGAAATTACCAAAGGCATGGGGACCAACCTTTCTTCTGGAATATTGGCTGCGTGGAAAGAGTTGATTAGCATGATATTGATGGAAGCTCCCCCATCCATAAGAGTCCTTGCAAAGTTAACTCCGTTGACACTGGCAGTCACATACAATAGCCTGTTGTGAGGGAACCTTACAGCCCTATCTGCATCGCTGAAGGTTACTTCTGACAAAAACCTTCTTACCAACCTGGCCATGGGTTCCTTCTATCTCAGCGAAGGGACTGCGTTCTTCCTCGCAATATCAAGTATTGCCTGGGTTATCTCCAACCTACTCTCCTTTGGTATCCCCACTTGGTCGAAGAACCAGGTGAACTTCGGGGATTTTGCAACTGCACAGTATTCTAGGACTGGGTCTGCTTCCTCACCTTCGACGCTATATACATCCTCCACGTCTTTGGCGCTTGCCTCATCGTAAGCCAGTACTACATTAGCCATTTCTCTCGTACAATCTTCCAGAGCTTCTTCGTACTCTTCTTACTTCTTCGTTGACTCTCTTTCTCCTCTCTCCGCTTCTTCATCATAGGCCACCACGAAATTGGCCTCATGTGCTGGCAGCGGATTGTTGTTGACGTTCTGTGGAGGGATTTGCAACGTTCCTGCCTTCACGTACTTGATGATTCTTCTCAGTGTGAAACAGCTCTCGATTGGATGCTGGATCCTCCGATGAACCTGGCAGTACTTTGGGTCCGCCTTCGTTGCCGCATCGGGTTCCCCAACGAGAATGTCCTTTGGCTCATAGACCGTTCCCCCTTGGACCACCGCGTTGTAACAGCTGACAGCTTCCTCCACTGTACAAGGCAATGGTGGTGGGTCCTCCTTGTCTCTTCCAAACTTCCTCTTATTGTCCTTCTTCGGTGCCTTGCCCCTATCTCCCCCCTCGGTGTACCCTACTCGTGGGGGCTGAGACCTCCCCCCCGCGGGTTGCATCGGCTGCCTAAACATCATGGGCACCACCACCGGATTGGACCGCACCACCAAGGAGATATTTCTCGCCGCTTTTAAGAACGCCGCAAAAGTCCCCTCGCGTGTCTCATTGATAAGATGGCAGATGTACTCAGGAAGCAGCACCTCAGCGCAGATCTGCAATAACTTGGATTCTTTGGCCTCCTCCCTCACGTCGAGGGATCTTTCCCTGAACCTTCGAACATAGGCCACCACTTCTTCCCCAGGTCGTTGCTTCTCCCTACCCAGTTGGGTCTAAGTAAACTCATCTTCTGCCAGAAAGAACTTCTGGACAAACAATACGTGCATCTCCTCCCATGTAGAAACACTGTTAGGGGCCAAATGGGAATACCAGGTATATGCTTTATCGGTTAAGGATTTGAAAAGCTCCCTCAACCTAAGTTTTTTATTATTGCAATGCGCTCCCAAGTGTTCAACAAAGCATTTAATATGCTCCTTTGGGTTCCCACATTTCCCTGTGTATTTTTCAAAAATAGGAGGAATATAGTCCTTTGGATAGGGCTCATCGTTGTTGAGGATAAGGTGTTCGAAAGTCATCATAAACCGAAGCTACCTCGCCAGCAGATTGCGAGGAAGCTTGCATGAACTTAAGCATCTCTTTCTGCATCTCCTTACTCATTTCCTCCATGGATGATGCTAATGGGGCAACAACCAACGGGACCATGGCTGAGTGCCCGTTGCAGCTGGGACAATCATCACAGCTGGGGCCGTTGATACTCCTGGGGTTCCCACTGCTGGATTCACAACAGAGGGTATGCTTGTTGGGACCGTTCCCGCTACACTTGCACCTGGTTGGGCCGTTGGGACTTCCCCTGGTGTTACAAAGGCATTGGCTTCCAATCCTCCCAGCATTGTGGAAGCTACCGGAGTTTGCAAAAACTCATAAAACTTACTCATGAGGAGCGCCACCTGAGTGGGTCCCAACCCTGCACTCGTGGAAGCTTGTGTCACCCCTGGAGCGCCTGTCATCGCCTGAACTGGAGGTACCTCTATTCGAGGAACCCCATCCCTTAGAGCCTCCAGTTCTCTCACAGCTTGTTCTTCATTGTGTTGGATGTCATCAAAGTTGAGCCTTCGATTACCATTATCTTGCGCCATACTCCCTACTTAGAAGAATGCCTCCCCAGCGGAGTCGTCAAATGTAAGAGGGTACTTTAGATAAAATGGAGGCGTAACCCTTTGAAGTATAGTAATGATAAGTTAAATAGCTAAAACCTTGGATTAGTGATAGAACACGCAAACATAAATTCAATGAAGATAAAACTTAGTTTAAACTCACAAGTCTCTCGTGTATAACTCGGGAAATAGTAATGAACTTAGAAGTAACTTAGCTAGAGGGAGAGAGAAGTAAGCACCCTAGATACACCTTGGCAGGCAGCCAAACACACCAACCACCCTTAAGAATCTCTATCAAGTATTAAAAGCTTCTTAATAAATGACAATGGTGGGTGAGCAAACTCTCTGGTTTGTAATAACTCTCTCTAATGTATATCCTCTCTAGCAATAACTTCTGAACTCTCAAAAAGATCATCCTCTCCTCAGGGGTGGTTGGGATCCTTAAATAGCCCTCCACACCATCCCGAGGCAACTCAGTCATTAAAGACTATGAAAGACATCCCTCATACTTTATGTCACAACATTAAATGCCTGATACACTAGTTGTCTCCACGTCATAAACATTAAATGTCAAGACATGCCTTTTGCCTAACCACTGTGTGTCAGGGGACTGTTGTCGCAGAGGTGGCTCACCAACTGCTTGACAGCCCCAAATACCACGGTGTTTTACTCAAGTGCAGGTCTGACATTGTTTAGCTGGCTAGTGACATCACCCACAGTAGATGTGACATTAAGTAGAGGGTTGTTTGGTTCACAGCTCAACGCCCGATGGAACTCCAAGCTGCTCCGCCAGAGGTTCCACGGTCAGGGTTCTTCGATGTTTTACCAGGTGTATCTAAGATGGTTGGGACGAGCCCCAACGGTGTCTCACTTCGCAATCCTCCGAACCAAGTCCCTCTAAAGTTCCAGCGGTGAGGTCATTCGATAGAGCATGAAAGCTCTCCCGGCCCCTGCCTGGTCTCTCGCGAGTACCGTTTGACCTCACACTACAACTCTTTATTATTCTCGTTACGTAATTACAACCGTTATAGCTTACAGTCAATATAGACAAAGATACAATATGACGAATACAACAAGCTAAAGTGCAAGTTGTCACGCTGAGCTGCCACGCTGCCTTAATCCCCAAAACACTATTGCTAATGTGGAATTAATTCTAATCTCAAAATTACCTTCAAGCCCCCTCTACAGCTTGTACATTAGCTCGTATTTTAATGAAGTAATACTGATTGTATAAAATTTTCGGTGAGACCCTGAAGTCTTCGCTGGAGGATTATGATCTAGGTTTGCCTTTTCGTTTTGAAACAATGTCATCATTTGGTAATGACCTTTGGCTATGGGCATATAATTTACAGGTCCAGGAAATTTGGCAAGCTATTTTCCCTTGCACAAGGGTCCGTTTGGTTTAGGGCGAAACATTTTTAGCAGTGAAAACTAATATGATAAAATAATTTTTCACATTTAAAATTATTTTTTGTTCATTTGAAATTGTGAGCAAGTGCAAGCTCTATAATGACGCAACTTTAAACAAAAATAGTTAACAACCCCACATAGGTGAACTTATATTTCACTATTTTACTTCTCACCGTGATGCAAAGTATTTCACCTTAAACCAAATTGGAAGACAAATTCGTTATGTGGTTGTCATAATATTATGACCCCTCCGAGGAATGATGGCTCCGCCCTTGACGCGATGCCTCCCCAATGCCACCAACCCATTCGACGAAGGGTGGGAGCCTTCGGCTGGCAAAACTCCGAATACGGGTTGCTATGCACTCAAACCAAAGCTTTCGGACAAGAAACTTCAACGAGGTGTTGAATGGTCAACTCCAAACAGCCCAAATCAGGTCCCCAAACCTATGTTAAGACAAGCCCACAAAATCAAATGTGACTACCTCACACGACCACCAGAATATAGTCTTATAAAAATCATCTTCACTCCCATAAATTGGAAAGAAGTCTCCAATGTCAAAAGATTTCACACCTCAGTCAGAACCTAATATGAACGACTCCAGTATCCCGGCAAAGATGTCAAATAGATCACCAATTAAGTACTCAGAGGAACTTGCAGCAACCATGAACGCACCCTTTAGACATCGAACAAAGTCCACGAAGACTAAAGGAGGGCATACGGTTGGCGGAGATAGTTGGGCCACGGGGAATGGCTCACCTAAAGGGTAACAACAATAGGGGATAATGTACAGTAGCTCACTATCGATTTTCTCATACTTAGTAAAGAACCTCATTGTCATGCTCCTAAACCTTTGGACCATACTCCTCATATTGGGTAGGTGTGAGAAGTTCACATCAAAAACCCTTAGCCTTGTCGTACTAATAGGAGCGCTCACTTTCCCCTTTTTCAACCTTTCCCATAATTGCTCGTAAAGCCTTGCGATAGTACTCCTCAAACTCTTGGCACTCGTCCTCGAGTTGTTCAACTTGGCCCAAATCACTACACTTGTCATTCGAATCAAATGTAAACGAGAAATGATAGGTTTTTAGAATTTCAAAAAGTTGGGAGTTGATTTTAAAACTTGAGAGGAGGGGGTACCTATTAGGCTGACAATTCAAGGAACTTAATCAGGGCTTTGCCTTCCACAACTACGCCGGAAGTGCGTTCAACCTCGGGGGTGAGATACATCATGGGGACGCCAAAGGGGCCGAAAAGGATCCGAGAAAGGGCCTTACGAGTAGGACCTAATGAGATCCGGGAGGCGAGTTAGTTTCAACTGCGGTAATGGCGGATGGACACGGCTCAAAGGCAAAAGACAATTTTCTCAAGCAGAGGCCAAGGGCGATCAGAAAAGACAAGCGGTGGCTGGGGTTGATAGTAAATCGGATCCCAGGGTTGGGCGACGGATGGATGGATGCACTGCTCAGTAATAAGGGTGGTGCGAGCCGGCAAAGGTTGGACCGACGGGTGGTCGGGGGTACAAGTATGTTTGGTCGTAGAGCGAGGAGAAGAAAGGGGCTACAAGTAGCACGGTTGCCATTATACGCAACATGTGTACGGTGGTTTAAGGCAGCAGGAACACTCCTTGGGCGCAAGCGGGCGAGAGGAACCAGAACAGGCGGAGAACCATGACTACTAGCCGGCGACAGGGTGGGGGTGGTGACCACCTTTAGCGGCGACAAGGCAATTGGTAAGCGGTTGTGGATGTTAAAGCAACGAGAGTAAGGGTTGTTACCAAATCCTAGATCTGGGCCGCGAGTTGGTTCACCACTTCTTCAATGCCATCGGACTTCCTTACAGCAACGTTATGGGTTGAGACTAAGGGTCAATGAACCAACGTAGCTCTAATACCACTTTGATGCAAACAAGAAATCTTTACTGAACTCTCAATAATAATGGATGATTATAAGGGAACAAAATCAAGTCTTGATTTTATAACCTAACCAAAAGATAAACTGTGATTTAAATAAATAAATCTAATGTTTCAAAGATAATCTAAAGATGATAGCAAAAATAAAAAGAATAGATAAATCTCTCTCTCTCTCCTCCTATCAGTGGACAAACCCTGTGGGGTCCATTCACATCACCTAAATCTACCTAATAACTAATTGTTATTGATAGTTCTGAATGAATTAAATTATATAAAGGATAAATCATATGATGTGACGTGGAAGCAAATCCCAATGGGGTACACACCATATATATATACGGAATGGGGAAGGTTCTAAACTAGATCTATTGGGAATATTCTAACATCCATGTGATGTCATGGGTGACATCGCTAGAAGTAGTCCCCTCATGACATTACATAGTCTACAATATTCTTATTCACAAATGGGCCTAAAATACCGCTCCAATGCACTAGCTAACTACCTTAATAACCCTACCTAATTATGGGAATATTCTTTATAGGAATATTCCCATATTTTACGAATAACAATAACATAAAAATTGCAAATGAAAATATTCTCCAATTTTCGATTTGACTTCATGTGGCACCATTTTTCCGTACACATCATTCTCCCCACCTTTGAAAAAGCTCGCCCTCGAGCATGAATGGGGAATTGCAAAAGCCGTGCCACCAAAAGAAATATTTGGAATATTTTATTTTTTGTAAGGTTAAATTACACCAAACCCTTCTGAACTATCGATTTTTTACACCCAACCAATTTTCAACAAATGTTTCACATTTTTTATGCATAAAATCATATTTTATCAACATTTTTTATGAAAAGGGGTTCGGTGTAAAAAATCAACAATTGAGGGGGTTTGGTGTAATTTACCCTTTCTTTAATTGAAGTTCAAACTGAATTTTTTTGTAAGTATTAGGGCCAAAAAGTAAATTTCCCAAAAATTTTGAATTTGGGCCAGCCCCATGACTCTCCAACCCAATGAAATCAACACTCACATTTGTTTAAGGGGCATATGGGGTTGTAATCACTTCTGGGCCCAAACTAAATAAAGCCTAGCAAGGGTGCCCAACACTTCCTTCCCAAACCCAAGACCAAGATAATCTTGGTCTACTCTCTCTAAATCAAATAGAGTGAACAGCCCACTCTCTATATTTGGCACATTAGTGAGCAAACTTTCAAGTCTAAACAGCCCCATGACCGGTTTCATTAATTCCAAATGAATATTTAGTGCCCCTACGTCCAAACAGTCCCATTTCCACATTTAGCCCAAAGTTGTCCTTGCATCCAAATAAGTTGCTCTCAACCCCATCGTCTTCACCAATTAGATTTTTCGAGGTAATTTTGGCCACAATCGTTAGATCAGAGCTCAGGACACCCCCTCCGTTGTCTTCCTCCTCGTAAGTCACACAGCCACCGCCACCACTCAATTTGAGCTCTCTAACTCGTCAATGAAGTTGTCGCCTCCCTCTGTCCTCCGATCGATCGTTGTTAGCGAACAAGAATGCTCCCTTAGCCGTTGATTTGCTTCCTTCCATATTCGGCGACGTAGAGTGAGAATTTCCCATCCTCTCCGATGCTATGCTCGCCGGATCTGAGCGTTAGTGTCATTTTCGCATCCTTTGTCGTGCTTATGTGGAGGATATTGACCATCTCGGAGGTCAAATCACCGAGAGCTAATGCTTGCGACCAGCTATTGTAAACGACAGTTTGCAGTTTGAAATGACGACAGCGATGTATGCCAACGAGGTCGTCGGATGGCCTTAAATGATGGAATTCTCTGTTTTCTTCTTCTGAATTGTCGTCGTCCGCCTCTTCCTCAATCTGCTAATCAAAACAATCTTCTACGGCAATCCATTCACCATACTTAAGCATATGGATGGTGGAACAAGCTGGTGGTGTGAGCTTGGTTCATGACAAACCTCTTAGCTTTTGCATCGAATCGACGGCTCCGAACTCGGGGGACATCCTCAAGGTTTCATAGCAGCTCCTCGTCTGAGATTTGTGTGGATGATTGAACAGCGATAGCGGTAGTGGTTGCATGGTGAATCCGGATCATGGGAATGTGGTAATATGGTGGATAGTCGTGGGTTAGGTATGCCTAAGGGGCGATGGTATAGGGGATGTGATAGAGATCCCAACCCGACTCTGAATCATACCCCGATGAATTCATGACTCAACCACCACATCAGGTGCGAACGAGGCTCTGATACTAATTTGATGTGGCGCAGAAGCAAATCACAAAATACAACAATTAATTAATAAGAAATAATCAAACTCTCATTCTCTATCTCATGTAGTGGTTGAATGATTTCCCCAATGGGGTACACACCATATATATATACGGAAGACGGAATATTCTAGACTAGACCTACTGAGAATATTCTAGTAACCATGTGATGTCATGGGTGACATCACTAAAAGTGATCCCCTCATGACACTACGTAGTCTAGAATATTCTTGTTTACAATGGCCCTAAAAATACCCCTCCAATGCTCTTACTAACTACTCTATTAACCCTAACTAATGATGGGAATATTCCCTTGTTTTACTAATAAAAATAACATGAAAATAATTACAATGTAAAATATTCTTCACTACTCAATGTGACTTTATGTGTGCACCATTTTCCGTACACATCATCATAACTGAACCTGATGTAGTATATATCCTAGATTACATCAAAAATATCATTCATTTCTATTTCCTAATCCCCCCCCCCCCTTCCTCCGCCTCTTCTATCTCTTCACGTGAGACAGATAATTGCAGGAACGAATGAACCGCATTGGTGCTATGTATACATGTCTACTTTACCTATAAAGCTTTTGTTTCCAAGAGAATCGGGGCCATCAAGTTCGCATTTCATGTTCTAAAAAGGCCAATAAAAGCCTTTGTTTGCATTAAGGAGTATTAATAAGTCTAAATTGAGAACAATTGAAAGGGTGCGAATTGGTTACAATTTACAAATCCCATTGTACGACGGATGTATTATCTATATCCCACACATACAAAAAATAATAATAATAATAATAATAATAATAATAATAATAATAATAATAATAATAATAATAATAATAATAATAATAATAATCTGATCAGAAATAAAAAAGGGACTCTGGGTATAAATGGATAGACATCACCAAGCATGCACAATTGGTGTAGGGGTAATTATAGTCAAGAACTTGTGTTAAAATAGAAATTGTTGAAAAAGAACTCTAATCGAACCTCGTAAAGGAACTTGAGTAAGAACCGTGGAAGGGACAACATCAAAATTTCTGACAATCTCGTATCTTTTCCAGGTATTTGGATATCTAACCTATTTTCTTACTTGGCTAGAACTAGATTTAGTTAAATGGGTCCAATGGGCCCAGTCGAGACTATGAAGCAATGTCTTGCTAGGTTGTGGATCCTAAAATATTGTACGTGAGAGACAAGTACCAAGTAACCGAGAACCTCTGGCCAACCAAAAACTTCAACTGTTGACCGTCAAGCCTAGAAGAATCTAGACAAAATTAAATTGTACATAGTATGCATATGAAAGGGCAGTTGCATAGTACTTTTTTTGCAGACGAATATCCCTCGACCAACCAACATAAATAGTATACTTACCCTGACCATCACCTCCACATTTAATGCTCTTGAAATACTCGCCCTTCACTAAACATAGCTCTTATCTCATTATCGCATAGTTATAACCCCTTAACTACCTACGAACACTTAGAAAACCACGGAACATTGAAGAACATTCTTCAACAAGCATTCAAGTCTTCCTAAATTACACTCTCCCTTGTTCACTTGATAAGTGGGATTTCTTATAATCATGTTTATGGTGTTTGGTACGGCTGCCTCTTCATCTCTCAAATAAAATGCATAAGCTTTTACCCTACCAACACTCTTGTGGGCCAGTGTCCTTTATTAAAGCGTACGTGTCCTTACCTTGAGCAGGTTACGGCTCCAAAGCCTCTTTAGATTTACCTCTCAGGATCTCTACCTACCGCGCTAACAAACATTAGGAGGACTACCCTTATACACCCACCAACCACGATCTTTTTATAGAAGAGATTTGTTAAATCTGAAGGAAGGCGGATTGAATTAATTCAAGGTCTTTTTTTACTTTCTCCTGCTATATATTTTATATACCCCTGTTTTCATAAAAATTCGACATCTCATAAGCTGTAAATAGCTAATCCAAACAAAATTAAGCTTCGCACTTGAGTTATTGTTCAACTCGCGGTCGCTTGTGTTTTTCAAGAGGCTCAGATCTATAAAAGATAGCAGACTTTTTGAGCTGCTCGGTACACGATTGTTCCCTTAATTCTGATAAAGATGAGTAATGACGAGGTGTAACATTACACTATATTTAATGAGAATGGCATTACCTTTGGAAATGACAATGACACGGAAGTGATTTTGAGTAGGGACAAAGGAATCAACCAAAATTCGAATTATTTATTTCTTGTATCATGTTTAGAAGAGAGATTCCCATTAAAGATTCCTTAAATTTCAATAATGCTACCGAGAATTGATAAGCAGTCTCATGAACTGTCAGACCGGTCACGTGCTTAAACACAGGTCACCTCATAATAGAGCGAGGCGAGCCTTAATAAGGGCACTCGCTTGAGTTTTTCAAGAGGCTTGGATCTTGAAAAAGGTAGATGGCTTTTGAGCTACTCAGTACTCAATTGTTTCCTTGATTCTGATAAAGATGAGTAATGAGATGTAACATAATGAATGAGAATAGCATTACCTTTGGAAATGACAATGACATGGTGATTGTGAGTAGGGACTAGGGCTGTGTTTCGGCCGGATCGGATCGGAAAAGCATGTTTCGGAAAAAATTCCGAAAAAATCGGCAAAAAAATCGGCGTGCCGAAGCCGAATCCGATTTTTTTCGGAAATGTTTTTTTTTTCGAATTCGGAATTTTCGGCAAAATTCGGAAATTCAGAAATTCGGCAAAATTCGGAAAATTCGGCAATTTTCCAAAAAAATACTTCGGAAATTATTTCGGAAAACATTTCGTGGCAAAATTGGAAAATAGTTCGGAAAATATTTCGGAAAAACAATCGGAAAATAGTTCGGATAATATTTCGGAAAATAATTCGGAAATTCGGATCGGAACAAATTTCGGAAATTCGGATCGGCAAAAATCGGAAATTCGAAAAATAAAAAAATTCCGATTTCCGATCCGATTTTTTTCGGAAAAAATCGGAAATCGAAAAATCGGAAATCGGCAATAAAAAAATCTTTCCAAAATCGGAAAAAAATCGGATCGGAATTCGGAAAAATCGGAAAATCGGAAAAAAAACACAGCCCTAGTAGGGACAAAGCAATTACCCAAAATTCAAATTATTTGTTTTTTGCATCATGTTCAGACGAGAATTTCCCATTAAAGATTCATTAAATTTCAATAATGCCACAATAGTAGTCTCATGAACTTCGTCAGACCAGTCACATGTGCTTAAACACAGGTCACCTAACAATAGAGCGAGGTAAGCCTTAATAACATGGGAGCTTTGCTTATTTTGATTAATACAAATCAGCTTAAATGAGCCCTACTAAAACCCGAGTTTGAGTTACTCATTAGCAGCTCTGCTTATACAGCCTTACACTACATGTCCCAAGGTTACACGCCATGATATAGCTCCAGCGTATCTTATATTTCTATTTTATTGATCAGAACCTCTCATAGTATACGGAAAAAAAATCTATCCCAAGAACTCTCATATTGTCCATCGTTTGAGTTTTTTTATTTCTTTTCTTATTCATCAATTCCGATCGTGTCATTAGTGCAAATCTTCTTTTACTCCTTTGTATATATCTCACTAATGTGTTCATCCAATCATGACCGGGATGGGCCCAAGATTTTGAAAAAAAAAATATATATATATATATATATATATATAAAGAGAGAGAGAGAGAGAGAGAGAGAGAGAGAGAGAGAGAGAGAGAGAGAAGATCTCATGAGGTCTCCCAGTTTGAGATCCCTAAATGAGGTCCATTTTTTTTAAATAGTAAAAAAATTATTTTGGGGTTGATTTTTTTTATGGTTTTTAAACATTTCAGTAGGTCCATATAAAAAAAAACAAATCAAAATGAATTTTTTTACTATTTTAAAAAAATCGGTCAAACTTTGTCAGTTTTTATTTACTTAAAAACTGACACAGTTTGACGATTTTTTTAAAATAGCAAAAAAATTCATTATGAGCTGATTATATTTTTATGGTCCTACTGAAATGTTTACAAACCATAAAAAAAAAATCAACCCAAAAATATTTTTTTTACTATTTTATAAAAATGGACCTCATTCAAGGACCTCAAACTGGGACCACACTTGATCCTCTCTCTCTCTCTCTCTCTCCATATATATATATATATATATATATATATATATATATATAAGTTACTCAAATGGCATGTCTAAGAGAGTAGTTTAATGTGGGGTATTTGGAATAAACAATGAGGCGTAACCCATTTAGCGGTGAGGAGACAATATTAATGTTGCGAAGTAATGGAAATGAGATTTTATGATTATCACAATAATGAGAAATAAATACAAGAATGTAGGATAATAAATAAAGGGTCTTTGGTGGGTGCTGACACAGAGAGAGAGAGAACAAGCACTCTAAATACACACTACTAGGCAGGTGAACACCAATAGTTGAAGGACATATGTGTGAGGATAATAAATGATGGTGTTTTGGGTATGAATGAAATAAATGCACCAATGATTTTTGAGCTTATAGTGTTTATTTGCACAAGGTTTTTAATATGGTAAAATTGATGATATTGATCAATGGTCAATTTGCATTTTTATAGGCAAAAAGGAGCTTAGAGGGACCTTTAAGTAGCATTATATGTCGCGCCAGTCTACCATACCTAACATGATGGGAATAGCGGCATATTCGGGTTTAATTGTCATTTTTAAAATTTTGTATTATTCTTTCTTTTATTTTAGTTCTTTTATTTTCTTTTTAACCTTTTAATTTGTCTCTAAGCATGTTTGGGACTAATTAGCTATTCTTTTTCTAATAATTGTCCTTTTTAGTCATTTAGGTAATTACTTGATTAGTAAGTAATAACCCACATATAAATAGCTTTGTAGTCTTCATTTGAAGATGGCTTCAATTCTTAAAATATAAGAAATTCTTTGTTTCTCTCTCTAGAAATCATATTGTCTTGATTTTTAGGTCATTGACGTGTAGTTTACGTCAATTGATATCAAAGCGAGGTGTCGTTCCCCAATTGGTGTATTGGTGTGTTAGTAATCAAAATCGTACACTACTTTCGATGGCCCCGAAGAAGACGACTCGATTTCAACACGAGTTTAACCAAGAGTTAAGAGTGTAATCAAGAATTGAAACGACGAATAGAGGAGTTGGCAAGAAAACAAGAAAATTTTGAAACCCTAATGCAACAATTTTCCAAGTTGCAAAACCCTAGCCAACCCATTGAAAACCCTAATCCAAGAAACCCTTTAACCCCCTGCCACGGCCGACCACCCCACCTGCCCTCTTGCCCCTGCTGCCGACCAACCAAACAGCCCTGTTTCTAGGCATAACCCCCACTGTTCCGCCTTCAAAAAGACCCACAACGGACCTGCCTCCGGCCAAAATACTATCCGACCCAATTCCGCACCAAATCTCTGCCAAAACGACCCCAAGAAAGCCCTAACCCGACCCTATTCTGCCCCAGGCAGCCCCACCACTGTTGTCCTACCCAGAATACCACCCCAACTCTCTACCCGCCTCCCTCGACAACAAAAGAAAATCAAGAAAATTGTGACACCCCGCTTATTAAAATAAGAGGTGGCCAGCCCGATACTCCAATAATTGCAGGAATCCCAAATGGTCCATTCTTAGCATCACAATAATACAATAAGTATACGAGATAACCACCCAAAATTTTAGAAAACGGATTGTCAAAATTTCGGACTCGTAAGTTAAGGAAAAACATTTCAACAATTTAATCTAAAAGAAGGTGGATATAAAATAAGGATAGATCATAAAACAGTAACCATACACAACAAATTAACCGAATAGGCTGTCGGTTAACAGATCATACAATTTAGTTACACCGAGTATTACAATAGAATATCACATACTATAACACAATTACAAAATTGGGGCAACACGCCCGAGTGTGTAGATGATCCGAACTAAGATACAAAAGATAGATGCGACTAAATTCAATGCCCTATAACCTCCGCAATGAGTTACAGCTTCGAGAATGCTGGAGTGGAAAAGTCAATACGGGCGTCCTTGCGGTGGAACACTTGAGCGAATATAAGATTCATACAAAACAGAGATATAGAAACGGGTCAGGGCCCGGTTTAATATGATTACCAAGTGAATAAAGTGCAAGACAGTTATGGGCAATTTAATCATCATGAATATGTTTATTTCTATCACCGTAATAATGATAAGGGATCTTATCTCTCACTCTAAAAGCATAATCTACACAATTATAACGACCATGATCCTAATCATTTATGATGGAGAATATAAAGAAAGTATTATTTAAGAGATTCTATTTCCTTTGTACCCAATTTCATTTCACCTTTCCATATCTCATTAGGAGACGTATTCAAATCAATTGATCTCATAAAGTGCGGTATCTTCAATAAGGTTCCACTTTAATAAGAATAGTTATATTACACAATATATAACGATTCTAAGACCGTCCTTCCGAGTTTCCCCACTGGACGCGCCCCTAAATAGCTATCATCTTCCAGGGCCTATCACACAAGGCGACCTGGCCATCCTACAACGCAACGTCGGGAAGTGGCCATATACCTTCGACAGTGAGTCATAACCACACCCGGAATTACTTCACTTCGAACAATAATCACACAATACATAATAGCCGGTGCTATGGTCGAGGACTATATTCACCCTGCATTCACTAGCCAGGGGATTTCACCTCATACGCGTACTTCCCCTATGATAGCATTTAAAGAGGTGTGTATATACCAATTTATCATTCAAAATTTTAAAATATACATCACATTTTATCCGGAGCCATAAGCGTTTAATATCTTCATTTAGTCTCAACGTATAATTATCTCTCAATACAAATATCCATGAATAACATACCTTCTATAACCCATTATGAAAAGATATTCTTCCCTCCAATCCTAGAGATCCCCATTAAGTCCTTCTAATCCTTCCTAGGTCTAAACTATTTCATTCTATAAGAGAATCATTTATCTCCCTCTAAATTATCTAACCAAATTATCCCTAACTTAAACTCCAACTCTCAATTTAACTTAGGTTTCTAAATACACCATAGCTAGACTCTAATACCCTAGTTTTATTTCAATTAAGAAGGTTCCTAGTTCCCTATCATAAAAGAAAGAAGCTAGAAAGAATTAAGATTTGGAGAGTGAAAAACAGGGGACCGATCGACCGGTCATGAGACCGCGGTCGACCGCGTCTCAAGGGTTTGGCCTAGGAAGAAATGCAGAAAGCTGAATTCAGAGGGCCCAATCGACCGAGTCATGAGACCGCGCTCAAAATTTAGACTTATGTGGGAAAGCAGTAGACTCTCCCCCGAAGGCCCAGTCGACCGGTCCTGCGACCGCGGTCGACCGCGCTTAGCAGACCCAAGAATCCCTCTTCTTCTACAAAGCTAAAACCCAAAGCCTAAACTCCTTATTCTTACCTCTCTTACATTCTCATCAATCTATAACATACCTACAACATTTCTACACCTTAACAAACCCACATAACCTATTTAAATCATATATACAACAAGATCTAATGATTAAACATCAATATATATATATCAAAACCTAACATTTGCCCAAATCTTCCAATTACACAACTACCATTGTAATTTATCCACAAGAAGTCATATGTTTGCAAGTAAAAACTTGCCTTAGGGTTGTAGTCTCGGATCTCCTTCCGGTAGCAACAAATCCAAAACCCAAATCTTCAATTTCCTTCCTTTTTCTCTCTTCTCTCCACACTTCTCTTTCTCTCTAGGGTTTGGAATGTGTATGGGAGAAATAAAAGTGGGTTGGAAGACTTATACGTGCCTTAAGCATCAATTCCCCTCTTTTAAAAGTTAATGCACCCTTAAAATGACTCATAACTACAGAATTTAGTTATAACCTGTTAAAAGTGTCCGGAACCCAAAAATACAATATGGCACTTATTTCGACTATCTCGACTATTTCGGGACTAACCGCGCCCTAATTCATTTCAAGTTCCAACTTCATTTAAACCATAAATGTCGTTTAAAGCACAACGACACCATTAATCATAACGAAATGCCACTTACATTCACATAACAGTAAACAGGCACAATTTGGTAAATTTTATCTTTTAATTCACTTAAAACAATAGTTATCCCATTTACCAATTTTATATAATTACAAAAAAAAATTACTCAAAAGTAAGAGTTATTACAAAAATCAAGAAAACCAAACCTTTACATTTCTTGGGTTTCTTGAAAGTAGGTACGCAAGTCGCGTACATGGGCGTCTCCCGCATCAAATTGAAGAATTCTTGGAAGGACGCCTCACTACGTTGACCATTTACATTTCAAGTTCGCGGACGAACTTTACCTAAGCCGGGGAGAATGATGGGAATGGCATCATATTAGGGTTTAATTGTAATTTTTAATATTTTGTACTAGTCCTTTTATTTTCTTTTACCATAGCGGGGGAGAATGATGGGAATGGCATCATATTAGGGTTTAATTGTAATTTTTAATATTTTGTACTAGTCCTTTTATTTTCTTTTTAACATTTTAATTGGTCTCCAAGCATGTTTGGGACTAATTAGCTATTCTTTTTTTAATAATTGTCCATTTTAGTCATTTAGGTAATTACTTGTTTAGCAAGTAATAACCCACCAATAAATAGCTTTATAGTCTTCATTTGAAGATGGCTTCAATTCTTGAAATATAAGAAATCTCTTGTTTTTCTCTCTAGAAATCTCTAGAAATCATAGTCTTGATTTTTAGGTCATTGACTAGAAATCATAGTCTTGATTTTTAGAGATTTCTTATATTTAAAGAATTGAAGCCATCTTCAAATGAAGACTACAAAGCTATTTATAGGTGGGTTATTACTTGCTAAACAAGTAATTACATAAATGTCTAAAAAGGACAATTATTAAAAAAAGAATATCTAATTAGTCCCAAACATGCTTGGAGACCAATTAAAAGATAAAAAAAGAAATAAAAGAACTAAAATAAAACAAAGACTAATACAAAATATTAAAAATGACAATTAAACCCTAATATGACGCCATTCCCATCATAACATGTCAAAAGCATTAAATGCTGAGGGAAATCTCGATGGACCAGCTGGCTTGTGTCAGGTGGCACAGTGCGTCGTCAGCACATTTCCACGCGCCAATCCTATTAATTGTCGGTTTAAGGTATATTATTAATTTGACATGTTTGGCGTGATATGACATGGCTTAGATCTTTTATAAAAGGTACGATGTTTTAGCGCCAAAATACATACGTGGCTGAGAATGCATGCTAATAATGTTATTCGAACGATGCAAGTTCGAACCGCCTTGGTGCTTTTGACGTAAACTACACGTTAATGGCCAAGAAAATAAACCAAACACAATATTTTTAGAGAGAGAATCAAGAGATTTATTATATTCAAAAATGGAGAGTGTCCTCAAATGAGGAATACAATGGGGTTTTTAAAGGAGATGAGTAGCTTAGGATCTAAGCTAATATACTAATTACAACAATGGCCTTAATTGCCTTTACTACTTACCTCTAAATACTAAAATAAAATAAAAGAAAAGAAAATGGCATAATAAAATAAAAGAAAATAACAAAAATGCAATAAAACCCTAAAAAGGGCATATTTCCATCACTCTTCCCCTCTTAAGACCAAGCTCGTACTCGAGCGCTCAAAAATAAATAAATAAATAAATATGGGGACCTACGAAGAAATTCTCAAAACTGTGCCCAAAAAATTGTGGGGCCCAAAACCAATTTCTGAAAGTTGAAGAGTGCACATCCCACAAATTTTCTTCATCTTTTTTTCTCTTCTTCACCCAAACCAGCCCTAAAAGCTTCCACCCAGGTCAAAAATCAACATTTCGGTGCATCTAGAAGGTGTTGGGTTGAATGTTTTTGCCCAAGTGGTTTCCGAGTATAACAAGAGGGGTGCGCCAACCACCTGGGGCTTAGAGGGGTGCGCACCGGGTTTTGGGGCTTAAAGGGGTGCGCGACCACCTAGGGTGGTTGGCGGCCACAAGGGAGACGGGTTTGGGTTCGGGTGGGTATTTTGGGGGGTTGGGGGGACTGGGGTTTGGATCACGGGCAGCAGGGGGTTTGGGGTGGTCGGCAGCTAGGGTAGAGGGACGTGAGCTATCTATTGGGCCGGTGGGGTGGGTAGGGCTATTTGGGACAGCAGCGGCTGGGAAATGGGTAGGGTAGCGAAATGGGTAGGATAGGGGTACTGGGGGAATGACTTGGTCCGTGAAAGAGCCCTTTATGACCAAACTCCAATCCATACATGGGCCGAGATGAAAGAGGAATGTTGGCTGAATTTTTGCGGCCTACATAGGAGAGAGACCTTTTTGCTCGTATTCAAGCCTTGCAACAATCATCTTCTAGAGTGGGTGAGTATACGGAGAAGTTTTGAATGTTGTGCGCCCGTGCCGCTTTAAAAGAGATGGAGGAATAGAAAATTGGAAGCTCTATCCATGGTTTGCAAGCCTCAATCAAACATGAACTAACCTTGCGGGAGATTCCAACTTTCCAAAAGGCCATGGAGTATCGCGTGAAAGCTCATCGCCGGGTTGAAAAGTCCTCGTCCAACACAGTTGCCCAACTAAAACAAGTGACACACCAGCCCCTCCATTCCTTATGAAGTGCTAGGAATGCGGTCAACTTAGCCACAAGATGACCGATTGTCCTAAGCGCAAGGAAAAGCCAGTTTTAGTCACCACCAAGGACACGGGAGAGGAGGAAAATGCCGAAGAACCACGAGAGATCCATGTGACACTTGTCATCCACCTTGAACCAAACACAAAAGAGAAGAACCCCTTTGAGTTCGAGGACGAACTCTTTTCATAGAGGGGAGAGTGATGAGAATTTGAAATATGTTAGTTATTTTAGTATTTTTAGTAATTTTCTAGTATAAGGGGGGTTTGATTATCAATTATAATTTTGTTTTTTGTGATCAAATACAATTCTGATAAGAATTTGTGTTTGGCACACCTGTTTTTAAATACTGAATTATAATATCTCTGTTTTATAATCAAGATTTTCAGAAAACAGCAAAACAATGTTTTATAAATGATGTTTTTTTATTTTTCAACTCAGAATTAATCATTCTTAATATTTTAAGCATTTATACCTTAATCATGCATAATACATTAATATGTGTGTAATTCTAAAAAAATAAAATATATACGTACATGTATACAAAATTACATATATGTATATTTTATTAAGTTATATAATATACTAAGATAAGATCCATACGTTAAATAATAATATATAATAATATACATATATTATTTGTGTGTGGAATAATATAAAATATACATATAGTACATATGTATTAAATAATTTTATCAATTCATGTATGTATATAATTTTACTGTGGATTATACATGTAATATCATAATACACACACACATATATACATATATATATATATAGAGAGAGAGAGAGAGAGCAAGGCGCTTTTACATCAAGCTTCCTGCATCACCCATACATCACACCTAGTTCTAGGTCCACAAAAAAAAATCAACTTTTTTATTTTACCCATGGAGTTAACCTTCCAATCAACACATTTTCAAAAAATTAGGTCAAAATACAATTTTTAGCTATTTTTTAGAAATCCAACAAGAAATTGCTAAAAATACCTTATTTATAAGGGTCAGTGCCAGAAGATTTTCTTGAATTTTTTAAAAATAGCTAGAAAATGTATTTTGACCTAATTTTTTGAACATCTGATGATTGAAAGGTTAATTTCAATAGAAAAAATAAAAAAAATGGAAAAAAAGATTTCTGAAGACCTAGAATTAGGTGTGATGTATGGTATGATGTATAGCGTGTGATGCAGAAGAGCCTCTCTCTCTCTCTCTCTCTCTCTATATATATATATATATATATATATATATATATATATATATAGAGAGAGAGAGAGAGAGAGATATATATATATATATAGAGAGAGAGAGAGAGAGAGGTTGGATCGTATACGGACCTAGTTTACGGACCGCTACCGTCCAAGAATTTATCTAGGGACCGTTTTGTCTATTTAGGACCACCTTTTGGGACCGCGATGTCTTTTAACTCTTTCTAAGTTTTGGGAAATATCAATTCTTACCCCAATGATTTCTAAAGTCTTTTAAGCTTATTTTAAGCCTGATTAATCTGGAAGTCTAAGTGTAGAAGTTTCAGGGCTGCTGCTACTTCTTAAGCTTCTTCCGTCACTATCGTACTGGAATTCTGAATAGCGAGGATTTTCTATATAAACAGTTTCTTCAGGGAGTCTAGAAATTGAAATAGGTTTCGATGGAAAATATTCTAGTCTTAAATACCTTATACGGTATCGTGGATTTATCTGTCTAGTTTCTTTATATATTTGATTAACAATATTAATTATATCGTTATCTATAAATTCGTCTAAATTATTATCACCATAAGATGACAAAAATCTACGGTATGTTCTAGGGGCAGCTGTCTCTACGTTTTTAATAAGAGGGCGGATTCCTCCAGCTCTAATTAAAGTAGCCTTTGTTTCAGCTAACCTTTTACGTCTAACAAATTTTAATACGTCTATACTATCTTCAAGTATCCTAGTGTATTCTTGATACTTTTCAGGTCTTGATAGTTCTTCTGCAAATTCTTCAGTTCTTAATTTTTGTCTAAAGAGATCTCGGATCCCTGTTCTAATTATTTCTATTCTAGGTACTTCTCTTCCTAACCACTCAATAATCTGGTCTATGTATTTAAACGTACCACCTGCGTATATTAAAGCAGATTCTATAAGTTCTTTGTCTTTAGAGTCTGTAAGAGTCCAGTCTTGAATTTCTCTAGTTAGGTCTAAACTTGTTTGATTAACAAATTCTAAAAAGTCTTTAGTGATTTGTAAGCTCATATAAGATTCTTTTTAAAACAATATTATGTAAAATAGTTAAGGGTTTGGTTCGAGTTATACCTTCCTTCTGGTCTGTAATAACTTTATCTTCTTCCCTTCGTCTCTTCAGCTTTGTCACTATTCTTCTCCGGTCTCGGCCTCCTACAACTCTCTTTTTATGTGTCGCACCTCAATCCACTATTTTGGCGGTTGACCCGTTTCCTGCCTGTACGCCTTCACGCCTAACGCCCACCTGGCTAACGGCTCACCGCTAATCGGCACCTGACGGCGGTTCACCAGTATAACACCTTGTGTGATATACCAGAGGTTCCACACAATAGTCCTCTATGAACAGAAAGTTGGAGACAATTTGGAAAATAACAACAACTTAACATAAGAGATTTCTGGAAAAGAAAACACTTTTATTGCAAATCATAGGTAATTACAACTCTCCCCTCTCCCCTAACTATGAGAGGTCTACTCACTCATATACATAACATTTATTACAAGCATAGCAGTCTGGCTATCACTCTCTCTCTCTCTAACTCTCGATAACTTCTACAACTCCTACTACTCCCTTTTATAGATCAAGGGAACCCACAATGACTGGCAACCGGTAAGTAAAAGGGATCCGGTTTGAAAACAACAATTATTAAAGGTCTACAGTCTTCGAATCTTTTGCCAAAAGCAAATTTGGCGTCTTGCAATCAGTCTTGACTTCTTCTCCATTCTTCGTCTTCTTTTTCTGAAAAGCAGCTATCTGGGTCCGTCTGGGACCGGTCTGTCTTTATCGGTGTCTCCTTGTAATAATGGAAGGATATTAATGCAGAGCATCCTCAATTTCTAATAATTCCTCCTTTATCAAGGGTCCCATCCTCATCGTATCTGTGACTTCTTCATCCTTATCTTCGCTCAGTAGGGTATTGTTGAAGAATTCATCAATGAGACCTACAGTTTTAAGGCTGGCTGGCAAAGCTATCTCTACCATTTCCTTGGATTCTTTCTTCAGCCTTCCATTGAATGGCTCGTCTGCTTGGATTATTAGGTCTTCTTTGTGGTAGGCAGTGTACCACCTGTCTTCTCCTGTTAATGACTCCATAATTTCTATAGTCTCTAAAGCTTGGGCAATCTGGAGCTTGGATTTATTAACAATTAATTCTTTAGTCTCGTCTTCAGATAAAATCTCTATGTCTTCAAATATGTAACTGGAAAATCTAACAAGTCTAAATCCTTCGACTCTCATTCCTCTACAGGAACTTGGAGCAATCTGATAACATCTAGCAAATAGGGGAAGGAAATCTTCAACTTTCTTGATATATTCATGGACTATTTTTCCAAGAACAATAGAGTCTTCAATGTCTTTTATCTGGACGAGTCCAATGAACCCGTGGTCTGCAAGAGTTATATGTGCCATTTCTGATTTTCCAAAAAGATATATTTTTGGAACGTCTTTGAAGAGACCTTTAACTATTAAGGCATCTCCATTTATTCCTGATAATAACATATTAAAATGATCAATAATGTTATTAGATTCTTTTTTAAAGTCTTCAGTTAATGGGAGATTATTATGACCAAATGGTATAACAATCTTTGTCTTAAATGTCTTTTTCTGATAACAAAAATCAGTAGGTCTAGTTTTGGAGGTTTCTCCAAGAGTCTGAGCATAAATCTGAATCTGAGGTCTAGGCACAGTATTACCACTGAGTTGGGTAACTGCGAGTCTTTGAGTTCTCATAAATCTGGCAATAGCTACCAAATTTTGTTTAAACTCAATCCAAAGTCTATTCTTTACATTCCACCATATGGCATCTATAAGGGTATTTTCGTCTTCTGAGAATTCTCGTCTAAATTTGATCAAGTCTGGGTATCTTTGATCGAGTCTATATTGGGGAAAATACATCTTTCCAATGAGTCTATTTTGAGAAATAATCTCATGTCTTGATTTTCCAGTAGGCACTAAGATATCATCAAAGTTCTCTAGGATTGGTCTTTCTTGAGAGTCTTGAATATGAGTCTGTCTTTGCGTTACACCAGCATTTGGTCTTACACGTCTAAGATAGTCTGCAACATCTTCTTTGTTCAGTCTATTTGCTCCAGAGGAACTCATGTCTTCTAAGTCTTCTGTTTGCAACATGAAACATGAAATTATATTAGTGTTAGCAAACATTGGTTCTCATGATATAATGTCTGGAATGGTATTTTTACTTCCCTTAATATGAATAACAGAGAAGTCATAACCATTAAGCAATTGCTGCCATCTAATAAGTCTATTAGTCCTTGATTTGGATAAATCTAAGTCTCTGAATTTTACTGCATAAGAAGAGTCTGTATAAACAGTAAAATGTTTAGGTCTAAGAAACAACATATATTTTTCTATTGCCCTTACTATTGCTAAAACTTCCTTTTCATGGGCAGTGTATCTTGTCTCTGGATCTGTGAAAGTTCCAGAACTATGTCTACATAATTTCTTCTTTTTTGTCTGATGATCAATGGCAAAGTATACTGCTCCCCATTGTTTATCAGAGGCATCTGTTTCTACTATAAACTGATCTTCTGCATTAGGCAGCTCAAGTAAAGGTAGGGGTGTTCGCGGTCCGGTCCGGTTCGGTTTTAAGGTTTTTTTCGGACCGGACCGACTTGGTCGGTCCTCTAAAAAAATAGACCGAGACCGGACCGATAATGTCGGTTAACCGACCCTAGTCGGTTCGGTTTTTTATAGGGTCGGTTCGGTCTAACCCGTCGGTCCTCACATTAACGAATTACATCATTTATAATAATAAAAATATACCCGAATCTATTTTTTCCAAACATTAAAAACTAAAAAAAAATCGAAATTTACAATTAAAACAAAACTAGTATTGGATTAAACTATAATTTAAACTAATCAAATATTAAAACAAATATTTCCACTATTTGTTTATCTTTAGATATACATATGTATCTAAAAATATATTATTTTATATATAGTCGGTTCGGGTCGGTCCTAACAGGGTTTTTGAATCTGTAAACCGTGGACCGGACCGAATAGGTCGGTCCTCCAAAAAAATAAACCGAGACGGGACCGATTAAGAAAAAAGACCGAAAAAAAGTAGTCGGTTCGGCTCGGTTCGGTTCGGTCCGTCGGTTCAGTCGGTTTTTTGAACACCCCTAAGTAAAGGAATGTTCTTGACTGCATCTTTAATTTGTCTTATTACTTTAAAATCGTCTTCGGCCCAATAAAAGGGATTAGTTTTGTCTGTTCCTTTTAATTTGGATGTTAAGCTTTGTCTTTTTGAAGCAAGGTCTTTAATAAAGTCTGCAGCACAATTTAGCAATCCTAAGAATGATTGTAATTGTTTTCTATCTTTGAGTTGGTCTGGGAACTCAAGAATCTTTTTGGTTATGTGTTCTGCTAAGGATAATTTTCCTTTATTAATATGCATTCCCACAAAGTCTATCTCAGTCTGAAATAATTGCATTTTCCTTTCGGAAATAACAATACCATGTTTATCTAATTCTAGAATAATCTTTTTAAGATGGTCTACATGCTCTATCTCAGTCTTACTAGCTACAAGAATATCATCTATGTAAACAAGACAAAATTCTGAATAAGGTCTGAATATATTATCCATTCTTCTTTGGAAAACTTGAGGAGCATTCAAGTATCCAAATGGCATGACTAGCCATTCGTATTTTCCTTGGGGCACACTAAAGGCTGTCCAAGTAATACTGTCTGGGTGCATCTTAATTTTCCAGAAGCCTGATTTGCAATCAAACTTACTGAATATAATTCTGTCTTCAATTAAATTAATCAGATTGTTCTTGTCTGGTATCTTATAAGAATCAAATTCACAATTCTTATTTAATTGTCTATAGTCTATAACCATGCGTCTTTTTCCTCTTTTTCGTTCAGATTCATTTTGAACATAGAAGGCTAAGCTATTATGTCTACTTTTACTTTCTCTAATAATGCCTAATTTAAGCATTTCATCTATGTCTTTCTTGAATTCTTCCCTATCTTCTTGTGAATATCCTTTCTTATAGGTTCCACCATTGATAGTGGCGTCTGGATTAATAGGGATGATTTCACAGTAGCTTTGGTCTTTATCCCACTTAGCAATGGGATTTTCTCCTAAAGTAGGCTCAGCTAGTTGCCTAATCTTTTCTTTTTCTACTTCTATATCCATTTTCTTCTGCTTGGATATGGCTTGAACCTGTAATAAGGTATGTTGGGCATGATCTAAAATGTCTTGTTGTATAAGCGCTATTTGCTTATAACACTTTTGGTCTGGACACTTACACTCTTTTTGTAAGGGTTTAGTAATGTCTAGGGCTTCTTGTTGGGTTGTAGGTCTAGGTCCACCATGCTCAGCTGAAGAACTCTGATGTTTGATGGGTCTATAACTGGGCTTGACCTGCATAAGGTCAAAGGCAGTCTTATGATCTATTAGAGGAGCTTTAATATTAAATTCCTCTTGGTCGCTAATTAATATCTTATCATTATACTGAGTATAAGGATGATATTTACTAATAAAATCTTGTCCTAAAATAATGTTTCCTGTGAAACTAGGACGAGGGTCCATTATCCAAAACCGATGATTAACGGTTTTGTTGGTCTGATTTCCTAATTTAAAATAAATAGGAATAGTCTGGAAATATAAGGTAAATGGATCTCCATTAGCCACTTTACCATAGATTTCTTGAGTACTTTCTAAAAAGTAGTCTTCAGGGAAGGCATTAGCCTTACAAATACTCTGAGAGCACCCTGTATCTATAAAGGCTGAAAGTCTTTTAGGATAGTCTTTATGTTGAACAAATAATTCTACAAAACAAGCATGTGGTTTAGTAGAAATTCCTAAATTATTCTTTTCTAAAATAGATATTCCTTTTTGGGGTTTATCTATAAAATCTAAGGGTATTTGGTCTTCTGAACTATCATCAGAATGGTATTCGTCTAAGTCATAGGAAATCCCTTTTCCTTTAAAGTCTTCATTTTCTTGCAATCTTTTGGCTATATTCCTATCAATGTCTTGATAATAGGCTTTAATATCTAAGTCTATTTGAGCGTCATACTGGTTAGTATAAATTGCTCTAAATCTAGTTCTCCAACAGTCTTCATGGTAGTGTAGTTGACAAACAATACAAACCATAAATAATTCTGTTTGTATAGTCTCAAAACATTCTACGCATCTAAAGTCTTTCTTGCAGCATTTCATCTCAAACGTGCAATAATGTTTTTCATCAAAGTAACATCTAGGTATATAGGTTAGTAATTCAGGATTACTAACAGTCCATCTTTTCTTCAAAAAGGGGCTTAATATACACTTATACCAAGCGTCTTCAAAGTCTATATATTCATTATCTAGATCGCCTAGATCAGTCTGCATCATATATAAGTCTAAGGTATCCTGAGAGTCTTCATACTCATCAGTATCACTATAGTCTTCTGAATCACTGTCTGTGTAAACACTATAGATACTAGTGTTATCATCATCTTCTATGTCTGATATTTCTATAGCATATAAGATATCTAATTCTTGTTGATCTGCATAGTCTAATATTGTATTAATAATTTTAATACTTTCTTTATCTTTCTTATTAGGGCAGTCTTTAGCAAAGTGTCCTTCTTTGCCGCAAGTCCAACATTCTTTGGTGGCAGTCTTAGATTGAGCTACGTCTTTTTCTTTCCTATAATTAGGAACCTTCTTATACTTACTAGTATTCTTCTTAAAGTATCTTCTTTGATTAAATCTATTTTTCTTAGTCTTAGGATTCTTTTCTCTAAAGGTAGTAGATTGTCTAAATTTGTATTTCTTTGGAAATCCTAAAGGTCTAGTCTTAAACTTCCTATGTTTCCATTCTACCTTCTTTTTGAATTTCTTAGATTCACTTCCACATCCCCATTCAATTGGAGCGATGTCTCTTTCGTCTTTGATTGGAGGGATCTGCTTGAAAGTCTCTTCTATTAACTTTCCTTGGGTTATATCACGTCTCTTAGATATGATATAGTCTTTGGCGAAATTGATTCTTTCACCAAGGGAGTTATTCTTAACTCCAGATACTCCTGGCCAATTCCTGTATTCATTAATTAGGATTTGTCCTATGGCTGGTATCTTTCTAAAGTATTCAACTTTTAAAGTCTCTCCAAATTCTTTAATTTGGTAATATAGCTGTTCATAATTATTGCTATATTCATTTATCTTATCTAACTTGCAAATGCTAAGGAGGGCTAACTTAGTTTTTGCTAGGTCTTGTTCATTGATTTGAGCTAGATGTCCGGCTCCAATGAATTCTGCAGTGAACAATTGAATATATTTTCAATCGATCGTTCTTCTAGGTTTTCCTTTATCTTCTCAATCTTAGCTAAGGAGTCTTCATCTGTAGCCTTTCTTAAACTATCTAAGTAGTCTTTTGCAATACCTCTAATGGATTGCTCAGCGTACTGCTTACATGAACTTGCATCCCATTGTTCATTAGATGCAAAACACATGTTCATCTGATTACGCCATTCGTCTAAGGCTTTCTTCCTCTCTTGAACATTATCTAGGTTAAGGTATATTCCTACTGGATTTATGGCTTGGCTTGCCATAGTCTTAACAGAAGTGAAGCTCTTGTCACTAGTTGGGAAGTCTTTTATATAATCAGGTTTAGTCTTTACTAAGGTGCTAGAGTATATAGGAATATTTATTCCTATTGGCTTACTAAAAAGTCTAGGAGCATCTTCAAGCCTACTACTACTTCCTATCTCTTGTTTACTAGGTTCTACTTGTGTAGCTGGCATTAGTCTTTGTTCTCCTTCTTCTATTAGTCTTAAGTTTCTAAGAAGTTCTTTAGTGTTCTTAGATTCTTTTAATTTTAATATGCGGTCTTGGGCTATCATATTAAATCTTTCTCTTTCTTGAAACCTAACAGAATGACTTTTCTTAATGTTATTTTTAAATGTCTTCATATCCAATTCTGAGGGCTCATGTCCAAAGTTTTGGATCCTAGCTTTTTCTTTAACTAAGTCTTTTTGTTCAAATGATCTTCTAGGTCTAATTATCGGAGCTTGTCTAAGTAAACTAGCACTGGTCTTACTACTACATTCTCCTTCTGAAGGATCATTGATTATGGCTTCTCCCATATTCCTAAATCTAATTTCTTCGGTCTGGATGTTCTTATTGACAATCTTAGGAGGACCAAACTGTATGGTAACATTTCCAGTGACGTCGTCTTGATTAATAAACAAGGGTTTATTTTGTATAGTCTTAGTTTCTTGAAATTCTGGCAATTGCCAGAGAGTCTTAGCTTTCTCTTTCATAGGTCCAGTATTCCTAATACTGTAAGTATGATTATAGTCTGATACATTAGTTCTAACTAAGATTTCTTCATTAAGTCTACCGCTAGGGATTCCCGATTGCACTCCTTCATAAGGAAATTGGGAGAACTTCACATAGCTTTGAAATTCTATATTTATATTAGCGTCTGGGATAATATAGTCTTCATAGCCACTAGCATATAAGATTAACTTAAAATGTTTGGCTGTGTCTACAGTTACTGTAAATGCCGGAATGACATTAAAGTATCCTATGTTGTCTGACATTTCTAATTGGGCTATCCCAATAAGACTTTTCTCAAAGTCTTTCCATCTTTTGTCTACTAAACAGCATAATATGTTAATATTATTCTGAGGTCTATGTAATCCTTGGATTCTTGCTTGAAAGAGTCCAAAGGTTAGGAATTGGAACTTCCTATCAGTTCCTCTAGATCTAAGCCATTCTGAGTCAAATACTTGGAGCTCAGTATAGGATTTGTCTAACACATGATTTCTACAATGGTAGGTCATGTTATAATTGGGAGTCTTAGGAGTGGCACCTTCTTTAAACAAGTCTATATATCTAACAGCTGGAAGTTGTCCATTATGAATGGAATCTTCCACGATCTTCCAGTCTACTTCACCCCACTCTTTCCATTGGAGAGGATTGGTGAAATTTCTTTCTTTCCACCATGTCCTAACATTGGAGGATGAGTCCTTAAGTCTTTGGAGCATATGATTACTCTGTCCAATATTTGGGATAGAGCTAACTATCTTGCTAGTCTTATCTAATCCATCATTTACGACTCGTCTACCTATGATACTTCTTTCTCTAGTTTCTATAGGAGGAGATTCTTTAAACTTACAGGTGGTTACCTGTTTTTGTTCAAGTCTTTTTTCGATTCTATCTAAGAAGTCTGAACAATCCTTTTGTCTTTTTATCTGGTTAAGGATTTCTTCTTTAAAATTCTTGTTCTCCTTTCTAGTCTTTTCAGAAGTTTCTTCATTATGTCTAGCTAGAGAATTAACGATGGTTTTTCCAACGTTAGTGATATAGTCTTTTACTTCATTATCTTTTTCGAGTTGGTGCATAGTTCTAACTTCTATGGCTTCTACAGTCTTTTCAATTTTATCTAACCTAGTTAGAATAAAAGGCGAGTCTATTTCTGCTTGGGAAGGTTTATTATATACGGCCTTAATTCCGTTTATAATTTCACCGTATTTTTCTTCTACTTGGGCCATATCTAGTCTAAGTTCATTAATAATACTATCCATTTTAGATAGATTATGTCTTTCCATATTATTAAGGTAATTTGCTAAATTTTGTTGGAATTTAACAAAGTCTGTGTAGAAGGTAGTTAATCCTTCTGTTTTAGCTTTTAAGTCTAAATGCAAGTCTTTAACAAAGCTACTATTATAGTCTTGGGTAGCTGCTATAGATGTAGAAATTAAATTTAATCTTTCTAATATAAGTCTAGTTGCCTTAGCTGCGTTGGCAATCTCATTTTCATTTATCTTGTAATAAAATCTATCATCATTTATCTTTTCTAAAATTCTTTGATAAAATTCGGATAAGGTCTGAATGGAGAGGTCTTTTGATACCTCATTCCAGTCTGATCTAACTATCTCCATTAGGAAGATAACTATCAAGTCTAGGGATAAGCTTAGCTTGTTCTTTAGTAAGTTTAATTAACTCACTGTCTTGATATTTAATTAAAGTCTTAATTTCTAGAATGTCTTTGTTAAGGATTTCTATATGATTAGTCTTAGTATTTATCTCTTGTAACACGTGTACTAAGTCTATTGGGATTTGATTATCTATGTCTAATAATCTTTTAGAGATATTTTTTATCTCTGTTTCTAAGGTATGAGTATCTTTTATTAATTGTCTTGATATAAGCAGTATACACTTATTTTGGTCTATTATACTATTAATAGCACTAGCAGTGACTTGTCTACTGTCTGCGTGTTTGGCTGGGATATGTTCAATATGTGAACAACCGTCTATGTGCGTGGTTAAACAACCTTCTGAGTCTAAATCAGTTATGGGTATAGGTTGGTAGTCTGGGTTGGTTCCAAAAATATCTTGGTAAATGCGAGGGATAAATCCCAAGGGCATTAAAGTCTTTTAATCGTATGTCTAAAAAGGAACGTCTTATGGCTCTGATACCAGATTTGGGTTTTGGTCGGAATTTGGTGAGGTTCTAAAATCTTTAAAGTCTTGATACTAATTTTGGGTCTGAATTATAAATCTTTTAATTATAAAGTCTTAAACTAAGTTTTTAGAGTAAGACAAGAGAGGGACCATCTTGAGTAAATAACAAAAGTCTTTGGGACCACGGGGGACCACTTTCGGGATAAGGACAAAAGTCCGCACGAAAAGTCCGCACGGGAAGTCCGCACCTGAGCCTGGGTCTATATATATATATGTGTGTGTGTGTGTGTGTGTGTGTGTGTGTGTGTGTGTGGTCAAACACTCCAACATACCTCATTAAATATACATAAAGCATAAAAAACACATGATATATTTATGCATTTATGATGTATGTATGCATATATGTATACATTCATGTATTATGTATGTATGGAAGTTTTGTGTGTGTGTGCGCGTGTATATATATATATATATACTTGTTTGCCAATTTTGTCAAATTTTTAGACAACTGTATTTAAAATAAGTTTGGCAAACTCACACCACTATTGTATTACTGAATTTTAAAACTGTATTTAAAAACAGTGTTTAAATCGAGCTTTCTGAATAGATAACCAAACGAGCCCTTAGTTTCTTTTATTCTTAGATTGTTTTGTATAGTTGTTTGAAGAGATAGATGGAAACTTCAAGTAGGTTTCATTTTGACATATGATGTATTTGGGAGTTAGTTATAGCCCATGTGACATCACATGGGCTTACACCCGCTCAACCAATTAGATTAGTAGGGACCCCTTTTAGAATCTTTCCATCTCCCCTATAAATACCCCCCATTACTCTCATTAATTAATAAACGGAATCTTTGGCTTGTTAATAAAAATTCAAGACTTTAGTTGTTTTCCTCTCTTATTTGGATCCAATTTTTGGTGTTTGCATCATCATTACAAGGGTCTCTCTCTCTCTCTCTCTTAAAATTTATGAGAATTAAGGATGGGTTCCACAATGTTAGTACAATTGGAGAGGAATATTAATCTGCTTTTATACAATGCGCACAACAGAGTGCTGCATGGTTTCATGATTTTTTGGGAGTTTTTTATATAACAAATTAATTAGTTTATTAGACTTCCGTATATTTTTCGTCGCCAAATGTGAACATTTCGACACTAAAAGTGATCTTTGGTGACACTTAGGGATGAAAAATGTACTAAAGTCTAATAAACTGATTAATTTGTATTAAAATCTATTGATAAAAACTAGCAATAATATAAAGTCAAAAAAAAACTTTTTTTTTTTGGGGCCAAAGGAAAATTCCAAACCCCGCCATTCAGGCGCCTACTTGTTTGGCGTCTCATATACCAGGCGAAATAAGGTTTCCGCACTGCTGATATTTGCAGAGAGAGATTGTCAATGACTGATCGATCTTATATTTTACAAACTTAAGCTATCCTATACTATTACTTCTTATTATCTAGTACATTGAGAGCCGAAATGAGGTTTAAAGTTGAGTGATATACTAACGATGTAGATGCATTAAGCCCATTCAAATATGGGGCTCAAACTAACTAGTTTCCATGGAGCTCAGAATTTGATCATGTTCCATGTTTTAAGTGGGGAGAAACTTAACTTTTGGGGCACTAATTTGAGTAAAAATCGATTAGGGCCAAAATTGAACCAGATATTCTAAATGCCTATTTGAGTGGAATGTAGCACTCCAATTTAACCAAAGCTTTCAAGATTTTTCAGAGGGAAGAATAATGCATATGCATGGAGTGCTCATGGGGCATCCAAATTGACCCAAAAGAATAAGAATTATTTTATTTTATTTTCATGAGATGAACCATTCAAGGCAACTTCACTTTATTTAGTAGTTGTCAATTAATGGCAGTTACGAGTCTAGGACTGCATATGTATTAGGGCTAATTAGATCTCAAGTACATGTGCCACTATATATATCACCTTATGCCCTTTTCTGTAATCAGCAATTACTTAATGAATATGAGAATGAGTAGAGAAATGTAGAACTCCTTTTCATTATGTATATGTAAAATCTTCATATTAAATCATAAATATTACTTGTTTTTGACAAAATAACACCCGTATGAAACTTTTCCACCAATCAGCCCAGACCTAAACCTTTTGCAATGAAAGAAGTTCAAGAACATGTTTTAAGTAGGTAAGATAACCAAAATCCTTTACCAGATACTGGTCCCCATTATTGGCGTGAGTGCGTTGGTTCAGTTCTATGATGTGTCATATCCGTTTCAGATTTGAATACTTTGTCAATCACGGAAGTTGATGATCTTCGATCATATTATAGGAATTTGATAAACAGTCTTTTCTTATTTCTTTCTCATTTTACAAATGCATATGTTCATAATTTAGGTTTTATCATACGTTTCTTATTGTTCCTTATTAATTTGAACTCATAAATTATGGAGTCGAAAACTGAGATGTGCTTCTGCATATTTGGTCAATAACTGTTGCAATTGAAATTGGTGCTAATAGTTCATATGACGAATTTATAAACAAAATACACGCACTGTTGAATGGTGTAACCTTCGAAGGTCTAATGACCAACTGTTTTGAGGTGGAAAATTGTCCAACCATCACCAATATTATATTTATCCTTTGGTCTAATCAGTCCAAATGAATGAAAAAATATTACGGTGATGAGAAGGATTGGGTAGTAGACTTGTTCGACAAAAATTCAGAGACGGTTGGCCCAAGAGATGACAGGCCATGGTCAGGATCAGACATGTGCGTGAAATGGGTCAATTTTTTGCAAATCCTTCAGGTTTTTTGAAGATCGAATGGGTCAAGGCCAAGCTTAGAACTAACCTAATTTAAAAACTGATTATTTTCCATAATGTACGTCGTTTTTTGGATGTTCGAAACCATTTGAGCCTTTGAAATTACGTTTTTGGCATTTCAGCAAATTTTTAATTTGGGAATAACTAGTTCTACAAATACCAGAATTGATTATTGCCAACTCTGGGACATTTCTCATGATAGGTGGAGGAGAAATCTTGCATCTTGGAATTTTGTCATTTTTGTGAATTTCGTAAATATCTTTCCCCTTCTCATTATAGTGTTAAGGTAGTATAGCGTGCTTCCTTAACACTATAATGATAGGTAGAGGAGAAATCTTGCATCTTGGAATTTTGTCATCTTTGTGAATTTCGTAAATATCTTTCCCCTTCTCATTATAGTGTTAAGAAACCAAGCCTCTTTGCCCAGTGGTATAAGGCTGCCATTGGAACAATGTTGGCGATGGACAATGTTGGTGGTTGATTGGGTTTGGTCCCCAGTTCGATTCCTAGCACTGTCAAAATAATGTTTGGCCAGCGGAAGCCACGAACCGCAAATGGGGATTAGTCGAGGTGTGCGTAAGCTGGCCCGGACACCTCATGGTATGCTATCAAAAAAAAAAATTATAGTGTTAAGGAAGTATAGCGTGCTTGTTCAAAGCATACAAGTGTAATGGACATTCTAACTGGTTTTGGCCCTTCAAGGAGCTGTCTGCTATGTGGACACGGTGATGACTTCACCCAAGAGTTATAGGGCATGTGAAAGAGCCTAATCGGTTGATTTAGATGGAATTTAGCGCTATGGTGGCGTAAAATGTTCACCTGATTTGGGTTAACTTCGGAGTTGAAAATTGTAGAATTCTATTGGAATTAGTGGTGATTGTTTCAATATTTAAAGAGTACTTCGTACAGGGAAATGTTAACCCTTTCAGGACATCCACTGGAGTAGTTCAATGCTACAATTATCAATTTCCACCGCCTAAATCATTGTTCAAAAATTTAGGTGGTGCGAGGGTATGCTTACATAATTTTTTTTTTTTTTGAGACAGCAAAATAAGGATGCGAGCTTTGGTGGTTTTTTAACAGCTCTGCAATAGTTGTTGTTGCAATTTTCTGGGCAGCAGTTAGAAGCGGTTCTAAATTAGTTATTGCTGCACAGATTTCCTTTATAGCTTTCAACCCTGCATTTTTTAATGCTTTCATTTCAAGTTTGTCATTTAGGGGTAAGAAAACCGTGATAAACAGTTTCATATCTCGTTTGTTCCAAAAATAGGAATAGAATCTTACACGCTCTAGGAGTTGACCAAACAACAAGTCAGAGAACACAAAAAATCACCAATAACACCTCACCAAGTGCTACACAAATCAACAACCCAGAAATCTACCAACCACTCTCGCAAGCCCACACACAAAAAGAAAAAAAAAGCTCAGGAATTAACTCCTAATTTTCCTGAACGCATTAATCACCCACTAATCTTTAAAACCAACGTAACCACCACCCTCGTTTCAAGGCAAGTCACCACAAAATATTCCATCACAAATTTGAGGCTTAATGGAGACACTGTGGAAGTTCCCTCCCCTTCTCCTTAACATTTGCTACCCCTCATATAGTATCCCTGTTCTAAGACCACAATTAACTATGCTCGTTAATCTCTTCAACCCCAAAGAGTTGCTAAAAGTTGGTATTCTATTACTCTACAAACTGAAACTTTCTTGTCCCTGGTCCCAATGCTCACCAAGTTCGGAGCTCCATCAATCATCCACAGAGGAGTGAGACAATGGAGAAGTCGTATTCCATTCCAAGAAAGTAACTGTCCTAAAGGCTCGGTCTACGGACTTGTAGTACGTATCAAACTACATTGGATCTCAATTTAATAAAGTTAAATTATCATTTTTACAAAGAAAGAAAATTAAACATATTGCAGGGATTTCGAACAAAATAATGACAAAAAAACTTAACAAGTTTTCAACAAATAGCTGTAACATAACTACAAGGAATAATAATGAAGTAAAAAACCTGTAAAGCCAAACCATAGCCCCCGTTGGCCTCTTGTTCGAAATAAAGTAGCTGCACAATTACATGTAATTACATTATTTTTACATGCCCGTCTGCAAGAAAACCCTTCTTTTAATACGGCAAGCCATTCTTTATGTAATTGTACCTTAAATTTGCTTTGGGCTGCTGAAGTAACTCTAACTACAATCCCTGAATCAGCTTGTTCGTCAGTTATAGTAACACCAAAGAAGTGGGCACATTGCTTTTCTACCTACACGTGAACTTGTATGAGAGAAGTACATCTGAGGAGTACGTCTTAATCCTCTATAACTATAAAACAGCAGTTTACCTTTCCACTAACTGATGTGCCAATTGGAAGGGGTCTGACTGTGACGGTTCCATTCAAAGCCTCTTCAAGAACATTAGCAGAAATAGTAGTCTTAATAGGAACACCGAGCTTGCTAAGAACAAAACAAACGAATTACTAAATGGGTCGCGGCGATATTAAACTTTGAACTGACAAGAAAGACAATCACCTGAATAATGCTGCAAACATTGTATTGACAGTTCCAAGATTTGATAAATCAATTTCCATATCCATTCCATCAGAATCAAGTGCCTTAATAGTTTATAATCAAAAAAAATATTAAATGAGAGAAAACACATCACAATATAGAAAATAAGCATGTTTTATGTAAGAATTATCTTCATGTTCTGTACAAGGCAATTATCCCCTCATGCATACCATCTGCATATACTCTTTTCACTATTATTATTCATGTGAATTATTAATTTTTTGAAATCAACTAAATACGAGACTTCTTTGTAGCTAATAGTCCCCAAATGGAACCCTTGGGACATTCGCCCTAAGCAATTGGTTGCGTTTACCCCTGGGAGTCTAAAACATGAGCAAGTGGCACCGCCCATCTTGTGCGGGTAAAGAAGCTAGTGCAGGATACAGACTTAGCTTAGCGACTTGGAATATAGGAAGTTTGACAAGAAAATGGATGGAACTAATCAATATAAGGATTAGCATGTGTTGAGGAAACTACGTAGACAGGAGAGAAGGCTAGAGAAATAAAAATATAGGATTTATGTTATTCCATAATTGAAATGCAATAATAGTAGATCAGAACCTAAAAGAAGATAAACGTAATAGTTACTAGGAAAGAAGATAGAGTTACACTGATAAACTTGTATTATGTGACATTATAGTTAATATTGCTAGTGCTTACGCGGCCAAGTAAAATTTAATGAACACACTGAAACTCAACTTTGAGAACAAATGGATAACTTAGTTCAAAGAATACCAGTGGGTAAAAAAATATATGAAGGCTATAAATATGAAATGATTCAGGGAGGATATGACTTTGTCAATAGAAATGATAGTAGAGAGTATAACTTAGACATCACAATGACAATCTTGTACTATTGAATACATGAGAAATATTCTTCTACCTAACCACTACTAGAATATTCTAAAACTAAAGAATATGGGAGAGGAAGCACCTATTAGAATGTGTACTAAAATCACAAGATCGTATTTAACCAATATATGCATCACTCTCCCCCTCTCTCTCAAGGGCTCGCCCTCAAGCTCAAAGGGGAATAACAATGGGACTATGATAATTTGCGTAATCAATGCATCATAACAGACCTTCTCTAGAACAGGGATCTCACCAAAAGGTCCACCAATTCTTCTAACTGTCCAAATGAGCCAACTAAAGCATTTAAATGTAGTTAGGGTAGTCTTAACGGCCTTATCCGGATAGTGAGTGTAGTGGTCTAGCCTCTTAGCATGTAGCCATCATCTCGAATATTCCTCTACAATGAAATATACCCAATCGCCTTCCCCAAGCCCAAGGAAGTGATACTTTCAGCCCTAACTCAGCCCCAACTCATTCTGGTATCGAAGCAGGAGTTTATGAGTTCATGCAAATACTGTGCAATCTTTTGCTCGATGCTCTCCCTCAAACTGACCCTTGTACACAAAACATGCAAACACCTCAAAGTACCACGTTTGTACTCTAGCAAATAGGACCCTCTCATAGTAGTTGGAACAACTCATCTCATGCACTAACTCGTTGCACCAAATTTTAGCGTGCTCCTACGACTTGGTGGCTACTAACTACACACACTTTAGGCCCATGATGTTCTCGTAGTCAAACCAATCTCTATGCAATCAAGCCAATTGACAACGCATCTGAATCAAGGTAGCCATCAAACATGAGAACATCAACATAATTATCCCGTTGTAACGCCTTTTACAAAATACGCATCATACAACTTATATTGGCTAAACCCCCACCTCCCACATCACTGAAACTATCCTCCTTGCCATCACCAGCGGAGACATCTACTACTAACCCAATCCACATGCACTGTGATGCATATACGCACCAATATAACTCATACTGATTGAACCCCCACCTCCCACATCACCGAAACTATCCTCCTTGCCATCCCTAGTGGAGACATCTACTAAACCCAATGGACATGTACTGCGGTGCATGTACGCACCAATACATGTTTGCCCACACGGTATTATAGGGTGTTACAAGGTTTTTGCTTCCCGGGGTCTCGCAACGAGCAATCATTCATCATATGTCCATAGTTCAAGCATTATAAAACCATTAAAATCTCTGACCAAAACAAAAAAGGGATTAATTAATGATGAAAAATCTCATTAAGCCCTTTCTCCAATATGGGTCTTCATGCACTCACCGCCTAATGTCAGGAGCCTTATGTGGCTCGAAGTGAATGGCTTCACATACGCGTCCTCCTCGGGCTAATCTAAATCATCCACTGCTAAGGGATATGGGGTAAGGTGTTGATCCAGCTTATTAATACTCACTCCCGATTTCAGCTACTATTTTGGGTTCGTATGAACAAAATTAGCCGAATGTACCGCTTGATGCTACTTCTTGTAGTCTTTTGGGTTGGGGTGATAAGCCCTCAATTAAAACAATTATGGGCGTTGTTCTGTAATTTTCAAACTATACTTGAAAGAGTTTGGGGCTTGAAGTATAATTTTAGAAACTTCAATGAATGTTTACAGAGTTGAGTATATGTAAGAGGGTAATGTAACTTGGGGTGAATTTCAGGAGAAGTGTGAAGCGGAATAAATATAAAATGATACAAGTACTGATTACAAGATTCTTCACTGTACGGGGACAACCAAGAGTGTTTAATAAGATGAAGAAACAAAAAACATTTCAAGTACTTCGGATGGTAGGATGACACAACGGTTGTGTGTATGATCTCTTAGTGATGGATGCTCAAACACTAATTCACACAATGTAAATCACTTTCAAGGATCAAAAAAAGTCCCAAGTAACAAAATATGAAAAACACAATTTTGCTCGAATAAATTCTCATGCTTTAGTAGGTGTATGTTGTGTGCAGTAAATGCCAAGAATGAATGCTAAAATTGGTCTTGAGAATCACATCAAATAAAGACTGAATTTAAACAAATTGAGTGTTTAATTTCAGTCTTCATTTGATGTGATAGGAATCACAATCATCATCATCATCGTCATCGTCATCGTCATCGTCATCGTCATCATCCTTGCCTTAATCCCATCAAATGGGGTCAGCCACATGGATTCTCCTATTCCATCCTAATTTAATATATGCAATATTATCATTCAAGTTTAATTCCTTAAAATCTCTCCTAATAATTTCTTTCCACGATACCTTAAGGCGGCCCCTTTCTCTTTTACCATCTATTTCCATGATCTCCCTCTTGTTATAGGCAATGTTTAAAAAGGCGCCCGCGGCGTACGCCGCCTCGAAGTGAGGCGGAGGAAAAAAGCCTTGAGGCTTAAGCCTTATGGGTGAAAGTTGAGGCTACCGCCTTTGTTGGGTGAGGCGTTGCGCCTTGAGGCGGTGAGGTGTACGCCTCTTTTCCGACGTTTTGTTCATTTCGGCGTTGATTCCGACGTTGTTTTGTTCATTCCGGCACTGATTTGTTCCATTCCAACCCTCATTTCTCATTTTCCGGCCTCCGTCTGGCCCTAGGTAAGAACTCCGGACATCGTTGCTTCTTAATTTGTTTTTTGTTACTAATTTGTTTGAAATAACGGTTTGAAACTATATTTTTATTATAAATTTAGTTTTCAATAACTGTTATTTTTATTTTATTTTTACTGTTTTGCACTTTTTTTGAGTTTTAGTCACTGTTTGTTTAAAAATATTGTTTTTTTAACTTAAAAAATTTGCTAATTTGTTGAAATAACTGTTTGAAACTATATTTTTATAAATTTAGTTTTATATAACTGTAATTTGTTTTTTCACTATATTTAAGTTTTAATCACTGTTTGTGTAAAAAAATTGTTTTTTTAACTTCAAAAGGTTACTAATTTGTTGAAATAACTTAAAAGGGTTACTAATTTGTTAAAATAACTTTAAAAGGTTTCTGCTTTTTTAATTTGTACAAATAAAGTTACTATTTTTTTAATAAAAATTATGTTTTTTCCACTTTTATTATAAAAAAAAAATCCAAATTAAATTCAATATGACTTTTTTTTAAAGGTTTCTGTTTTTTGGTTTTCAACTTAGATTAATATGTTTTCTTTAACTAAACTGAATACATTTTAAGAAACTAACATATTTTAAAGGTTTCTGTTTTTTTTAATAAACTTAGGTTGATATGTTTTTTTATTTTTTTTAATAAAATTGCTGTTTTTTTTAATCTTAGCTTGAAAATCAATGGTTTTTTAATAAATTTGCTTGTTAAGTTGCATTGATTAATTTATTGTCATATTATCAAATAACCAATATGTGAATGAAGCTAAAAAAATGATTTTGCATTGATTAATTTATTGTCATATTGTTAAATAACCAATATGTTAAAATTGATTTTCTCAAATTACTTTTTTTTTAAAAGTTATCTCGAGGGAACAAAAAAATGTCAAAATATGTGAGAAAGTCCTTAGGATGTTTTTTTTGTAGTTTTATTTTATATTTCTTTGTTATATTATTTTTATGGTTTTATTAGTATTTTTTTAATATTATTTTGCTCTTTTTTTCCTTTTCGATGAGGCTTACGCCTGGCCTCGCCTCGCCCCGCCTTTTGAAACATTCGTTATAAGTGCATCTACTGGTTTACGCAACACATGTTCATACCACCTAAGTCTATTATCTATTAATTTTTCGCTAATGGGAGCTACTCCTAACTTTTCTCTCACGTACTGGTTTTTGATTTTGTCCTTTCTAGTAATTCCTATCATCTATCGGAGCATCCTCATCTCACTAACATGGAAACTTTGTTCATATTTTTTCTTTAAACCCAACACTCCGCTCCATATAGGGTCGTCGACCTAATAATTATTTTATAAAATTTTCCTTTTAATTTATTAGTTATCCTCTTATCGCATAACACCCCACTTGCTTGTCTCCATTTCATCCGACCAGGTTGACATTCTACTCGTAACATCCTCATCAATATCCCCATTACTTTGTAATACTGAACCTAAATAACGAAATTTCTTAGTTTGGTTTATCACTTTTTCTTCAATCTTTAATATTATGCTATCTGACGCCTCATTATTAAATTTACATTCCATAAATTTTATTTTATTTCAAATGATTTTTAGTCCCTTAGAGTCTGAGGCTTTTCTGCAAGTATCCACTCTCATCACTAAGCCCTCCTTTGAAGTGTCTATTAAAACTATATCATCCGCAAACAACATAAACCATGGGACATCTTCTTGTATGTCCTTAGTAATTTCATCCAAAACTACGGCAAATAAGGAAGGACTTAAGGCTGATCCTTGATGTAGACCCATTTTCATCATAAGGTCATTAGTTTCTCCACATATAGTTCTTACTCTAGCCTTTGTGTTATTATACATATCTTCAATAACTTCAATATAACTCATAGGGATTCTTTTCCTCCTTAAATCGCACAAAATTCTATCCCTAGGTACTCTATCATAAGCCTTTTCTAAGTCTATAAAGACCATATATAAATTTTTATTCTTACTTCCACATTTCTCCATTAACTGTCTTAATAAGTAAATAACTTCCATGGCGGATCGCCCTAGTATAAATCCAAATTAATTGTCCGAAATAGTTGACTCATTTCTTAATCTTTGTTCTATAACCTTTTCCCATAATTTCATAGTGTGAATCACAATAGAAGGTACAATTTGTAATATTCTTTTTGACGTAGGTTGTGTGCACACAACGTCATTCTAGATTCGAATATGAGGTATGTTCAGATTGGATATCTAGTTATTAGGTATAACTGATGTGCCTTTTCTTGAAATTTCTACAACTACTATCTTTGAAAATATAAATATAGGTCTAATAATAAATGCACCACTCCCGAGGTTTGAATTCCTTAAGTGAGTTGTGTTTGGTGCCGAGCTATACTTGAAATGGTTAAGTTTTGACTTAGCGATGTCTTTCCCCCCATCCTCCAATACAGTTCCCTCTGAGGTCCCTAGCGAGCTTCCTTAGTAGAGTTAGAACTATCTCCGCAAGTTCAGCCTAAAGAACTATCTCCGCAAGTTCAGCATAACTTGGTCATTTGCAAGGTATTGAGGACCTCCTTTACCCGCTAGCTATTCAGTTTCCCCTGCTTGCTCGATGACCCATTGTTCAGCCTCATCCTTCATAATCACATGTTTGTGGCTTTTAATCACGATGTATAGAATCGTAATTCATACAAAGGGTCTTGATTGTTACTGTGGTGACAATTAAGTTCAACACAAGTTAACAAGAAAAGACAATCACCAAAGCAAATAAAGAATGTAAAGAATGTCAATCACACAACACAGTATGTACGTGGTTCAGCAAGAATGCCTACGTCCACGGTGGTGCTCTTAGTATTATTTCTCTATACTCCGGGGAGTGTTTTATAGAAAATACAATGCGTGCCTTTTGCCCCAGGCTTAGGGTTTGCTATATACATGTTTGTTCTCGGGGAGTGGGGGTGTTGGACTCCCCCACGTTAGTCCATCACTTTCTAGAATATCTCCTTACGAGATTTTAGGAAGAGGCTAAGTCGTGACTAATTTCGGTAGGGATGCGGGGCTCCCAGATTTTGGGCCTTTACTGGGCTACTCGTCTGGGCCCGTGGTGGCAAAAATGGTACCCACAATTGCCCCTAAAGTTGTTGGGCCACAATTTGGGCTCAATAAATTTAAATGATTTGTCATAGTGGCTTCCTTATAAATTGTGCAACTCTTCACAGGATTGAAAACTGATTTAGGCGGCAGCTTGCTTCGTGTCCTGTGCGCTATGATTGGAAGCGTTTAAAAGTCCTTTGGAGCAACAATTCGTTGTTGTCGTTTCAAACATCCTCAAATTTTCTCATCTTAGCTAAGCTCCTACTGTTGCGCTTTCGTTCCCAAGTCATCATCTTTCAATCTCAACCTCCTCCATCGTCTTTGCTTGTGACTTCGTGTCGTCCCAAGCTAAGTTTTTATTTCGTAAGTTCTTCTTGTTCTCTTTTTGTGCTTTTTCCTATTGCAATCTCCTCGCATTTGTAGTTAGGGTTTTGTAAATGGCAAAAATAGGCAATAGGTCGGTAACTGAATTTAGGAAGTATTACAACATCCCAAGTTGGGTAGACATTGAGTGTGCCCCTATCCCTAAAAATGTGAGGGAAATAGAGGACGCTCACTGGATTCACGTTCTTTTACTGTCCCAAGGGGGTCTCACCTTTCCTCCAAGTAATTTGTTTTTGCATTTCTTTGGTTACTTCAATATTGTTCCCGCACAGTGTTCGCCAAACGTTTGGAAGATAGTTAATGGTGTCCATAGAATAAACCAGCTCTATGGCACCAATTTAGGGTTTGCTGAAATATGCTTCTGTTATTCTTTCTCGCAAACAAGTTCTGGTCTTCTTTACCTCAAGGCCAGGAGTCCTGACAAGGTATTGGTAGTAAATCTACCTGATTCCCACAAGGATTACTGGCAAGAGGGCTTCCTTGCTAGAAATTGGCAATTTTCTCCCCATACTGAGGGGTTGAGGTCTAACAGGTTCATGGTCCCCTTTTATGGAGAGTTCATAGGTAGGTTTAATTTTTGCTCTGCTCATCGATCTTCCTGTTAGTGTATGATTTCTATGATATTTTTCTCTTTTTCTTTTCAGCGAGGACAAAGAATTTGGAACCTGCTCTCAGTGAGGTTCGAGCTGCCGAGCTGATCAAAGCTTGGAACATTAGAGAACCTTTGGCTGACGGTGAGCATCCTCGGTCAGCTACTTTTCTTCTTGAGTATAAGAATATTGGGTCTAGTTTTATAGCGCGACCTGTGGATAGCATCCCCGAGCTTGATATCACTGAAGAAGCAGCTGCAGATCCCATCCAATTGGACGAGGAAGAGAGCAGTTCTGGTGAAGGCGATAATAGGGGAGGTGCTGAAGGTGGTTCCAGCGAGGCGAGCTCTAGTGGAGAAGGGTCTTCCAGCTTGGAAGAGGTTTCAGGCGCTCAAGAGTCCTCCAGTGAGTCGAGCAGTTCCAGTGAGGAAGATATGGCTCCTCCCAGGAGGAATCTGATCAGGGATGATGATGATGATGATGATGATGTGCTACTTTCTAGGCGGTCGAAGAAGCAAAAGTTTGGCAGTGGAGAAGTTGCCACTGGTTCTCAACCTGCTGCCATCGCGCAGGAAAAGAAGAGGAGGGAGGAAGAGTAGTTAAGAGAGAAAGAGAGAAAGAAGGAAGAGGAGAGGAAGAAGGTTGAAGAGAAAAAGAAGGTGGCAGAGAGGAAGAGGGCTGAGAGGGAGAAGAAGGAGAGGGAAGAGGAGAGAAGGAGATTGGAAGCGAGGACGAAGGCTGGGCAAGCTCTGGTGCCTGTGTCCGCGTTGCCCGATGGGGCCTCTGTCGCCATCTCTCCCCAGTTGGCTCCTGCGCTGCTTGAGAGTAGGGGTGCACATTGTTCGGTTCGGTTCGGTTCGGTTCCACTACGGAACCAGAACCAGAAACGAAATTGATCGGTTCCGTGGTTTTGGAACCAGAACCAGAACCAAAATTGGTCGGTTCGGTTCGGAACCGAACCATCGGTTCTCGGTTTGGTTCGGGTTGGTTCATGGTTCTGGTTTGCGGTTCTGGTTCGCAGTTTGGGTCGTGGTTCTGGTTGGCGATTCTAGTTCGTGGTTCTGGTTCGCGGTTTTCATTAATGGTTCTGGTTCGTGGGTTGGTTAATGGTTCTGGTTAATGGTTCAGGTTCATGGGTCGGTTCTCGGGTAGGTTCTTGGGGTCGGTTCTTTGGTTCGGTTCGGTTCGGTTTTTTGGTTCGGTTCCATGGGTTCGGTTCTCGGTTTGGTTCAGGTATAAAACCGAGAACCGAACCGAACACTTCGGTTCTCAATTTTTTGGGACCAGAACAAAACCGTGGAGAAAAAAAACCGAACCGAACCAACCCAACCCACGGTCGGTTTGGCTCGGTTCTTCGGGTTAACGGTTTTTTTGCACACCCCTGCTTGAGAGAGCAGTTTTGCCTGCTGATCGACAAAAGGCAATGGGGACCGACCAGTTAGCCCTGCAAGCGAGTCAGAGGCTAGCCTTGGTAAGTCTGTCTCCGTTTTTCAATACTTGTGATATTCTGTTCAATGTTTTCTTCTAATGCTCCCTCTTTGCTTGCAGTTTGTGACCGAATTCGCTGTTCTCTACCGTACTCGCGACGAGCTGGTGAGTAGGAATGCGGACTTGGAGAAGCAGAACGTTGAGCTGAAGGGGAAAGGCGTCGAGCTGGAGGCCAGTTTGAAGACCGCCAGCGAGGCCCAGAAGTCCTCCGATCTCGCCCTTGCTGAAGCAAACAGAGCGAAGGAAGCGGCGATCAAGGAACTAAATGAGTTGAGGCAGTCCTACGATCTGGTCTGCACGAACAAGCTGGCTGTGGTCGAGGAAAATAAGGTGCTGCCAGAGAAGGTGAGGAAGGTGGAGTCTGAGGCAGCTAGCATTAAGGAGAGTTCGTACAACTCTGGGTGGTCTGCCGCATATGAAGATGTTGATGCTTAGATAGGCTACATCAGCCGACTGAACTTCAAGAAGGGCTGGAACAAGGCTCTTCTAGCTACTGGGGTGGATGTTGATTCACCCTTGTTCGACGAGCATGATCCAGGCCCGAAGCCTGTTGTGGATGAGGCTCCTGCCCCGACTATTGACAGTGATGTTCCTGCATCTCTCACCATTCCTGCTGACACTCCTTCCGTTCAGGGAACGGTAGCTGCTCCATCTGAGGGAGGTGCTCCTGCTGCTGTTGACAAGGGAAAGCAACCAGCGACCTCTGAACAAACTGAGGTTGCCAGCTAGCCTGCTTTTAGGACCTTTTTTTTTTTTTTTTTGCTTTGTTTGCACTGCTCTCCTTTAATTACCAATAATTACACTTCTTTATTTGAATGAAATGAAAAGACTTTCCCTTCTGCATACTGATTCTTCTGCTTTTGAATGCTTGTATGGCCTGTAGTTGATTGATGTAGATGATTATATACCTGCCACCTCTCAACTGGGAAGGATCCTTGGTCCTAATGCGAGCAATCAGGTTTGCCAAGCCTTCGTTAGGATTTGCAAGTCTCTCAGGTACAGGAATAAGAGCTTAAAAGAACAGTCTGAGCTCGTCGCCAAACTGAAGGATAGACTTCAGGAGATAGAAGACGTTGGTGCCTCTGTCCAAGAAGAAGTGAACGCTTTGAAAGCTAAGCTTCTAGATGCCTCTGAAATCAATCAAGTCGGAGAAGTTCTTCGGCAGGAGAACGAGACTCTGAGGAGGGAGGTGTCGCGACTCAGGGAGCATGCGCTGAGCGTCGCACCTCGGGTTTTACAAGGTTCCTCTTCATCGGCTGTTCTGCGAGCTGGCACAGGACCGAGCGGCGCCCCTCCAGTTTTGTGAGGTTCTACCTCATCGGCTGTTCCGCGAGCTGGTCCAGATGCAAGGGGTCCAGCTAAGGAGATGGACGAGCTCCGAGAAGATGTTCGTCGAGCATACGTGATTGCTGCTGGGCTTCAAAGAGATGTCACACAGCTGTGTGGGCTGATGGTTATGACCAAGGTTAGACAGATGCTCCGACGAGGTTGACAGAGTTTGAAGAGCTCGCCTTTATTAGGGGATGGTTGAGCGCCCTCAAGGAGCTGCAAGTCCTTCAGAACTCAGTACTCTGGTATCGTCACGAGATCTCTCCTTCAACTCTGAGGCTTAATCCTTTCAGGAGGGACGACCAGTGATCCCTATAGATGCTATTCCCGGGCAGCTATTTGAGCAAGATGCGAATGAAGTCGAGGAAGAATTAGCCCCTCATCCGGACGATGGCCGGAGATCGCAAGTGGCTGATTACCTTACTCAGAGGCCTAATCCTCATTAAGATTTTCTTACTTCAATGTAACTCTTTGTAAATGTAACGAAGTAATAAAATGTTTATGTTTTGGGCGTTTTGCCAACTAAACATGTGATGTGTATTTTTACTTCATTAATTTTTCGTTTGATTATCTTGGGCTCTTCGTAGCCGACTAGATTTGATGTAGGTAAAGTTGTTTTGTTGTGTGAGTATCCTCCCAGTCCAGTATGCTTATGAGATACCATTCTGCCCTACTTTACCTTTTAGGTCGTGTCGTCACACTTCCTTAGGCCTAAGTATGGCAATCGCGAGGACACACCTGGTGTTGATGTTCTATCCGATCAAGCTTTTTGAGCCAAACATTGTTTGGCGACCAATTCGATTTGGCCGAGCTGCCTAAGGGTCCCCTGTGGGGCTTCATATATTGCAAGGGACAATGCTAAAAGGTTGTTCGTGTTTCATAACGAAGACCTAAGGAGGGTGATTCCCTGCTTTTGCATACTGAGTAATATGCCTGTCACTTGGAAAAGGTGTGCAAGTTAGAAAGTTCATAATACAAAATTAACACTTCATAGAATGTCACTGCGAAACAATCTTTTATTAATCACAAGCAAATAAAACTTAGTTGCCAATTCCAAAAATGCGATAAAAGATGAATGAAAAAACTAGAAGTAGAATTTTTTCAGATTGGCTGCGTTCCAAGCTCGGGGTATCTCTCTGCCCTCCAGCGTTTCTAAGTGATAGGCTCCTTGTAGGTCGTCCCTTGTCACCTTGAATGGTCCCTCCCAGTTTGGACCCAGCTTGCCATCAGATGGTTTTACTGCGCTGCCAAGATTTTTCCTTAGGACGTAGTCCCCAACCTGGAATTTCCTTGGATTGACCTTTCTGCTATAGTGTTGTAATACCCCGTATTTTCATGGCTTTTAAATTTAAGGATTTATTAAATTTAATTGAGATAAATTAATTTAATTTTAATCCGAAATGTTGTTTTAAATATTTACTAGCGTGACAAGAGTTAGTAATTATTGGGAATATATTATTTGTTGCATATTACTGGATGAGTATAGTAATATATGAGATTTATTTTTATAATATTTTCACGTGTGAATAAAATGACAATTGTGAAAATTTAAGTCGGGACGCGCCTGTGTCGTGTCGGGACTAAATGTGGATTAATAAAAGTGAATATTTTATAGGTTGTTCGTATGGTCGTTTTGAGTGCGCCAACACGTCCGGAAGGGTCGAGATAGTCAGAAAAGTATACCCGGGGGTTTGATTTGGATCTCGGGGCGTTTTTAGGCCTAATTAGTACCCCGGGAGGGCATTTTAGTCATTTTGTATTTTTGGGTAATTAAACCCACGAAAATTAAAGGGGTTATATCAGATGTTTAGGTTATCTCCTAGGGTTAGATAACTCAAAACACTAGAACGGCCATTGGAGAGGAGAGGAGAGAGCTCTCAAGGCATTCCAAGGCTCAAAACGCATCCGTTTACACCGCCGCCACCGCCACCGCCAACGCGTAGATCGCGAGACGGGGAACGCAACCACACCAAATTCAACACCAAACCAGATTCTGAAAATCCCAGGCAAGTGTTTATCTTGCTTATTTCGTTGATGCATCATCCATATTAGTTTAGGAGTTATTAGGATGAGATTTATGGAAGAAAAACCCAATTTGAGATGGGAAATTTTCATGTAGTGATGATTTATATGATATTTTGGAAACCCTTTGTCATGTAAGGATTAAGAGTTTGATTAAGAAAAGAGTTCTAATCAGATACAAACACTAAAACATTTATTCCGGACGATCGGACCGTTGGAATTGGATGAAATTTTACAGAGAATTAGCTGAAGACGAGAGGAAGCTACAGAAAAAAAATTCAGCTCGATCGGACAGTTCAATATTTTTTAATATTTTTTTTTGCTAGACAGTTTTATGTTTTGAGGACTCTTAGAGATAATAAAAAATTCAATTAAAACTCCATTTTAATTCCGATTTCGAAACCGTTTGAAATTCTCATCTTTGAAAATAAAATTCAAAATCCTTTAATGTAAGGCGAAATATATATTTTTGGGATATTTTGCATAAGGGACAATGTAAGTATATATTAAAGGGGAGAGACACGTAAGAGAGAGTTACGTTGGAACATAAATGAATATCTACTGAATTGTACATTTGGAAGAATATAGCCCATGAGGGTTACGTAGTAAGTGGGAAAAAGCCTTCGAATTAAAGTTAGAAACGAACCATTATACTTGATAAATAATAATGGGAAAATAAGGATAAATGTTGTGAATGTGGGTTATTGGATAAACCTAAATTGATATAATAAAAGTGGTATATTTATATGATTGTGTATGCATATATTATATACTTGTGAAAATCATGCCCGCGCTACTTGCTATCCCTGAGGTTACCGCGCTGGGACGATCTTATCTCGTGTGCCTTATGGGGGATATTGACTCGTACCCTAGAAGATAGGAATCCTAGGTACAGGCTATCGAATCGGCACGGTCCTAAGAGACGTGAGGGTATGTACTGACCTCTTGGACTTGAAAACTATGCTTCGCCTCAATATTGTTTGTGTATGTATTTATACAGTTCGAGAGTGATTCCGAACTTGTATTCCCTTTAGTACGATTGATACGGGGATTGGATAGCAGAGTATGCCCGCACCATAGTTTTTATGTGGGGTGCTGTTATGATATATATATTATACGAGTAGTTAATATATATATGAAATTCTGAAATCTGGAACTGCCTACTGTGATTTGATATGTAGGACATGGTTGATGACTCAAATTATAAATAATTGTTTTGAGAAAGTATAATATGACACTGGAAAACTTTATTGATTAATAAAGTTAAAAGGAGAACCTTGGTTACAAATTGAAATCTTACGTTTTAAATACTTGTGTTGTTCAGTTGTAAATCCTGCGAATAACCTAAGATAAGTTAAATCATTGGGGAAAGATAGTGTGGTATATGACGAGATAGACCATTGGGAAGGTTAGTGCGATAGGTGTGCACATTAGAAGAGAGGTGAGAATTTCTCAAGAGAGTGTCGCACTAATATGTTGTTGCATTAGCCTGTAATCAATTTAAATCCTTGCTAAACGAATTTTTAAATCATATACACTATCGGGCTCTGACCCGTTTCTATTTCCTTTTCTCTCTTGTATATATATGTATGTATTACAGGTGCCCAGCCACAGGGGCGTCTTACTTAGGATCCTTTGGAAGGAACGTGCTGCAGTTTAGGTGGGAGTTGCAGGCCTGTTGTTTAGACGACTTCATCCATTTGATTCTACTCCTAGTTCAGTTTTATCCAGCAGGGGCATGTGTCGCCCTCTTTCTATTATTTAGTTGGTATTGTCAGAGATTGAAATTTTTACTTTCAGTACCTTTATTTCGGGATTTATTACTGTCAGGATGTTTTCCTTTAGTGTTGTAAATGTTGGGATTTATTATTGATGATTAAATTCGTGTATGTTCAATTCTATTTTTATTCTTAATGTGCGACTCTTTAGATGTTAATGGTTTAAGGTTTTATAACCGGATGTAATAAAATGAGAATAAGGTTTTAAATGGTTTTGACACTTAGCTTAATTATTTAGGGTGTTTAAATTGGAAAAGTATTTTTACGACGGTGATGCTAAGAATGAATCAACTGTTCACCCTGATTTTAATTTAATAAAGGAGTGATCGCCCGGTATTTAATTAGGCGAGGTGTCACAGGTGGTATCAGAGCATCAGGTTCTAGTGTCCTTAGGATCTGTACGGCTTATTATGCTTTCAGCGTTGCTTTGTTTGTTATAGAGCCCTATGTTTAGGATTGTCGATTCCTTTGACGAGATTTCGTTCTCCTGCTATAATGTGTATACACTAGTGAATTCTAATTTCGTTCGGATGTGTGCGTGTGCCGAGCGATGACGGATGTCAGAAGAGGACCGTTAAGCGTACATCAGGAGGCAGGGCTCAGTTGAGATTATGAAATATATCCGAGGATGATGACCGTAGTCGAGGTCACCTCCATTATGGCACGAGAAGCCACGACTAGAAAGGCGACTAAGGTGCAGCAATGATTTTCAAATGCTGTTATAGTCAAATGAGGTGCGAGGGTAAACTTACCCAACGTATTACAAAAACGTGTAGAGACTGTCAGTGGGAAATTTTAGAAACGCGAAAATTGTATGTGTTTACCAAAGGAGGTAAAGTATCCAAAGGCTTAAATATAGGACGGAGTGTGGCAAACTGAAAGTGAAAATTTAGAGAAAATTTTCTTGGCTTTCGGGACGAAATTATAATGGTTGGAGTTAACCACCAATTTTAGAAGTGGAATGCTATGCCTATAGGAGAACCTTAGGTACAGTGTTGACCGTATGTTCCTTCCTCAACTGTTCAGGATGAGAAGCAAACGTGGTTCTGAACTCATCGCAGGAGGGCATGACAGAAGTCCAATTGTGGATATGAATCCTAATCGTTAGCAAATTTTGTATCGAAAGAGGTAGATACTAGTGGAGGAAACGACTCCAAGTGGGAGACCAACTTGTAATAATAGTTGATAATACTCGAGGAGGAAATTCTGATGGACGACCGATTCAGAGGTTGACAATGTCATATTTTGTCAATATAGATGATAACGCTTCTTTGTGGGGGAAGTTAAAGGAATCGAAGAATTTAGTCGAGAATAAGACTTAATGCAACGGTGGTGGTATAGCACCACAAAAGGATGTGGATACACATCAGGAAAACCATTTAAATGCTTTAGATAGTTAAATTCTTACCAAGTGATGGTAAATTCAGTAAGTACTATTATAGATAGTAACATGATCTTTATGGCCTAAAAAGCTAAGGGAACAACCGGGATGGCTAACAGGAATCGAGTCTACTAAAGTCCGAGAGAAGGACAATCCTAACCTGGTTAGTAGGACAGGTGATAAGTGGATTATGTGTTGAGGTATTTTGGTGCGGAGTGAAATTGCTCGCGATAATATGTTCCAAAGTGAGAAAAAGGGACAAGAACACGGTGCCTAGTAAAGGACGATGATTAAAAATAATTTTGGTTTGGTTTGGGCAGACGTGTTACGTCCGAAAACCATTTGTGCAATCAAGACGATTGCCAGGATGGAAGTATAAGTTTGTATCCTTAGAGGATGCGGCGTGTTTATGTGACACGAGCGAGTCACCACATTTTGTTCATTGCTAGATTAGCATGTGAGACGAGTTTAATGCATATCATTATAAATGTTACCATTATGTGAATATTTTTCCTTAGTATAGCGGGATTTTTCTTTGGTGCTATCCGCGGGGGATGAATGAGTATATTAACAGTGTTTTATACTTTATTGAGGTTACTCGTTGTAGTGATGCGATACACGAGTATGATATTATCTTTGTTAAAATGTTATAGAAATGGGTAGTATGATAGTGGACATTTATTGCAAGGCTATCGGAGTAGTTACATTAGTGCAACACGTTTTGTTTTGGCGAGGCTTTACCTGTAAGAAGGTTGGACTCGCACTTATATTATCTATCCTAGAAACTTCGGAGGAGATAGTGGGCTCGAGATATTCGATACCAATGTATGTATAGACTTTGTCAGTATGATTCAGTATGTACCGGGATTTACCGTTGAGCGAAAAGACTTGACTCGGTATTATGTTTAGCACTCCGGACTTAGTGATAGGAAGAGTGCAGTGTTATATTTATCCTTAAGAGATGTGGGAGTTAAGAGTTATACCCCTAATGTTAGAAAAAGGAAATTTAGAGAATTTCGATCGTATGTATCCGAGGGTTATAGAATGTAATTACCATCAACCAATATGGGACGATAGTGAAATTGGTGAAACGTTCTTTGTTAAGCATAATTACGGGAGAAATTGTAACTTTTCTGTCAAGGGACGGGAATAAAGCGGTATATACTATGGACGGAGGACCTAACGAATTTCGATAACCGACAATGCTAGGTAGTAGTGTATCGGGGGGGTTCCTTGTTTGGATTTCGCTTTGCGAGACATCCCACGCATGAAACTTAACGTAAGGTTGGAAATAGGGAGACGTTTGGTCACTATTCCATGAGTTCGGTACCCTAGTCGAAATGGGATCAAGTAATTATGCATGTAAGTTGGAAGTTGAATTTTGTTTTAAGGTCATTGGAGCCGGATTTTTGTGGTAGGAAAAGCATTGAAAGTTATCCCCACGAGTTGAGGGGTGGAACGATGATAAGGAGAATTTAAGAATTTTGATTTCTAGGGTGATTGAGAGTACCCAAATGTCATAACCGCGTACAGAACACAAGGTGAATAAAGAGTTGGAATGATTTTTAGCATGGATTATCTGGAAAGAACTTTATATTATACAAAAGAGATGACCTGTAATTATTTTGGTGAATAGAGCGTTAGTGATTTATTTTGGTTGTTGTACCTATTTGGGAAAATTTTTGTACTTATCTGAGGAAGGTTGAGAATTATTATTCCTCTTTTATTGTCATGGAATTTGAATGCCCTATTCCTTCTATTCCGTTGAATTTAGTTAGTCCTAAAGATGAGTAGCACGTCGTTCGCTCTCCCAGGACGGTCGGAGTGTTGCAAAAAATGTGGGCATCTTGGTTAACTACAGTTAAAATAGTCCGAGTCGAAGGGACGTGGTAATAGACGTGTGAAATATATGTTTGTGGGACTAGTATAACGAAGTGGAAGTGATAGAGTGGATTAAACGTCACATGAGAGGCGATAATCCATACATAAGTGTGCAATTAGAATAGCACGCCCTAACTTGATTGGAAGGCTGTGGGAAGCCATTCAAGAATTGGTATTCCTTGAATAGAGTAGAATTTAATTGTTATGAAGCACACCCGGAGCGGAGTTGTTATTAGTCAAGTGTGGGAGCGACTTGCGCATACAAAGAGTAATGATGTTAGTATAGTATAAGAGATCCAGAAGTGCGCTTCGTAGAGAGAAGATCACGGGTCGGAACTTTCGGCATACTCCAAGGAAGGAAGGGGAGTATTACGTGTCACTTAATATGAGACATTTCAAGGGAAGAATCGATGTTTAGTGAGACGTAGTGAGTAGTCTCTACATGCACTGCCCATAGGTAAGGTTTGGTTGAAAGAGGAGAATCAACCAAAGAATTTTGTGTTTATCGAAAATTCCTGAAATTGGAAGAGGTTGGTAAAGTCGGTAAAGTTCTTGGATGGGTTGCCATCCTCAAAACAAGATCAAGGGTTTATCTCGAACATGTGAATTAAGTCGCCGAGAAGGAAGTGATTGATATTCCTTTGGGCTGGCTTACAATATTAACTAGTATGCCCCAGACTTCCTTTGAAAGGAAGGATCGCGCCAGTGCATGGTCCGGCGCAGTATAAATTTCTGAATCAGGATGAGATTGGTGAATCCCACCTTTGATATGGGATTTCAGGAACCAGCGGAGATAAGATTTCGTTTCGAGTAGGATGTATCACCCTTAGCCAGGGAATAAGCGCATGGTGATTAAAGATTAGTGGAGCCACGTGAAGGAGATTTTGGAATCTTGGTACGATGATTTCAAGAATGCTCTGTAGAAGCACTCGTACCTGTTTGTCGCGTACGAGGTACTTATTAAGGTTTTGTTATGGAAGAACCTCGACTATTCTCCTTCCGTATGTTTAGAGGAGAGTAGATAATCAGAATTTTTGGATCGGTCGAGAAAATATCCGATAACTATGGTGGAATTTCACGACTGTTTTAGGCAGTCAAGAGTGGTCAAATGTTCGTATGATCTTCTCAGAATGGGAATTTTGTGTATGAATAAATCCGAGTAGTTGTCATGTAGTGAGGTGCGGCCTCCTAATGATAGTGCGATAATGGAATTTATAACGTATAGACGTAACCTATTCAAATGTTGTCAGTTGGGAGCGCAATGTGAAGTGTCTCCAATGAGAATGTAAAACAATGTTGCTGTGAGGAAAAAGCTATAGTAATTGAGCGTCGTACTATGTAGATAGTTTGCGTACTGACAAGGATATCCAGAATTGTGCTACCGGGTATGCCTTATTTTCCGAATTTCGGGACGAAATTCCGTTATTAGGGGGGAAGTATGTAATACCCCGTATTTTCATGGCTTTTAAATTTAAGGATTTATTAAATTTAATTGAGATAAATTAATTTAATTTTAATCCGAAATGTTGTTTTAAATATTTACTAGCGTGACAAGAGTTAGTAATTATTGGGAATATATTATTTGTTGCATATTACTGGATGAGTATAGTAATATATGAGATTTATTTTTATAATATTGTCACGTGTGAATAAAATGACAATTGTGAAAATTTAAGTCGGGACGCGCCTGTGTCGTGTCGGGACTAAATGTGGATTAATAAAAGTGAATATTTTATAGGTTGTTCGTATGGTCGTTTTGAGTGCGCCAACGCGTCCGAAAGGGTTGAGATAGTCAGAAAAGTATACCCGGGGGTTTGATTTGGATCTCGGGGTGTTTTTAGGCCTAATTAGTACCCCGGGAGGGCATTTTAGTCATTTTGTATTTTTGGGTAATTAAACCCACGAAAATTAAAGGGGTTATATCAGATGTTTAGGTTATCTCCTAGGGTTAGATAACTCAAAACACTAGAACGGCCATTGGAGAGGAGAGGAGAGAGCTCTCAAGGCATTCCAAGGCTCAAAACTCATCCGTTTACACCGCCGCCACCGCCACCGCCAACGCGTAGATCGCGAGACGGGGAACGCAACCACACCAAATTCAACACCAAACCAGATTCTGAAAATCCCAGGCAAGTGTTTATCTTGCTTATTTCGTTGATGCAGCATCCATATTAGTTTAGGAGTTATTAGGATGAGATTTATGGAAGAAAAACCCAATTTGAGATGGGAAATTTTCATGTAGTGATGATTTATATGATATTCTGGAAACCCTTTGTCATGTAAAGGATTAAGAGTTTGATTAAGAAAAGAGTTCTAATCAGATACAAACACTAAAACATTAGCTGAAGACAAGAGGAAGCTACAGAAAAAAATTCAGCTCGATCGGACCGTTCAATATTTTTTAATATTTTTTTTTGCTAGACAGTTTTATGTTTTGAGGACTCTTAGAGATAATAAAAAATTCAATTAAAACTCCATTTTAATTCCGATTTCGAAACCGTTTGAAATTCTCATCTTTGAAAATAAAATTCAAAATCCTTTAATGTAAGGCGAAATATATATTTTTGGGATATTTTGCATAAGGGACAATGTAAGTATATATTAAAGGGGAGAGACACGTAAGAGAGAGTTACGTTGGAACATAAATGGATATCTACTGAATTGTACATTTGGAAGAATATAGTCCATGAGGGTTACGTAGTAAGTGGGAAAAAGCCTTCGAATTAAAGTTAGAAACGAACCATTATACTTGATAAACAATAATGGGAAAATAAGGATAAATGTTGTGAATGTGGGTTATTGGATAAACCTAAATTGATATAATAAAAGTGGTATATTTATATGATTGTGTATGCATATATTATATACTTGTGAAAATCATGCCCGCGCTACTTGCTATCCCTGAGGTTACCGCGCTGGGACGATCTTATCTCGTGTGCCTTATGGGGGATATTGACTCGTACCCTAGAAGATAGGAATCCTAGGTACAGGCTATCGAATCGGCACGGTCCTAAGAGACGTGAGGGTATGTACTGACCTCTTGGACTTGAAAACTATGCTTCGCCTCAATATTGTTTGTGTATGTATTTATACAGTTCGAGAGTGATTCCGAACTTGTATTCCCTTTAGTACGATTGATACGGAGATTGGATAGCAGAGTATGCCCGCACCATAGTTTTTATGTGGGGTGCTGTTATGATATATATATTATACGAGTAGTTAATATATATATGAAATTCTGAAATCTGGAACTGCCTACTGTGATTTGATATGTAGGACATGGTTGATGACTCAAATTATAAATAATTGTTTTGAGAAAGTATAATATGACACTGGAAAACTTTATTGATTAATAAAGTTAAAAGGAGAACCTTGGTTACAAATTGAAATCTTACGTTTTAAATACTTGTGTTGTTCAGTTGTAAATCCTGCGAATAACCTAAGATAAGTTAAATCATTGGGGAAAGATAGTGTGGTATATGACGAGATAGACCATTGGGAAGGTTAGTGCGATAGGTGTGCACATTAGAAGAGAGGTGAGAATTTCTCAAGAGAGTGTCGCACTAATATGTTGTTGCATTAGCCTGTAATCAATTTAAATCCTTGCTAAACGAATTTTTAAATCATATACACTATCGGGCTCTGACCCGTTTCTATTTCCTTTTCTCTCTTGTATATATATGTATGTATTACAGGTGCCCAGCCACAGGGGCGTCTTACTTAGGATCCTTTGGAAGGAACGTGCTGCAGCTTAGATGGGAGTTGCAGGCCTGTTGTTTAGACGACTTCATCCATTTGATTCTACTCCTAGTTCAGTTTTATCCAGCAGGGGCATGTGTCGCCCTCTTTCTATTATTTAGTTGGTATTGTCAGAGATTGAAATTTTTACTTTCAGTACCTTTATTTCGGGATTTATTACTGTCAGGATGTTTTCCTTTAGTGTTGTAAATGTTGGGATTTATTATTGATGATTAAATTCGTGTATGTTCAATTCTATTTTTATTCTTAATGTGTGACTCTTTAGATGTTAATGGTTTAAGGTTTTATAACCGGATTTAATAAAATGAGAATAAGGTTTTAAATGGTTTTGACACTTAGCTTAATTATTTAGGGTGTTTAAATTGGAAAAGTATTTTTACGACAGTGATGCTAAGAATGAACCAACTGTTCACCTTGATTTTAATTTAATAAAGGAGTGATCGCCCGGTATTTAATTAGGCGGGGTGTCACAGGTGTTTTGCGAGCTGATGTTGATAGCTCGCTAGTCTTACTAGGGCTAGTTCTCTTCGTTCGTCGGCTAGATCAAGTTCAGCGAGTAATGTTGCATCATTCTGGCATTGGTCGACCAAGGTGGATCTCATGGTTAGGAGTCCAGCTTCTAGAAGGATGATGGCTTTCATTCCATATGTTAGTGCGAATGGGATTTCCCCCGTTGCTCGTCGTGGGGTAGTGCAGTAAGCCCACAGAATGTGTGGCAGCTCGCTCACCCATGCGCCTTTGGCTCGCTCAAGCCGTTTCTTCAACCCATCGATCACTGTTTTGTTGGAAGCTTCAGCTTGGCCGTTGCTCTGGGGGTAGGCAACCGAGCTAAAATGGTGCCTGATCCCATGGTCGTTGCAAAAACTCTGGAAGGGGCCGCTCTCAAACTGCGTTCCGTTGTCAGTGATGATGGTTCTGGGGATCCCAAAGAGGGTAATTATGTTTTTCTATATGAATCTCATCATATCTGCGTCCCTGATGTTTGCCAGCGGCTCTGCCTCGATCCATTTGGTGAAGTGGTCTGTGGCGACCAACAGATACTTGCGATTACCAGTAGCGGTAGGAAGAGGGCCCACGATGTCCATTCCCCATTGGGCGAAAGGCCAAGGGCTGGTAAGTGATCTTAGGTCGCTGGCAGGTTGGTGGACCATAGGAGCATGTAGCTGACATTTTTCGCACTTGCGAGCATATACTCCAGAATCTCTCTGCATGTATGGCTACCAGTAGCCTTCCTTCATTGCTCGAAAAGCTAGCGATCTCCCTCCAATATGGCTCCCGCAGGTTCCCTCATGGAGCTCGCGCAACACTTGCTCGACGTGCTTTGGGTGAACACATTGGAGGTAAGGGACGATGAATGATTTCTTATATAGCTTGCCCTCAGGAGATAAGTGAAAGCGGGCAGCTTTGACTCTTATATGATGAGCGGCCTTCTTGTCGTCTGGTAGTGCACCATCCTTCAAATAATCCCTCAGGGGGTCCATCCAACTAGGTGCTGATTCGATCTGGAGAATATGGCCCATGTCTGGCAGCTCTTCGCTCTGGGTGATGCTCGACTGGGCGAGGAAGTCTATATGGATTATTCTCTTCAAGTCGGAGTCGATTGCTGAACTTAAGGCTGCTAGGGCGTCGGCATGACTGTTTTGTCCTCTGGGAAACTGTTGGACACTGACTTCCTCAAAGTTAGACATTAACTTTTTTGCTAAAGCGAGGTAGGCAGTCATTCTTTTATCCGTCGCGTTGAAGTCCCCACTTATCTGATTAGAGACTAATTGTGAGTCGTCGAACACCTGTAGCTTTTTTGCACCCAATGCCTGTGCCTTCTGCAGGCCTGCTATCAAAGCCTCGTATTCTACCTCGTTGTTGGAGGCTTCAAATCCAAGTCTGATGCCCAGCTCGAGGATTGTGTCTTCTGGAGTAACGAGCACAATGTCTACTCCTGCCCCCTTTGAGTTGGAGGCTCCATCAACAAATAGTCGCCAAATTCCTCCTGTTGAGGGATTTTCCCTCTGTTCCGTGGGTTGGAGTTGGTCGCGAGGCTGCTCGCCTGTGAATTCCGCGATGAAGTCGGCGAGCACCTGCCTCTTGATTGCATTCCTTGGTTGAAATTGGATGTCAAATCGCCTGAGCTCGACTGACCACTTTGAGAGTCTGCCAGACAGATCCGCTTTACATAGGATTGCTTTAAGGGGGGTGATGTAAGGACGATGATAGTGTGAGCTTCGAAGTAGTGCTTCAGTTTCCTCGAGGCTACCACCAGTGCAAAGGCGAGCTTTTCCAGTAATAGGTACCTCTGTTCGGCGTCTAATAAGGTCTTGCTCGCGTAGTAGACTGGGTGCTGGATTCCTGACTTTTCGCATACCAGTGCAGAACTGACGGCATGGCTGGAGACGGCGAGGTATAACTACAGGGAATCATTTTCTTGAGGTATGACGAGCAAAGGTGGTGTGCTGAGATAAGCCTTGAGTTCTTCCAATGCTTTCGAGCAATCTTGATTCCACTCTACTATCTTGTTTCCTTTCAAGAGCTGGAAGAATGGCTTGCACTTTTAAAAGGACTTTGAGATAAAACGATTCAAAGCGGCGAGCATGCCCGTGAGCTTCTGTACGTCTCGTATTATGCGGGGGGCTGTACCCTATTGATCGCCTCGATCTGGTCCGGGTTGGCCTCAATGCCTCTCTCGCTAACCAAGTACCCGAGGAATTTTCCTGACTGGACACCGAAAGAACATTTGCTCGCAATGTTTAAAAAGGCGAAAGGCGAGGCGTTTTAGTCGCAGCGAGGCGAGGCGTTTGAGGCGTAAGCCTCACCGAAAAGAAAAAAAAAAAGAGCAAAATAATATTAAAAAAATACTAATAAAACCATAAAAATAAAATAACAAAGAAATATAAAATAAAACTACAAAAAAAACATCCTTGAGGGCTTTCTCACATAGTTTGACATTTTTTTTTCCCCCCAATATAACTTTTTAGAAAAAGAAAATCAATTTGAACATATTGGTTATTTTAAATATGACAATAAATTAATCAATGCAAAATCGTATTGGCAAAATCATTTTTTTACCTTCATTCACATATTGGTTCTTTTATAATATGACAATAAATTAATCAATGCAACTTAACAAGCAAATTTATTTAAAAAAACATTGATTTTCAAGCTAAGATTAAAAAAATAGCAACTTTATTAAAAAAATAATAAAACATATTAACCTAAGTTTATTAAAAAAAACAGCAACCTTTAAAATATATTAGTATAAGTTAAAGAAAACATATTAATCTAAGTTGAAAACCAAAAAATAGAAACCTTTTAAAAAAAAGTCATATTTAAGTTAATTTTGTACATTTATTTCAAACAAACTATATATTTGTAACAAAATATAGTCTCAAACAAATTTATACACTTATTTCAAACAAATTAGTAAAGAAAAACAAAATTAAGTGCAACTTTCAAACTAAACTAAAATAAAAAAAGAATAAGAGTTAGTAGATTAAAACAACATTTTTTTAAGTTAGGTGCAATTTTAGAAAAATGAAGAATTTTAACCTTTAAACAAACAGACTTTGTGATGAAAGAATTTTTTTTTTTCCTGCGCCTCAGCAAAAAGGCGTGAGGCGCATCGAGGCGTAAGCCTCAAATTCAGCCCTGAGGCTCAAGCCTCGAGGCTTTTTTTCAGCTCCTCGCCTCCAGGCGCGCCTCGAGGCGTACGCCTCTTCCGCCTTTTTAAACATTGTTTGCTCGCGTTGAGTTTCATTCGGTATTTTCTGAGGATTTCGAAGGTCCTTGATAGGTATGAGAGATGGTCCTCTTTGCGCTTGCTCTTGGTGACCAGTCGCTGGTAAGTTGCTCCTGCATTCTTGAGCCCGAAGGGCATAACTTTATAACAGTATAAACCGACGGTGGTGATGAACGATGTCTTGTCTTAGTCTAGTGCATACAGAGGAATCTGGTGATACCCGGAGTATGCGTCCAGGAAGCTCATCCTCTCATGAGCTGCTGTGGCGTCCACCAATTGGTCGATCTTTGGGAGGGGGAAACTGTCCTTAGGGCATACCCTGTTAAGGTCAGTGAAGTCTATACAAACTCTCCATTTTTCGTTGCTCTTTGGAACTACTACCGGGTTGGAAAGCCATTTAGGGAATTGAACTTCCCGTATGGATTATGCATCCAGCAGCTTCTCTACTTCTTTTTCTACAGCTTTGGCCTTTTCGGGCGCAGTTCGTCGTGCCTTCTGCGCGATAGGCCTGAAAGTGGGGTCGACGTGCAACCGATGACAAACCACACTGGGGTCAATTCCAGGCAGCTCGTATGGTTCCCACGCGAAAACGTCTAGATTGATTCTCAACAATACCGTCAATTCCTTCTTTTCTTGATATGTGAGAGAAGCTCCAATCAAGTGCATCCTGTCTTTCTTGCTCCCACCAGCTGTGATCTCTTCCAGGTTTTCAACGACCCACTCAGAAGGGAGGAGCCTGGTCTCTTCCACCCCGGGTCTTCCATACTTTAGTTGCTATTTCAAAGGTATCAAACCTTCTTGCTCCTCGATCTTCTCTTTGGCCTTCTCGACCTTCTTCTCTGGTTTCGGGCGGATGGCCGCTATGAAGCACCTTCTTGCCATCGCTTGATCTCCGTGGATCTCCATTACTCCTCGCTCAGTCACGTACTTGAGTTTCTGATGGTAGGTCGGCGGGACGGCCCTCATGGCGTGTAGCCACCCTCTGCCGAGGATAGCTTGGTATGGCGAGTCAATATCGACTACCAGAAACTCGATCATCTTGGAGACACTTCCTGCCCTTACTGGCAACACGATCTTTCCCAATGGGATAGTTACTTTTCCAGCGAAGCCAACTAGAGGGACAGTAGCTTCCTTCAGGTCGACAACGCTTAACTTCAACTTTCTGAACAGATCGAGATACATTACCTCGGATAAGCTTCCCTGGTCGACGAGCAACTTGTCGACGTCATAGTTGGCTACCCTGAGGGTAATGATCAAGGCGTCATGATGTGGGGTTCTTACTCCCACTAGGTCTTCATCTGTGAACACGATGTGTTTGCTATAATCGACGTCACCTGCTCGCCGACGCTTTCCTGACTGTGTCTTTGCTGGATCGATCTGAAAAGCTTGCATTACCGCTGTAAGCTTTTTCACTTCCATCCGAGCTGAATTCCCTTGAATCTGCTTCATATCAGATGCCCCATGAATGCAAATTCATGGCCAACATCGTCCTCGAGTACGTTGTCGAGCCTTGAATCTCCATTGGCAGCAACCTTCTCTGCCTTCTTCTCCACAAACTCGTTCAGATGCCCGGTCTGGGTCAATTCTTCAAGGTGAGACTTAAGAGCCTTGCAGTGCTCAGTCTAATGTCCTCCCTCTTTGTGAAAAGCACATCTCAGCGCGTTGTTTTGAGGGATCTCCCCCCATCTTTCAGGGCCACTTAACAAATGGCTCGTCTTTGATCTTCGCTAGGATCTTGTAGATTGGTTCTTTGAAAACAGTGTTTACTGCCTGAAATGCTTTCCAAACATCGTTCTTGCCTCCATTCTTGGAGCTACCCTTTCCCCCATTCTTACCTCCTTTCTTCTGGTTTTCGGTCTTATCGTTGCCCTTGGCAGCGAGCTTAGCCCGGCCATTCTCCCCTGCACTGAGGCGGGTCACATCTTCCACCTTGGCGTACTTCTCGATGCGAGCCATCAGGTCATCGATGGTTGTGGCCTCCTTCTTCGTCAGGGACTGGTGCAGAAGGCAAGAGCTGGGTAGGCCAATCTTGAAAGAGGCCACTGCTACCTGTTCCGAACAGTCCTCGACTTCATTGAACAACTCCCAGTACCTCTTTGCGTAAGCCCGAAGGCTCTCCTAAGGCGTCTTCTTCATTGTTAGCAAAGCATCCATCCTCTTTGGATGGGAGCTGCTGGTAATGAAGAGAGCTGTGAAGAGCTCGGCCAGGGATTCAAAGCTCCTGATGGACCTGTGAGGGAGCCTCTCGAACCACTTCTGGGCCACATCATGCAGGCTCGAAGGAAAAATCCGGCACATTAGTGCATCCCTGTGGTTCCAGAGGGTCATGGCCTGCTTGTACTGCCTAACGTGATCGACAGGGTCAGTCTTTCCGTCATAAATCTTGAATCTCGGAATCGCGAACTTCTTGGGGGCTTCTTCTTTTATCTCCCTTAAAAAAGGGGATTTCATCTGGGTCTTGAGAGCTCGCCGAGCAAGCTCTCTGGTTGATCTAGCACCCCGATGAGCTGGGTGCTGGTCCATCTCTCTTCGGACCAAATTTCGTATATCCTCATCACCTCGAGCTGGGCTCCTGTAACGGCGAATTGGTCGTTGTTGTTCGATCAAGTCGTCATCCGACTCGTGCTCCTCAAATCTCTGGGATCCGCGTCTAGGGCTCCTTCCTCGGCTGCGAGTAGGGGTGGAAGCGGTATGGGTTTTTACCGTACCGTACCGTTTTGGTCCGAAAAAAAATGGTTTTGGTTTCTGTAAGAGGGTACTTTAGATTATATATGTGGAGGCGTAACCCCTATTGAGTATGGTAACCACGAGTTAAATTAGCCAACGCCCTAGACTAATTATAGGAAACACACACACAAAACTCAATGAAGATGGACTCAGTTTAAACTCACAAAGCCTCTCGTGTATGACTCAGGGAATAATAATGAACTTTAGAAGTGACTTAGCTAGAGGGAGAGGGAAAATAAGCACCCTAGATACATCCTGATAGGCAGGTAGCAACACACCAAACTCCCTCAAGAATCTCTGTCAAATATTAAAAGCTTCGCAATAAATGACAATGGTGAGTTAGTGAACTCTCTAGTTTGCAATGACTCTTTTTCTTAATTCTCCAAAAAGATCATCCTCTCCTCAAAGGTGGTTGGGGTCCTTAAATAGCCCCCCACACCACCCCCAAGGCAACTCAGTCATTAAAGAGTATGAAAGACATCCCTCATACTTTATGTCACAACATTAAATGCCTGATGCACTAGTTGTCTCCATGTCATAAACATTAAATGCCAAGACATGCCTTTTGCCTATCCACTGTGTGTCAGGGGTTTGTTGTCGCAGAGGTGGTTCACCAACTACCTGACAGCCCCAAATACCACAGCGGTTTACTCAAGTGTATGTCTGACAAACGTTTAGATGGCTAGTGACATCACCCATAGTAGATGTGACATTAAGTATAGGGTTGTTTGGTCCATAACTTAATGCCCGATAGAACTCCAAGCTGCTCCGCTTGAGGTTCCACGGTCAGGGTCCTTCGGTGCTTTACCAGGTGTATCTAAGGTGGTCAGGACAAGCCCCAACGGTGCCTTACTTCTCAATCCTCCAAACCAGGTCCCTCTAAAGTTCCCACAGTGAGGTCATTCGATAGAGCATGAAAGCTCTCCCAGGCCCTGCCAAGCCTGGTCTCTCGCAAGTACCGTTTGACCTCATACAAAACCCTTTAGTTATTATCGTTACATCATTACAATCGTTAGAGCTTACAGAAATCAATAATGAAAATACGATGTGATTAAAACAATAAGCTAATATATGAGTTGCCACGCTGAGCTGCCTCGCCCAGATGTCACGCTTGAGTTGCCACGCTGAGCTGCCTCACCAAGATGCCACGCTTGAGTTTGCCACGCTTGAGCTTATCCTCAGAACACTGTTGCTAATTAGTGGATTATCCCTAATCCCAGGATTACCTTCAGGCCCCCTCTACATTTGCCCCTTCGTGGAGGGATTTGTTGTGGGAACAAGAAGTGCCTCCACGAAAACTTTTTTAATCCGATGAACCTTCTCTGTCTGGCCTGCTGTTTTTTTCTAATGCTGAGCCGCAATCGTTCCAGCTTGAATATCTGAAATTCTCCCGAAGGACCTGCTAATATTCTCCCAGTAATGTTCGAAAAAGCGAAAAATTCTCCCCGATGTAACTGAGTCATAACTAAACAACGTTTGAGCTTCTGTCGAGGGGACATCGTGGCTTTTTTGAACCGTTGGGACACCTTCTTTGTTGGGGGGTTTATTGGATATGTCAGAGAAAATCTTGGCGCCCAAAACTCAATCTTGCTTAGGAAGGTAACGGTGGCTGTTCCCTAGGTGTCACTTCATTAATTGATGGCAGTTCCCCAGGTGTTACTTCATTAAATGACGTAGCGTTGTCTTTTCCATGTCAAAACACTTCCCGAAGTGCCACGTGTTCATTTGAAATGATTGCAGGCGGCTACACACGTGCAATGGTGGGAAACTTAAACGACGAACTTAAAAAAAAAAAACGGCCAAATCTCCCAAACACTTAAAACCTTTCTTTCTCTTACTTTGTCACTACCTTCTTCAAATTTCCTTCGCTTTTAGAGAGAGAGAGCTTCCATTGTTGAGCATCTGAAACCTCCATTGCTGTTCAAGCTTGTGCCTTCCTTTTCTTGCTCTCATCTTCTTCGCCACCTCCTGTGTTTGTTCTTCCGCCATTGTCGTGCTCAGGCTCCTCTGACTCAAGGTTGTTTTTTGTTTGCACCAACACTCTGTCATGGCTTCTCAAAGTTATCCCACCATCTCTTCAACCAGTGCGCCGCCTGCTACTGCTGTCGCCACCACTACTGGTGCCTCTGCCCTGGATGCTGTCCGTCGTGATCAGTTAAGGTTTTATCGTCGCTCTCCCATTTTTGGCGAAGATGATTGCTTTGCTGCTGCTTGCAAGACTGTCAACTTTGAATGCAAGTTTGAGTCCTTAGTGCTGGGTGACGAGGACGAAGAACCCTCGAAGTGGGGCTTTCTTCCTCCAGAGGGGACTCTCCGGTTTCGTCTGGAGCGAGGGGACTTCCAATGGTCCCAAATTGACTTCGAAGCACCAGGTGGTTCTCCTGCCCATTTTGCTGCTTGGAACTCTCACATGGTGAGTTCCTATGGTGATATTTTGAGTAAGATTGGCCTTCAACGGGCCAAATGGTTTGGTGAGTTTACTCTCTCCAAAAATAATGCTGCTCTCCCCATTCTTGTTTCTCGTTGGAACGTGACGACTCACACATTTATTGCTGCGTGGGGCGAGTTCACGATAACCCTAGAAGATGTCTGCGAGCTTCTGGGGCTCGAAGCAACAGGTCATGAGCCTTATACCGATGAGCCTCTTGACGCCGAAGAGACTGCTGACCGTTTGGCGTTGGACCGAATATGCCGAAGTTGCATCGGTTCTTCAAACAAAGCTACCTTCACTCCGCTGATTAATTATTTCTTCAAGGGTTCTAGTGAAGGTAGTTCTTCCATTTCAACGGATGCCCCTGGCCAAGGTACCTCGTTAGAGCTCCCTGCTTACATCCTTGTGATTCTGTCCCGCTTTCTTTTGACGGGAAAACCAAACGATCAGCCCCGAAGGGACCTTATCAACATATCCCTTCGTTTGGCCCGGGGCATCAAACTTCCTTTGGCTGCAATTGCCCTAGGGTCCCTCTACACCTGGCTTGACAGAACGTTGTTCGATATGGAACGATCCCTTGGCCGTTATAACCTGGCCAATTTTGCTAACAGCATCCTTCTAACCAGCTTTCCAAGGCCAACCGTCCTCCTTCTGGGGAAACCATTTTGCCCCCCCGCTCTTATATTTATCACAAGAGGCAGAGCCGAAAAGAGCTGATCGCCTCAATTGATCGTTTTGAGGACTTTGTTATGAGGCCTTACGGAGAGGACGCCTTTGTTCACACTTGTGATTTCTTTCAGGACGAATCCAGGGTGGTACAGGTGGGGGTAGACATTGAAGATCCTCAGTTAGCCGTGGTGCTTCTCCTTTCTCCGGGGTATCTGCCTTCCTACACCGAGTGGGGATATTCCAGCGAACATTACAACCCCAATCGGTGTAGTCGTCAATTTGGGTTTGATCAGGGGGCTCCTCGCTCAGTTTTCCAATCCTCAAACCCGAAGGTTAGCTTTAGTGAGGCATGTTCCTTATTTTCCTCCACTGCTGCGTGGGGGATAAGTGAATCAATGGCTGGGAGAGTCACCATTCCCTCCAACAAGAGGCAAGGGAATGTGACCAGTCTATTTGCCACGAAGTTCTGGCCGAGACAACTGGCTAACATTGCTGAATTCATAGATGGCGAGCCGGTGTACCCTCCAGTTCTTTCATTTGCTGCGATGGAGCTGGGACTCAAAAGCAACTCCATTCTGGGGATTGAGTTCCCTCTAAGCAAAACCCCTAAGGGGCCTTCCAAAGAGCTACCTCCGTTATGCCCCATGACTCCCACTGCCACATCCAAAGGGAAAGGTGCTGGGGTATCCAGGAAGACTGCTCCTTCGACTGGAGCTACCGGTGATGAAGGGTCTTCGCGGCCGTCGACCAAGAAGGCCAAGAGTGGGGTAGCCTCCACGAAAAAGGCAAAGTCCAAATCCCAGATTCCTGTGGCAGCCCTACCCATAGCCTCCGTTCCTCCTCCCATATCTCCTGAAAGGGCCGAGAGGTTAAGGAGGGAGGCGCAGGCTGAGCTAGATCGGGTGAATGCAGAATTTCAACGGCGCGCTGTCGTCGTTCCTCCCTCGGTTGTCTTCCCCACGATCGTCGTCGATCCTACTGAGCCAGCTGCAAAGAGGAGAAAAGGTTCGAAGGTTCCTCAAGCCACTGGTAGTGCCATGACAAGGCTGAGGAGGAAGACTTTAGGCACCAAGTCCCAGCGGAAGCAAGTTTCCTCGGTGCAAGCTTCTCCTTCTTCTTCCCAATCTGAGGTATGCATTGCTGACTTAATTATTATCTCCTTTTTGCTTGAGGGTGACTGTCTTTGCTTGTGTGTATACTTATCCCTCCCCCCCTTTCTTTGACAACTGTTTTGCAGGGGGTTGAAATAGAAAAACCAGACTCGTCCAGTCCTCCCGTGAGCCCTTTTGTGGGGGGACGCTTCGGTGTATCTCATACCGATGTGACTCCTCCCCGTTCCCCCATGACAGGGCTTACGTATTCTCGTCGTTTAGTCAGCCAACGTGCGAGGGATGTCATTGCGGGAGGTGATGCCGTTGACCCTGCGAGTGCTTCCTCGCCTGAAGCGATGACCCTGCCCGAAGTGGCACCTCCCGAGATAACACCTTTGGTCCCTTCAGATTTACAGGCCTCATCCGAGGTTCCTCTGCCCCTTGTACTTGCTGAGGAGAGTGAACCCGAGGTATGATGTGATCTGTAATTTGTTTGTTGTAGTTCTTTCAGTCATATTCTTTCCTTATTTGGCTTACTGAATTGTGATATGTTTTGGGTACCCCAGGTTGAAGTGTCTTCGTTGTTGGAAAGTATTCTTCTTCGAACGATGCTGATGAGACCCCCGACTGTCATTCCTTTGTTTAGCACCATAACTGAGGTAAGCAACACGTCGAGCTATTTCTTCATATTTTCTGTGCCCATTCTTCTTTTCTAACACTTGGCTTTGTGCACAGTTTTCTCCCGATCTTGCATCAACTCCTGTAGTGAGGGCCCAGGTTGGTGTGTTTACACCCCATCCTGATGTGGCTTTGTTTGAGGGCTCCGTGTCCTCTCGTGATGAACCCCATATGCTTGCCCTTGTGCCCTACACGGGTGATCAAGTTTGGACAAGCGTGGAGGCTTCTGCTACCAGGGATCCCGTTATGGCATCTGGGGTAATAATTGCTCCCCCAACGGTTCCTGTCCCTGTGGCTGCCTCAAATGCTCCCATTGTGACTGAGGTATATCTTTCCTCCTATCTTTTGTTAAGATTTTCATAATCTGCATCCTATAACGTTGACTTAACAACGAAAGCGCTTGTTAAGATTTTTCACAAAACTCCACCTTATAACGGTGACTTAACAACGAAAACACTTGTTAAGATTTTTTCATAAATCTCCACCTTATAACGGTGACTTAACAACGAAAACACTTGTTAAGATTTTTTCGCAAACTCCACCTTATAACGGTGACTTAACAACGAAAACACTTGTTAAGATTTTTCATAAACTCCACCTTATAACGGTGACTTAACAACGAAAACACTTGTTAAGTTTTTTTCATAAACTCCACCTTATAACGGTGACTTAACAACGAAAACGCTTGTTAAGTTTTTTTCATAAACTCCACCTTATAACGGTGACTTAACAACGAAAACACTTGTTAAGATTTTTTCGCAAACTCCACCTTATAACGGTGATTAACAACGAAAACACTTGTTAAGATTTTTCATATCCTTATTTGGGCTTTTCTTTTCAGGTTGCTCGGGAAGATTCGCCCCCAGTCCTCTCACCTGTAGGCTCGCCCTTCCGAGAACCTGATGCTTCGGAAAATTCTATTCATGATGATCAAGGTTCTACGACCGGTGCTGCAGTTGAGAGCGAATCTGGGTGTGAGGTCCCTCTTCCCGACCTAGCTCCTCACTCGTTCTGTCTCATGGTGCTTCGGCAATCTCCTCAAATGCCCGTCAACCATCGGCTGGTGATTGAACAATTGGTGGATCACCATCCTGAGACCTTCACACCAGATTGCCTGCGCTCAAATATTCATGTGATGAGTCACAGGCTGCAAGGCATGGCGATCGTTGTTGCTGAAATTGCTAGTACCCCCACTGCCAGTGTTACCAGATCCCTTCTCAACCAATTTCTAGGTTTTCTGAAGGAGTTGGGGCGTGATGGTTTCCGTTTTGACTGGCTTATAACGCATCTGAAGACTTTGAAGAACCAGCAACTGATCGGCCAGAGGGAAGTGTTGATAAGGTGCCAGGAGGACCAACGGGCTGAGGAGGTTAAGTTAGCCGAGCTGGCACCTCTTTTGGAATCGGCCGATGAAGAAGTAACGAAAGCCGAAGAAGCTCTGCGTTTGGCTAAGCTAAAACGGGAAAAGCTCCTTATTGAACGCGCCCAGGCGCAAACCAGGCTAGAGGTTGCTGTCAACGCTCAAAATTCGTTTGCATCAGCTTCTTCGGGCCTCCCCGGGGATTTTTTCTCTTCCCCGGATCTGTGGTTTCTCCTAGCGTAGTAAAACTCCTGTACATATTTTCTTTCTTTCATTCATGTAATTCCTGGGCAGTAGTTCCCTATTTTGCTTGTAATGCTCTCTTCTTTAATGAATGGAAGAATGTACGTTGTTTAGTTTATCTCTGAGTTATGCTTGCTTTCATATCAATGTCTATATTTCATATCATCAGTAAAACTTGTATATTCATAATAAGAAGGCCCAATACATCGATGGTACAAACAAACTGTCTACACATGATATACTTTCAGCCATTTATTGTTAATTTTGAATGGCCTATCTTCCTCCAACTTAGAAATTAGGCAATAACCTGAATCATGAGCTTCGTTCACGATGAAAGGTCCCTCCCAATTGGCTGCGAACTTTGGCAGAGGAAGTCCCCTAATGTGTTTCACTGCTGCCTTCAAAACGAGATCTCCCTCCACGAACCTCCTTGGTCTTACCATGTTGTCATATGCCCTAGAGAGCTGCTTTGTATACATTTGAAAATGTTGCATCGCGTTGTCTCTGTGTTCATCCAATGCCTCCAACTGCACATGCCTGTTCTGAGGGAGCATGCTGCTTCGCAAGGCGTATCGAGCCGAGGGAACTTCCAACTCTACTGGAAGAATTGCCTCAGCCCCATAGACAAGGGAGAACGGAGTGTACCCTGTGGGCTTCCTCTTCGTCGTTCGATAGGCCCACAACACTGTTGGTATCTTGTCATCCCACGATCCTGGAAAGTCCTCCATCGTTTTAGCCAAGATATTAACCAGAGTTTTGTTAGTTGCTTCAGCCTGACCATTCCCCTTCGGGTATGCTACCGTTGAAGTGTGATGAACAATGGAGTACTTGTCTGTGAGCATCGTTACTTCTGAGTTGACGAAGGGAGTCCCATTATCTGAGAGAATAACCTTTGGGATCCCAAAACGGCAAATGATATACTCTCTGATGAAGCTACTCACTACTCCAGCCGTGGCCCTTCTAAGTGGTATTGCTTCAGCCCATTTTGTAAAGCACTCCGTTGCTACTAGTATCCATATCTTACCCCTCGACGAAGGATGTATCGCCCCCACGAGGTCGAACGCCCAAGTGTGGAAAGGATAAGGCGTTGCCAGAGAGTGTAAGTCCACCGATGGGGCATGGATCATATTTCCATGAAGCTGGCAAGCCTTGCATTTTCGAACAAATTCGGCGGAGTCTTTCTCCATCGTTGGCCAATAATACCCCAACGTCATCAGCTGATCATATAACTTGGCCCCTCCCATGTGAGCTGGGTCATGGGCTTGTTTGAGGACCTCCGTTGCTTCTTCTTTTGTAATGCAACGCAACGGCCTGTTGAAGTACCCCCTTCGATAAAGCTGCCCCTCTTGGATATAGAACCTCGGGGCCCTTCTCCTTAGCCCCATCGCATCCAATTTCTCCGTTGGGACAATTCCACCCTGAATAAAGTCGATATAGGGCTGCCTCCAGTCTGTTTGGGCTTCAATGAAATGGCACTCAGCTGCTTCGAAAAATAGCTGACACTTATCACAATTCCGTTGTAGTTCTGCCGCATCCTGTTTCATTTTAGGCCAAAAATATCCCCCTCTTTGAATTCTCCTATAAAGAGGTATCTCAGTTGTTTCGCAGTGCTCCTCATGTGTTTTCTTCAACCTCCGCTCTGCCTCCTCTGGCCCAATGCATCTCGATAACCATCCCCCTGCATTTCTGAAGTAAAGATTTCCCTGGTTTGTAAAGTATTGGGCCAACTCTCTGAGTCCCATAGCTCCTTCGCCAGACTCCAGCTGCTTCCTGACCTCTCCTCTCCAACCCGCGTCTCCCTCCGTCGGTAGTATTGACTGTATCACCGAAGGGGCTGTTCTTCGTTGGATCGTAACAATAGTCGTATCGCTCCTCATGACCATCTTTTGAGCAATAGTGGCATAAGCGTCTGGATGTCGGTTCATTGTTCTGGGATGTCTTCTGATTTTGGCCCGATGGAACTGGCTGAGGAGCCTTTGAATGATCGTTCTGTACGGTGCCAAATTCATGTGTTTCAACGCATATTCTCCATTAACTTGCTGAATTACTAAGTTCGAATCACCCTTGATGCAGAGTGAACGAATTCCCCTTCGAAGAGCCTCCAGCAACCCTAGTACCAACGCTTCGTATTCTGCTTCGTTATTGGAGCAAGGGAAATCTAGTTTGTAGGAAAGGCAAATTTTCTCCGTTCCTTTTGAAAGGATGACCCCTGCCCCTCCTTTTTTTTCAGCCGAAGACCCATCGAACTGCATCGTCCATTCCTCATCGGTTGTGTCCAGATAGTTGGCTTGTAAGTCGTCTCCCGGAATGTCTTCTTTAGGTGGTTCAAACGTTCCTGATGGAAAGATTGCCAACAGATCAGCATACGCCTGGCTCTTGATAGCACGAGGAACCACACACTTTAAATCATATTCGGAGAGAATAAGGAACCACCTAGCTGCCCTGCCAATCAAGATAGTTCTAGCCAACAAGTACTTAATAGGATCACATCTAGTTACAATATGAATTGTAAAAGACAGCATATAATGTCTAAGTTTTTGTGCTACAAAGACTAAGGCCAAACAATGCCTTTCTAGGCTGCTATATCTAATCTCCGGCCCATGTATGATCCTACTGAGGTAATACACTGGCCGTTCTTGCCCGTCGATCTCCTGTGCCAGCAAAGCTCCAACGGACCTTGTAGTGGAGGTGAGGTATAGCTGCAACGGTGCTCCTGCCTGTGGAGGAACCATGATTTGCGGTGAAACGAGCAGTTTCTTCAACTCATCGAGGGACTCCTGGTGATCCTTTTCCCACCTGAACTTTGTGTTCTTTCGCAGCAGTTGCATCAACGGGTGTGTTACCTCGGCCAATCCTGGTACAAATCTTCTGAGGTAGGAGACCTTTCCGAGGAAGCTTTTTAGCTCCTTCGCCGTTCTTGGGTACGGCATTTCTAAGATCGCGCGTTGTTTATCCTGGTCCATCTGCACCCCTTGCCGATCAACCACGAAGCCCAGAAACTTTCCACATGTTACTCCGAAGACGCACTTCAATGGGTTCATCCTTAGTTTATACTTCCTACATCGAGTAAACACCTTCTTTAAGTCATTTAGGTGGGACTCCTCCTTCTTCGATTTGATGACCAAATCATCCACATAGAATTCTACAAATTTGTGGAGGAAATCGTGAAAAATGGCCATCATTGTTCTTTGATAAGTGGCTCCCGCGTTCTTAAGTCCAAACGGCATTACTTTGTACATGAAATTGCCCAACGGGGTTCTGAATGCCGTTTTCTCTGCGTCCACGGGGTCCATCTTGATCTGATTGTACCCAACGTACCCATCCATGAAGCTATACATCTCATGTCCAGCCGTGGCATCTATCAAGCTATCGATGGAAGGTAGAGGGAACTCATCTTTGGGGCAAGCCCTGTTCAAATCTCTAAAATCCACACAGATCCTTATTTGATTCTTGTCCTTCTTCCCTACTGGCACAATGCTAGATAGCCACAGGGGATGTTGTATTGGTTTGATGAATCCTGCTGCCAATAAACGCTGAACCTCTTCCTTGATCTTCAAGTCCAACTCAGGTTTATAAGTTCTTGTTGCCTGTTTCACCGGGATGGCTGAAGGTGTCACGTTTAGCTTGTGGCAGCTCACTTCCTCATCTAGCCCTTCCATTTCGGTATACTTCCACGCAAAGACATCTATGAACTCCCGGATTAGCCCAACCAGGGCTTCTCGCTTCGCTTTACCGAGATCCTTCGCGATGAAGATGGGCCTTGGGTCTTCCCCTTCTCCTGCCAGGTTCAACCGCTCCAACTCTTGTGCCTGGGGCTTCGGTTGATTTGCCATGTAGTCTGGTTCTTCAGCGACCTCCTCCACGAACTCCTGTATGTTGGAGTTGTCTATCACCATGCACTGTCCCTGTTGATCTATCAAGAAACACTCATATAACGGGTCAGCCCCATCCTCGGTCTCTTCGGCCGCCCGCTCACATCGTTATAAACGGTATACCACCTTCCCCTCCTCAGTGATCACCTTCTTGCATTGCCTGTTGGTAGCTGTTGCCAAGGCCTTCCTCTTCCTTTCTCTCGAAGCCTCAGCGATTCTTCCTCCTGAAAAGCGACTCAGCACGCTTTGCCGTTGGACCTCATGCTCCACAGGATCCATTCTAAGCTTTACTTTGTTTTTGAGCTGCTTCGTAGTACCTTGGGGTCGAGGGATCACCTGATGGGTTTCTTCGGCCCTCACCCCTTCATTATTCGCGGCTTCTTTGCCTTGCTCGTTCAGAGGCCCCATTCTATCTCTGATCGAGGGAACCCATGCCCCCTCCATTCTTCTTGTTAGGACTCGAGCATCTTCCTCCAACTCCGTATAAAAGGCCGCATCCACAAAGTGAGCTTCCTCGATGGCGAAGGGCCTTTTTGTAGCCCTAATGGTCACTTCTGTTCCTTTAACATTCGCCTTGGCGCATTGATGATATGTTGAAGGAACTAAACCTTGATTGTGCATCCATACTCTTCCTATTAGTAAATGATAGGAAGTTGCACTTTCTATTACATGGAACTTGATGTGGGAACTCAGATTTCCCATTACAATTCCCACATTCACATACCCAATGGATTTGGAAGATTGGTTGTCATACCCTGAGATTACCAGAGGCATGGGAACCAACCTTTCTTCTGGGATATCAGCTGCGTGGAAGGAGTTGATCGGCATAATGTTGATGGAAGCACCCCCATCCATAAGCGTTCTTGCAAAACTAACCCCGTTGATACTGGCCGTCACATACAAGGGCCTGTTATGAGGGAACCTTACAGCTCTATCTGCATCGCTGAAGGTCACCTCTGATAGGAACTTTTTTACCAGCCTCGCCATGGGTCCTCTCCATTTCAGCGAGGGAACCGCGTCCTTCTTCGCGATGTCAAGGATCGCCCGAGTTATCTCCAGTCTGCTCTCCTTTGGTATTCCCACTTGATCGAAGAACCAAGCGAACTTTGGGGATTTTGAAACTGCGCTGTATTCTATGACTGGACCTGTTTCCTCGCCCTCAACGCTATAGGCGTCTTCTGCGTCCCTAGCACTTGCTTCATCATACGCCAGAACTACGTTGGCCATTCCTCTAGTGCAATACTCAAGTGCTTTATCGAACTCCCTCGTTGCCCCTCTCCCCTCTCGCTCTACCTCTTCATCATAGGCCGTCACGACATTGGCCCCATGCGCCGGGAGCGGGTTATTGTTAACATTTTGTGGGGGAATTTGCAGCGTTCCCGCCTTCACGTACTTGTCTATGATTCTTCGCAGCGTGAAGCAGCTTTCTGTTGGATGCTGGACCTTTCGATGCACCTGACAATATTTGGGATTGGCCCTAGTTGCCACGTCGGGCTCCTCTATCGGGACACTTTTTGGCTCGTAAACCGTTCCGCCTTGCACCATTGCGTTATAGCAACTCATAGCCTCCTCCACCGTACAAGGCAACGGTGGCGGGTCTTCCCTATCCCTTCCGAACTTTCTTTTGTTGTCCTTCCTCTGAGCCTTGCCCCCATCTTCTCTCTCGACATATCCTACCCGTGGGGCCTGTGTCCTTCCCCCGATGGGTTGTATCGTCTGTCTGAACATCATGGGGGCTACTACCGGGCTAGGTCGCACCACCAACGATATATTTCTTGCAGATTTTAAGAAAGCTGAAAAAGTTCCCTCGCGTGTCTCATTGATCAAGTGACAGATATACTCAGGAAGTAATCCCTCAGCACAAATTTGTAGTAACCTGGCCTCCTTAGCTTCTTCCCTCACGTCCAGGGACCTTTCCCTAAACCTTCGGATATAGGCCACTACCTCCTCTCCTGGCCTTTGCCTCTCCCTGCCAAGTTGGGTTAGGGTGAACTCATCTTCTGCCAAGAAGAACTTTCGGACAAACAATACGTGCATCTCCTCCCACGTGGAGACACTATTGGGAGGCAGGTGAGAGTACCAAGTGTAGGCCTTATCAGTCAAGGATTTGGAAAACTCCCTCAGCCTAAGCTTTTTGTCATTGCAATGCGCCCCCAGGTGCTCGACGAAACGCTTGATGTGCTCCTTCGGGTTCCCCCCCTTCCCTGAATATTTTTCAAAGGTAGGGGGAATATAGTCCTTCGGGTAGGGTTCGTCATTGTACTCCTGGGGGTAAGGTGTCCGGAAGTCGTCGTAGACTGCTGCCACCTCGCCCACAGCCTGCGAGGAAGACTGCATGAACTTCAGCATCTCCTTCTGCATCTCTTTTCTCATCTCTTCCAAGGGCGAGGCCACTGGGGCCACCTGCAACGGAGCAGATGGTTGAGCGCTCGTTGCAACTGGAGCGAACGTTATCGGTTGCGCCATTGAAACGCCTGAGCCGCCCACAGTGGGATTCACAACAGAGGGTACACTTGCTGGTACCGCTCCCGTAACGCCTGCCCCTGGTGGGGCCCCTGGGGCCACTCCTGGTGTCACGAAGGCACTAGTCTCCAATCCTCCCAGCATAGTGGAAGCTACTGGGGTTTGCAAAAACTCGTAAAATTTGCTCATGAGGAGCGCCATCTGGGTAGGTCCCAGCCCTACGCTCGTGGAGGGTTGTGCAGCCCCTGGGACGCCTATCGTTATTGGAGCCAGCGGTATCTCTCCCCGAGGAGCCCCATCTCTTAAGGCCTCCTGTTCCCTTGCAGCTTGTTCTTCATTATGCTGTATGTCATCAAAATTGAGTCTTCTAGTAGCGTTATCCTGCGCCATACTCCTTCTCTAGAAGGATGCCTCCCCAGCAGAGTCGCCAAATGTAAGAGGGTACTTTAGATTATATATGTGGAGGCGTAACCCCTATTGAGTATGGTAACCACGAGTTAAATTAGCCAACGCCCTAGACTAATTATAGGAAACACACACACAAAACTCAATGAAGATGGACTCAGTTTAAACTCACAAAGCCTCTCGTGTATGACTCAGGGAATAATAATGAACTTTAGAAGTGACTTAGCTAGAGGGAGAGGGAAAATAAGCACCCTAGATACATCCTGATAGGCAGGTAGCAACACACCAAACTCCCTCAAGAATCTCTGTCAAATATTAAAAGCTTCGCAATAAATGACAATGGTGAGTTAGTGAACTCTCTAGTTTGCAATGACTCTTTTTCTTAATTCTCCAAAAAGATCATCCTCTCCTCAAAGGTGGTTGGGGTCCTTAAATAGCCCCCCACACCACCCCCGAGGCAACTCAGTCATTAAAGAGTATGAAAGACATCCCTCATACTTTATGTCACAACATTAAATGCCTGATGCACTAGTTGTCTCCATGTCATAAACATTAAATGCCAAGACATGCCTTTTGCCTATCCACTGTGTGTCAGGGGTTTGTTGTCGCAGAGGTGGTTCACCAACTACCTGACAGCCCCAAATACCACAGCGGTTTACTCAAGTGTATGTCTGACAAACGTTTAGATGGCTAGTGACATCACCCATAGTAGATGTGACATTAAGTATAGGGTTGTTTGGTCCATAACTTAATGCCCGATAGAACTCCAAGCTGCTCCGCTTGAGGTTCCACGGTCAGGGTCCTTCGGTGCTTTACCAGGTGTATCTAAGGTGGTCAGGACAAGCCCCAACGGTGCCTTACTTCTCAATCCTCCAAACCAGGTCCCTCTAAAGTTCCCACAGTGAGGTCATTCGATAGAGCATGAAAGCTCTCCCAGGCCCTGCCAAGCCTGGTCTCTCGCAAGTACCGTTTGACCTCATACAAAACCCTTTAGTTATTATCGTTACATCATTACAATCGTTAGAGCTTACAGAAATCAATAATGAAAATACGATGTGATTAAAACAATAAGCTAATATATGAGTTGCCACGCTGAGCTGCCTCGCCCAGATGTCACGCTTGAGTTGCCACGCTGAGCTGCCTCACCAAGATGCCACGCTTGAGTTTGCCACGCTTGAGCTTATCCTCAGAACACTGTTGCTAATTAGTGGATTATCCCTAATCCCAGGATTACCTTCAGGCCCCCTCTACAGTTTCATATATTAAAATACCAGAAACCAGTCTTACCGAAACCGAAATTACCGCAAAAAAGTTGGTTGGTTTTGGTTTTAATATTTAAAAAACCGATTTACCGAAATTACCGTACCGAATTTACCGAAACCAGAAAAAACCGTACCGAAATTACCATACCGTACCGAATTTACCGAAACCAGAAAAAATCGTACCGAAATTAATGTACCGTACCAAATTACCAAAATTACCGTACCGAATTTATCAAAACCAGAAAAAGTTGGTTTTGGTTTTGGTTTTAATATTTAAAAAAGTTGGTTGGTTTTGTTTTTGGTTTTTTGGGACTTTTAGTGTTGTTTATCGAAACCAGAAAAAATCGAAACCAGAAACCAGAAAAAACCAGAATTTACCGAAACCAGAAGAAACCAGAAAAAAACAGAATTTACTGAAACCAGAAAAAAACCGAAAAAACCGAAATACCAGTCGGTTTGGTTTTGGTATTGATTTTGGTGTACCGGGTGGTAAACTGGTACGGTTTGGTTTTACCATCTAGAGTTTGGTTTTGGTATTGGTATCTGCTATTTACCGACCAAACCGTACCGCTTACACCCCTAGCTGCGAGACTTGCTCGCCTGAGGACTAGGAGTACGATATGGACATCGCCTAGTGCTGCGATGGAGTTCCCTCTCCATCCTCTCCAATCTCCTTTTGAGGCGAGCATTCTCAGCCTCTTGCTTGCGAGCGGCCTCTCCTTGCTTTTGGAGCCTTGCCTCATAGGCATCGATCAACCTGGATATTTGTGTGGACCTCGCTGGTCCCTGACTTTCTTCTGAGGCCTGCGGCTCTGGGCGACCCCTTTGACTGAACGCCAAACTTCAGATCTGATCCTGCGAGGGGCAGGCTGTTCTTGGATATCCCCTGTTTGAGGGGCGTTGCTGCTGTGTCCAAACATTCCAAATTCTTTGTTGGTGAGAGCTTTCTTAAAGGAAGACAAACGTTATCACAGACGGTGCCAATTGTGGTGACAATTCAGTTCAACACAAGTTAACAAGAAAAGACAATCACCAAAGCAAATAAAGAATGTAAAGAATGCCAATCACACAACACAGTATGTACGTGGTTCAGCAAGAATGCCTACGTCCACGGTGGTGCTCTTAGTATTATTTCTCTATACTCCGGGGAGTGTTTTACAGAAAATACAATGCGTGCCTTTTGCCCCAGGCTTAGGGTTTGTTATATACATGTTTGTTCTCGGGGAGTGGGGGTGTTGGACTCCCCCACGTTAGTCCATCACTTCCTAGAATATCAACTTACGAGATTTTAGGAAGAGGCTAAGTCGTAACTAATTTCGGTAGGGATGCGGGCCTCCCAGACTTTGGGCCTTTACTGGGCTACTCGTCTGGGCCCGTGGTGGCAAAAATGGTACCCATAGTTACTAGGGTCTCTTTCGGAACCTTACGACAAGGTTTCTCGAGGGAGCTTGCAATCTTTATCCTAAATTATTAATTCCTTTATTCATTGTTACCTGAATTACCGTGCTAATTGTGATACATATATGCACCAATACATATTTGTCCATGAGGTATTAGAAGTTGTTCCATTATTTTTTCTTCCGGGTCTCAGAACAAGCGTTTGATTGCTCATCATATTTCCAGAGTTCATGCATTAGAAAACAATCACGATCTCTAACAAAAACAAAAAAGGGATTAACCCATCATGAAGAATCCCAACAAGTATTTGGGAACAAATAAGTTCATGCCGGGAAGTCAACAATGGAAGTTATATACTTATTGAGACGAATAGTGAAATGGTATCGAATGGTGTAGACATTAAAGAAAGGATATACATTTTTTTATAAATTTATAGGAGTATAGAATCTTGGAGATATAATATGGTGTGTATATATATATATAAGTGACTTTTAGGTATATTGATATTATTGAGGTGGGGTGTATATATATAACAGATTTGTAAACTATATTATGTCGGCCAGTGTTTTTAAAAGCGCGCTATTGCCTTTTGCCCTAGAAAAACGATATGTAGCGCAGGCTTTTTTGCGGAATAACCCAATAGCGTGCGCTATTGCCTGACTTGTCACGCGAAAGTGCGCAAAAATGCGCTATTCTGAGCAAAAAAGTGCAATAGCGGCGCAATCGGAGCTTTAAAGTAAAAAAAAGTTGTATCACCCAACCCTTAATAAAACTTATGGACTGGAAAAAGCCGTATCCCACCCGTAACCCTTAACCCTCACGGAAAGAGATAACCTTAAAAAAAAACTAAAAAGGCTCCATACCTATTGCCAATTGAGCTCGAAGTCACCTTGTTGCTGCCGATCTAGTTCGGAGGTCATTCTACTGCCTTCTTTTCTTTTGTAAGTTACGTTCCTATTGGGAGCTTTTAACACATTTTTTTTTTCGTTTCTCACTATGTATTTTTTCAGTTAACTCTTTTTGGTTGGGAGCTTTAAAAAGTCTTTTTTTGTAACATTTTTCCAATAACTCTCCCATTTTTATTTATATCTCAGTTAACTCTAAAATGTTATTTGTTTCATAATTTTCAGTTTAAAATATCTTACTATTTTTAGAAATTTCAGTTTAAATTTTAATATTTTATAATTTTCAGTTTAAAATGTTACTTATTTACAAAATTTCAGCTTAAAATGTTACTTGTTTTTATATTATTTAGTTTAAAATGTTAATATTTATAATTTTCGTTGTAAAATGTTACTTATTTACAAAATTTCAGCTTAAAATGTTATTTGTTTTATAATTTTCAGTTTAAAATGTTTATTTGTCTTAATAAATATTAGTTTAAAATGTTAATATTTTATAATTATCAGTTTAAAATGTTACTTATTAATAAAATTTCATCTTAAAATGTTATTTGTTTTATAATTTTGATTTTAAATATTTTTTTTTTTAAATTTCAGTTAAAATGTTAATATTTTATAATTTTAAGTTTAAAATGTTAAAATTTTATAATTTTAAAGTCTAAATGTAATTTGTTTACAAATATCAACTTAAAATGTTATTATTGTTTTTTTTTCCAGCCCAAAATGTTAATTTTTAGTCAAACATGTTAATTATTTTACAAATTTCAGTTTAAAATGTTATTTTATATGTTTTTCTAACAAAAAAACTGAAATGCATGAATTGCTTGGGCGATGCGCGACGCGACCCCAGAGCGAAAACGCGACACCTTGCGCGACCGCGATTAAAAACATTGAGTAGGGCTAGAAATAAGTATATTCGAATGTAATTTTAGTGATGTAGGAGCAAAAACAGCATTTTACTATTGAAAATAGATGATACGTTAGCAAAGATGTTACACGCAGGATTAGAGCAAGTTGAGCCAATTAGAGAAGTGCTACTAGCATATTATGTGGTTTGGTATAACAAATTCTTTCAGACGTAGAAGTAACTCATATAGAACAAAAATTGAGAAAAAATCGTCTTAGATTGTTTGGACACGTCAAACATCCATCGCCGTTAGGAAGAGTGATTTGGATAATATTCACGATGACGGTAACATTGGATGGGGGTGGAGTTGAGTTGAGGTGACTAGTAAGAGTCGACAACTGCTCATAAAATTATGTATCAAATTCCTTCGCAGTAGAATATATACATATATAGTAACCCAACAAGGAATAAAACTACCTCAAAACCTGAAGTATCGTATTGTCTTCTTTTCTCCGGATCGGATAAAATGCTATAAGAATACGCAACCTCTTTGAAAAGTTCCGATGCTTCCGGATTACTAGCATTCTTGTCTGGATGATATCTGAAATGATAAATCATTAAGTATATAAAATCTATAACATACATCTTTTAGTATCATCGTTACATAGAGGAGAAGGGCTCAGGTGCGGGATGGTCCGTGCGGGCCATCCATGCGGGATTTTTTTTTAAATCCAAGAATTGTTTTGTTTTGGGGTGGTTTGTTTAGACATTTCATAGGACCCTCAAAAAAATCAGCTCGGAATAATTTTTTTTTTGCTATTTTTAAAAAATAGGTGACTATTTGACACTTTTTGGGTTAACCGATTTGCACTGAAATGTTTAAACACACCAACAAAAAAAAATTATAAAAACATTTTTGGGGATTTTTTTAAAAATCCGGCATAGTTGTCCCGCGCCTGAGATTCTTTGTTATATATATAGAGTATTACTTTCACTAACTAAAATAATCCCAACAACAGTTAACCCACATATCATTGGGCACATTTTTTAAAATGAGTGTTGTTTTTGGAGCAAAGAATATGACCAACAAACCAAGACATGTTAGAAAGAGTACATAACCCTAAATGTCCATAAAGAGCTGAATGAGCAATAAATTCAGCTTTTGGTCAAACATAAACATAAGTGGTTGGTGAACAAGAATGATAGAAAACCCAATATCTCAGAATTTGTAGACTATACAGTATAACCAAAAGGAAATTGAAATAAAAAGAACTTACTTGAGGGCAAGCTTTCTATAAGCAGTTTTAATCTCCTGATCAGATGAATCTCTACAAACCCTCAACACCTCGTATGGGTCTCTACGAACCACCGGGGTCGAAGTTCCCGCCATCTTCGAACCACCCATCTCTCAAATTAAATAATACTCACAATTAAATTATCAAGATTTTCACACACGAAAAAAGTGGATTAATTAAACAAGACTACAAGTTAAAAAAGGTGAGATCTAATTGATGAAACATATCGTCAGAAGAGATAGAATATGAAGAAAAGGAGTTAGGGTAAGGGTTTTGAATTTACAGGACGGGGTGGGAGAGGTGGAGCTGACCAAAGGGAAGCTTTTAGCTTAATTTATTTTTTCTTGGTGGCACAACGGAATTTCAGGTACAAGAAAATCACGTCTATTTATATTTGTCATCACAGGTCACGGCAGTCTGTTTAGTTTGGCGAAAACCGGGATGCCAAGTTTAGTTTTTTTCATCATTTTAAAGAGTATGTAATGATACCGGCTTTTAATTGGATCAATTAATGTATAAGCAATATTAGGATATTTATTTTCACGATTTCCTTTTATGATCATGTTAGGCGGTATCTCTATAATACTATAAAATATTATACAAGCATTTCGTGTTTCTTATCAAGGGAGATATCCACGTAACAAAGCTTATTACTAATTACTATAGGTTGATTACTAATTACAAAGAGTTTTATTCTCTCTCCTCTCTCCATTAATTTTCTCGACAACAGTAATACACATATAACCTTTCATTTTCCTATTGTCTTTTGAATTGCTCTTCTATTGATAAATTTGAAACCACATGGGGGTTTGGTCTTTATAAGCCCCGCTAACCTACCTAGGGTTAGGAGGCGTGGAAGAGGAAAATGAAGAGATAAGAGCAATAGAATAAAAGGATTGTCCGTATGCTGAGTGTTAAGCGGGAAAGAGAGGTTGAAGTGGAAGAAAAGCATTGGTGTGAGACCACCTCCCTCCCTCAAGAAGTTACAAGAGGAAGAGGTTACCGCTGAAGCTAAGGAATTCGCTGAAGCCGGCTTTTTTCTCTCTGAAAATTTTCCTTTGCCATAATTTGTCCTATAAAATCTTATCTCGACTTTGGTATTGTAAGGAAAAAAATAGTAATGGTTTATACTTGATTTTAGTGCAGATTTGATATAGTGAAGAGAATTTTTGAACTCTCAAATGAAATGTAATCATATGAATTCTAAACAACTATTGTTTCATCTCTTACGCAGTTGGTGATATATATAATATGGGAGATTTGTTTTTTTCATCGGGCCCCGCACTAGCTACACGTCTAATAATAGTTGGACAAGACCTTTTTACTTTTGGCCGTGGTAATAATAGTCTAGAAACTCTTTGAGCCACGCACATTATTCCATCCTATCTGTCTTGGGCAAATAACTATAGGAGTGTCACTTTGTGATGATACCATATTTTTCCAAAGTGAAAGATCTCATTAAATACTCATCCGTCATTTTCAAATCTACCAAACAAATTTATGGTTTTTTATTTCCAACAAAAACTTATTGAATTTTTCTTGAGTTGATTTTTCCTTTACAAAAATATTTGTGGCACTTTCATCCCATAACTATACACTTTTGCTTGATTCTTTTTTTTAAAGAAAAGATTGTATGGGAGTTTAAAGTGACCCATCGAATCAGTAGCCAATACCCATTTTTGAACTTTACCTATTTTTTTCTTTCTATTGAGCCCAACCAGACTAATGGGAAGCCACTAGGCTATGTTAATTCTAAACTTTTTTATTGGAACACCCACAATTTTAAGCTGGAATAGTAATTCATATAGGCCTAGAGCAAGTTAACATTTTGATGATTATCAAAGAAAATTCACAGGATAATTTTACCACGATAAATAATCAAAATGTGAATTTTTGTGGTACTTTAGTACAAGTTTATAAAATTTGACACAACAGATAGTTTTTTGAAAGACTCACTTGGAGACAAAACGACAAATAAAAACCATCATAACATGTAAAAAAATGGTTTATTTCAAAGTTTTTCTATAAAATTTATTTAAGTATTATGCACTAAAAGTATAATACTTTAATGCACTTGGTATATAAAATTTGGTGCAAAAGTCTAATATACATAGAGGTAAATTTTTTAATACACTTGATACACAAAAATGTAATTGAGTTTTAGTCATTACAAGAGCGTACTGTCTTTATTTTTTTAAATTGACGAAGTAATTGAGTTTTAGTCCAAATAAAAAGTTTAAGAAACCATGAAATTTGTTATTGATATTAACGTAATAAAAGTAGTTAGTATAATTTTGTATTTTTTATGATGTTAATTTTTATTGGCTTTTAATGAAATTTTGGAAATGATTTGCGAATTATTAGGTTTTTTTATTTTCGATATCTTGAGTTTCTGCGAAGCTAATATAGTGGATATATTTTTTACATTTATTGCATGAAATTTTCAAACTTTTTAGATACAATATGTTGATTTATTTTATGGTTATAGGGGATAGATTTTTTACATTTATTTCATGAATTTTTCAAATTTTTTAGATACAATATGTTGATTTATGTATGCTTAACTTATATTAATTTGTGATTCAAAATAATGCGTTAATATTGAAAAACGCCCGCGCATTGCGCGAGTTTATAACTAGTTTCAAATAAATCAATGTAAAGCGATATTTAATGTGTGTTTGACGTATCAATCGGATAATAAAAAAGTCACGAAAATGGCCTTCTTAATATTACCCTTAATGTTTAGTTCTTAGGACGTTTTACGATTAGTTCACCTTATTTTTTTAAGTTTCAAAAGATTCATTGTCTATTTTTTTTTTTTTTTTTTTTTGACAAATCTTTCTTAAGATTTAGCATAAGAGAAAATAACTCTCTGTAAGTATTTTATAGGCCAAATGACTTTTTAAAATAAAATAAAATAAAAATGGTTGGACTAAATATTAATTAAAAAAATGTCGAGTGACTTTTAGTCGAATGACCCTTAATTGGAAATTGATTTTAACTAGACTATGTTTTTTTTTAAATATATTTTATACTTAGTTGTGTGACGGTGATATAAAGCAAGATATATTCTTTACTTCCCCGGTTATAAATTGATCATGATTCAAAAGCATCCATGTTGGCCACCATTGAAACCCTAGGTTTGCATGTTAGAAAATATGTGAATGAATGTATTTGTTTTATACTAATATGATTTTTAGAAATTTATTACTCCCTCGATCATAGTCACATACATTTATCTTACGTGAATGGATCCCACGGTGGTTTATCCATATTTACTTTTCCTAGATTTGATTTGGCTGTAGTAATTAGGTTCTTATGATTAATGAAAAATTAATGGATATGGAGGAGTGTGTGAGGGGATGTACTAGTTATTATTACTATTTATGGTGTTTTAGTCTTAGTGGATTTTCCATCTTGACGAGACTGCTTTTTATTCTTGTTTGAACGAGGGTTCCCTTGTTCGAATGAGGTCATGGTGAAGATAAATAAGTTTTTTTGACTTCCCTACTGAAAAGGATCCTTGGAATATTACATTACAGCCAACCAAAGTCAGAATTGTGAAGAAGTAAAAAAATGCCTTCTTTAAAGAGAAATTTAGTTCAATGAGGAGTCTGCCTTAAATAAGATTCGTGTTCTTGGAGAGTTCTACTTCAGGAAGAAGTCTTGGCCATGATGGAAATGGACTTTGTTTACTTTTATATATATAACTGAATGTGTGCGTGATCGGTTATTTTTCTATCATCTCACGTTTATCGTGTTTATTATTTTGTGTCCTAATTAATTTATTATTAGTATCTCACATTATTATGGAAAAAATGGATTTATTTATGTGTATGGCCTAGATCACAATTGTTTAGAAAAAGAAATTTTATTTATTTTTTTCCAAAATTTAATTTAATCAGGTAATTAATTTAAGGTATAACTTAAAGGATATGTTTGAATTATCCCCCACTTGTTAATGTCACATTTGACTTAATGCCCACTTGTTAAATCCATATTTGACGTAACCCCCACTTTCTTAATTCATTTGATGTAATTCCCAAATCGTTAAAACTGTTACAACTGTTTGAAAAAAATCATTTAAGACTTACCCCCAAATCATATTTTTTGCCATGATACCCATTCACTTTATCTTCTTTCCCAAATTATAACTCAAACTTTTCATCCAACCCATGATTAATTACTACGAGATCTTAAGAAAAAAAAAGTACCAATAAGAACTCAAGATGAAATAAAATATCATGGGGAGCTAGAATTCAAAAGAACTTATGAATTTTTGGTAGATTTCACTATATTTCCTATATACAGATAAAAGGGTCAATTGTTTGATGTGTGTATGTATATGGCATCGCTTCACTTCCAGTTTTCCTTTTATTTTACTTTTTATGTTTGATTTTTGTGTGAAGGCTACGAGATTCAAAGAATGAATGAGAATTTCATTTTTCAATCTATTTTTACTTGAACATATAACATATGCCAAAGCCTATTTGAGGATATATCAATTTTGAATTTTCGTCCACTTTGTTGGAAGAATTCAATAAAACGGGAGTACTTCTCAAGAATTATTTTTAAAGGAATTTAATTATCCACAAATTATGGATTTGATTTCTAAATAAAATGTATAAATATTTTGGTCTCGGCTTAACTCTTTATTACGCATCATTTAATAATGGGAATGAATGTCTTAAATCTCAAATTTTATGATTTAAAAAGACTCAGGGTTATTGATGAAACAGTTGGTAAAATCTAATTAAACTATGAACTGAAAATAAGTTATAGAATCCAAAAATATGATAAATATTAGGATATGGGGATGACAAGTGGTGCTAAGGAGGACGAGTAAGTGGTGGTTTTAGAGTTAGAGGAAAAAGTAGGGTTTTGATTTAGGGAATAAGATGAAGTGAGAGGGTATTTCGGTTGTGATTTTTGGGTTAAGTCTAATTAGGATATAATAATTTTTTATAGAGTTATAACAGTATTAAAAAATGGTCAATTTAAAATTAGGTCCCTTGGTAACAATTTTTAAACATTTTGAGGATAATTTACTATTGGGTCCACTTGTTATGCCACTAGCATAGACTTTTACAAGAAGAGAATTAGTGGACCTAAGTGTTTAAAATTTGTCAAAAATCCTTTAGTGTTTAAAATTTGTCAAAAATCCTTTAGTGTTTAAAATTTGTTTGTTAGGGATCTAGGAATACTTTCCCCTTAAAAATTTTGGGGTAATGATAAGGGATTAAGAAAGTGGAGGTTGAGTCAAATATGCCATTAAAAAGTGGGGCTTAAGTAAAAAAATACTAAATTAAATCTTAGCCATCGTCTACCCTTCAAAAACTTATCAACACTTACATTGGGGGATACCCTTATTGTAATTTGAAATAAAATAAAGTCAAAATCATCGAAAGAAATATAACAAAAATGAAGGAATGACATTATAATAGATGGAGACAGTGGATATACTACTGAGGGTTTACCATATTCCCAAGGAACCCTCACTGATCCCTCCTCCTCCTTTTCACCATCCATAAACTCCAAAGCACCGTTAACGGACAAATATGACTACTTCCAGTTATGATTGAAAGTATACACAACCTCAACAAGATGATACCTTAAGTTTAAAGGAATGAAATGATAATAATTGGGGAAGTTTTTGGTTAGACAAAAAAGTATAAACTCCTAAAGACCCTATCAGTGTTGTTTTCTAGAGTAAAGCCCCTTTAATCGATGATTTGGCCAATGATATCTCTCTAGGCTTTGAGATTGATGATGCCAAATGTGGTACAACCAAGTAAATAAATGAGAGATCAATCCATTAGGACCTCAATTGTGCAACCACGGTGAAAATTCAGCAATATAAATAAAGCAAGAGGTGAGGCAAAGAGGATATGGTAATATAAGTTGTTTAGCCTTTTAGGTCTACTCCACTGTGCACGTGAGTGTATGTTTACTATCAAACTAGGCTCTAATGGCCTTTTATGACAATTCACTCAAATGTCTCTCTCTACTACTATTTTAACAAAGTTTTTTCAGGGTTTTGAATTAAATATCTTTCTCAAACCAAAAGGAGATAAGTATATATAGTGCTGGGGTGGTACACTGTGCACCCCATGCATGCACCAGGCATGTGTAGAATGCATTAGCTAATGAATAATATCCATCTATCACCTATGAAAGTAGATCATGGTGAAAAAATATTCTTCCCACGTGTGGATGTGATGTGGTTAGAACTGCCTGTCCCGAAGGGATAATTATGTTGGAGCTTTGCCTTATGCGTGATAAAGAGTTTATCCAAAAGGGTCCCAGCTCGGTCGAATATGAGACCCACATGGCCTTGTCCATACATAGTCAGTAAAGTGTGGTCTCATCTTAGTAGTCATCAGGCCAAGATGGGGTCTCCTTTGTCAGGTGTTACTAGACGAGATGTGAAGAAGGAGGTTCTGACTGATAGAAGGTCTCAGTCTTAAATAATAGACAAAGTCGAGACAGTTGAGTGCGGGCTCCTTATGGAAAGCATGTTTTTTTATATCAATTGGTCCGAATACGAGTTGTGCCCGGAGGAGTCTACACTTGGGCATATCAATGACCCCTAGCCCTTAGTATCTGATACTAGCAGGAGGCTCAGGGGTAAGAGTGTCTGAAGACGAGAATCTTGATAAGATGCTCTGACTGATTGATGAGCAATCCTTGTAATGTTGTATATGAGTTAATAATGACCATTGAATTGACACTCGGTAGTTGATTAGTGGCTTGTCAGGCTTGATAGGACACATGTCATAGTCCTCATTGTGTAGCATCTGCTCTAAGCATAAGCGACGGCTGAAGAACTTAGGGTTTAGTGCACAAATATCTTTTGAAAATGTTCATAATCATTGTTTTGTTTAAAAACCAAGATTTTACCCTTTTCTCTTTACTCTTTACTAGACTTTATCTTTCCCACCTGTAACACTTTTGCGCAAAAATCGCCATTACCGTTCTTCAATTTCCCACTATTCCTACCATTTTCCCTGAAATCCCTTGCTTTTAAGTGTTCTTCCTCAATTAGGTACCCACTTTCTTGCGTAATTTTTTTTTATTAAAGTATTTTTGTTGTGTTCATACATTCTGGTGACTTTTGCAATTTTCGGTGGTGATTTTGGGTTAGGATTTTGGTTCTTTTTAAAGGTATTTTAGTCAATGGGAGGTGTTCCTTGCCTAGGGTTATGTGATTTAAATCCTTAATCCCTTAGTTTAGGGATTCTAGTGATTATCTGACCATATTTTTCAGCGGAGTTCTCATTGTTTTCCTTTTAGTTCTTATAATGTTCTTGTTCCTTTTCTTTGGAAATAATAGAACTTCCCCTTTTCGATCTTGTGGTCAACATGGTGAATCCAAACATTTGTTTGAATGTTAAGGCCCTTATAAAAATTAGCCAAGGAGTTTCCCACCTTTACGGAGAGGTGTTTTAGAGAGATAAGAAGGTATGAAGCTGAGGACGTCGCTAAGCTTAAAGACGAGGCATTTCCTTTTCGTCGAATGTATTATGTTCCTTTAGCTGTCCTAAGCCCTCCTATTATAGATATTAATGACTCCATGTATGAGTCATCTGCTTCAGTAGAATGTCATCTTTCTGTCTCCCATGCCGTCAGAGTGTGGATTCGTACGAAGAGGCAATGATGTTTTTTATTGCCTCTTCTATAGATTCTGAAGAAGTTGGGGCCTCTTCCCGAGTCTCGTCTTCTCAGAATGTTGATTCTTCTAACCAATCGGAATACTCATTACAAATCATCTTAGATCCTAATGATCCGGGGGTAGATGTGGACTTTCCACCCCCTATCACGATAGTCCTATTATCGGCCTTTGTGGGCCCACAGTTTGCCCAAAGTGTTCCACGTAATGTCCCGACTAAAAATTGAGACGACACTGATGATACAGCTGAGAATAAACTTAACACTTCTTACGCTGAATATTTTATCATCACAATCATATATCCGAATCTCTTACTCTGGAGTCATCTATACAAAATAAGGCCCTCTATTAATATGAGGGTCCCCTCTGAGGGCGAGAAAGACTTTCGAGGCTGAGAGGTAAAGATCTCCATCTATAAGCAGATTTTTAAGGCCAGCTTTAGGCTACCTAAGCAATAGTACGAGTCATTGTAGCAAGCCTAGGTCTCATCCCTGCCCGGCTTTTACCCAATGTCTGGAGGGTTATTCTTGGTTTCGTTTCTCTCTATAAGTTGGTTTAGCATACCGACCTTCCCGTTTTACGTCTTCAGGGTATGTTATATAGTCTCGTCCCAAAAAACTTAGCCTCACTACTATCATCTCGTAGACAGGAAACCCACAAAGAAAGTTTTCCTCGTGACACATACTTTCAATCATAACTAGAAGCCTCTCTACTTTTTCATATCCGGGGCCTAGGAGTTCGGCCCTGATGCTTCTTGTGTTGCCTCTGAGCCTAGAGTTCCCTAGTGATTGAAAAGGCCCCTATGTCAGCCATATTAGATCTGGGCTTGAGTATTGATTACACCAAAGACGTGGAGAAAGTTAGGAGACAGGTCAAGGAGGGGGACTTATAAAATTTGAGCAACTAATGACCCCCTACTTCTTGGGGTAGACAGGTTTGGGGGTTAAACCCCTAACTGAACTGTTTAAGTATTTTTCTTAGAAATTATTGTGTCGTTTTTAATTTGGATTGGTTACTGATTTTAGATTTACTTTGTAGGTTGTCCATCCAATACTCCTAAAGCCTTGGGGAGAATGGTTGCTCCTAGTCTTTCTAGTATGCTAAAGCTGGTGAGGAAGATAACTGCACCCCAACCTCAGACAAATAAGTCCACTGGTGTCAACCCTAACCAAGTCGAGGGGTCAAAAATAAATAGGGATGTATTTGAGGATCTTACCACTTCCTAACAATATAAGAAGCATAAGGAAGGGTCGTCTAAGACTCATTTGACCCAAGTAATACCTATCTCAAGAGAGGATGCACTCTAGTCTCATCTTGTCTAGACAATCTATTCATCATCCCTTAGTCCCTCATTAACAATAAGAAGAAAGCTTTCGAGGTGATGGATTCCATAACACCACCGATCGACAATCAATTTTTTCAATCTATGGATGTTAACCTTTTAAATGACTTTAGCCTCCATAGGTCTGTTCAAGTATACTCTTGGGCCTTTATTTTGAATTCTATTATGTAGCCTCGTCTCATACTAATGCCTTATATCTTCTGTAGACTGTTCTGGGTATGAATAAGGTCCACCATTTGGTAGCGAAAAGCTTCCTGAGATTCGGCTTGCTAGAGAGGCCCTAAAAAATGAGAGGAATTTGAAGAAACGGAACTCGACTCTCGAGAAGACGATAGAAAGGTGGAAGAGGGAGCGTACTGAGGCCATTAACAAGTTGAATACCGATAATTCAACCGCACTAAAGGATCAGATCGACAAATAGGCGTATGAGGAGAAGAAGAAGATAAAGGTTGCTATTGATAAGGCATTGGAAGAAGCTAAGAAGGTGGCAATTGATGGGTTCAAATTGTCAGAGGAGTTATTGGGGAACACTATGCATTACTTTGAGAGGGCAGCCCGAACATCCTACCGTTGGATGACCCTCAAATTCCCTAACTTTTCACATTTATGTAAAGAGTTTGAAGCCTTTAACTTCTCTAACCCTTTAGTCCTTACTGCGTTGGAAGAGGTTGAAAAGGTGGCACAACCTATGTCGACCACCCAAACAGTAGCTAATGAAGGCAAAGATGAGCTTGCTGGGGACGAGGATGAAATAACCCAATTTCAGAATGAAGATAATGCCGAGGTTGAAGTAATAAGTCATCTCAAGTGGAGGCCAAAGACAACCAAGCGGCTTGAATCCTTCTTCTCCATTAGGGCAGCAGCATGTGTTCCGATGCCTATTATCTGAACAATTATAATTTTTGGTTTTTTGATTCTGATGATTAAATCTTATGTCTGTAATCTTATTAAACACCTCTTTATTCGAAGAATTTGGTTTGATCTTTGAATGACAAATGCTTATATAGTTTGTTTATATCATCTCCTCTTGACATGTTATGTTTTCTTATCTTGACTTTTCACTATTTTCTTGTTAAATAAAAGTTGATGATGTTTAACAAGTAACCATATCACCAAGTTAGTAATGTCGTTCTCAATTTTCCTCTCATCATTAGACGAGGTGCATATAATGAAGTAAATAATTTTTGAAATTTGAATTCACCAAATTATTGTGTTTAATCATAAGTCCCCTCTCATAGTTTTGAGAATTTATGAACGAGTGACGTCTCGTCCTACACTATCGTCCCAATCGAGAGAGTTTTAACCAAATCAATGATGCTCGGGTAAACTATACTTAAATTATTTTTGAATTTGAATTCACCAAATTATGGCGTTTAATCACAAGTCCATTCTCATCATTTTCAGAGTATATGGATAAGTGATGTCTCGTCATATACTATCGTCTTGGTCGAAAAAGTTTTTACCATCAAAGATGATATTATCACGGTGTTCCCCCTCCCGGTGTTACTAAGAGTCTATGGACAAGGTCTGTCAAATCCAGATTGTCATGTCACTAAGAGTGAGTTAATGCTACTTCACCACATGAGTGATTTTCTATTGCTTAAGAAAGTTAAAACATACAATTTGAATTATTCATACAAAAAGAATAGGAGTGAACACTTCCTATTTTTCATTCATTACTTTTTTCAATACATGCCTTGTACAATGATAAAAATTTTGCATTGTCTTATTGATAATATTTCTTTAGATAATTAGCATTCCAAGGGTTAGAGAATGGCTCTCCCTCCAAATTCTCAAGCCGATACGTGCTAGGAATAACTTCTTATGTAACTCTGTAGGGACCTTGCCAGTTAGGATGAAGTTTATTCAGCTTTTGCCAAGATTTCTTCAAAATTAAGTCTCCGATGTCTAACAGCCTAGCCTTTACCCTTTTATTGTAGAATCTGGCAGTTCTCTGCTAATAGGAGGCCTGCCTAACCTCTATGTCCTCTCTCCTTTCTTCAATAAGGTGCAGATCTAACCTCCTCTCTTCAGCATTTTCTTCTGGGTTGTATGTCTGAAATCTCTGGTTTGGTCGGCTAATTTTTGTAGGGATCACTCCCTCTGAGCCGTAGGAAAGCATGAAGGGGTTCTATCCCGTCAAGTTCACCCGGTAATCTTGTAGGCCCACAGGAGAGAATGCAAGTTTTCAGTCCAAAGACCCTTGGCATCTTCTAATTTCTTCTTGATCCTATATAATATAGTTCTGTTAGTCACCTCTATTTGGCCATTTGCCTGAGGTCATCCTGGAGCTGAATAAAACTACTTGATGCCGACCCTCTTACAACAGGCCCCCAAAGATGAGTTTTTAAACTATTTTCCTTTGTCCGAGATCAGGGTATGAGGTAGACCAAATCTACAAATAATGTTTCTACAAATGAATTTTAAGGTCTTCATCTCGGTGACGGTTATCATGGCTTCTTCCTTAACTTATTTGGACAAAATAGTCGATTGCCACAATGAGATACTTATAGTTTTTTATTGCCTTGGGAAAGGTTCCTACTGGTCAACTCCCTAAATAGCAAGCGACTAAGGAGAGGTGATAGATGATAGAGGCTGATGAGGTTGATGAAGGATGCTAGCATATCTCTGAAATTTGTCACATCTCTTCACATAACTAGCCGCATCCCTAGCCAAGGTCAGCCACCAATACCCCTGTGTGACTACCCCCTTTGCCAACAATCCTCCTCCTATATGAATGGAGAAAGAACCCTCGCGTATATCTTTTAAGATGCATTCCACATTTGTTGGATCGACACATTATAGCAGAGGGAGGAGGAATCCTTTCTTGTATAAAACATCTCTAATGACTGATAACTTAGTTGCCTTATACCTCCGCTTCTTCCTTTATATATTTGACTCTAGTAGTTCACCATCCCTTATATATTAGATGAGAGAGTCCATCTAAGATTCTCCTATATCAAGGTTTAATCAGAACTCAATTTTGTTGTCTTTTTCTTCAATGCTCGATCGGTGTAGGATCTCCACTGGTACTGACCTTTTGATTTTTATTCTGGTTTCTAATACTTGTCCTAATAGTGCATCGGCTCAGCCATATCTAGACGAAGGATCCTTTTTAGTTTCACCGCCCTAAAGTTTTTTAATGCTACTTTTACCCTTACCATGTATATAGACATCCTCTCATCCTTTATTTCATATACTCTTAAGATTCGATTCACTACCAGCCCAGTGTTACTGTGAACCAGTAATGGGCTATCATTTAGTGACTTAGCAAGGGAGAGACCTGCAAGGAGGGCTTCATACTCGGGTTTATTGTTGGATGCCTTGAATTTAAATCACAGATCATACTCTATATAAGTTTCGTTTGGGGTCGACACTATCAGGCCAGCTCCACTCCACGCCTTATATGCAGAGTCATCAATAAGGAGGCTCCACTGAGTACATTTTTCATATAAGTTTCCCTCTTCCAAGGCCCTCTTCCAAATAGAAATTTTTTTTCTTCATTCTCGGCTACCACTGTTATGTTCGTACATGTCTTAGCTTCATATGCGAGGGGACTTTCTCTTTCTAGCTCATTTACTAGATCCACAATATCCTCTATATTTGCCTCATCCCATGTGAACTCGACTACAAAATCATCCAAAGCCTTCCCCTTGATGGTTGTTCTCAAATGATAGACGATGTTAAACTCTCCCAACTCTATGGACCAGGCCATTAACCTACCCGAATTCTCGAGTTTATGGATGACCTGTCTAACAGAAGAGTCTGTTAGGAATACCACTATATGGGCCTAGAATTAGGGTTTCATCTTTTTGTATGCATGTGAGAGAGCATAAGACAAGTTCTATTTTTTTGGATACATCTGCTCGGACCCTTGAAGAGCCTTTCTATTGAAATAGACTAGCTTTTGGACACCCTCATCATCTCTCATAATTTCTGCACTGATGGTCGACTCAGACATAGCTATATACAAATATAACTTTTTCCCTTGAACATGACTTGATAAAAAGAGTGGGGAGATGGGGTAGACCTTCAACTCCTGAAACGCCCTCTCACACTCCTCATCCCACTAAAGGGATTTTCTCAACACCTTGAAGAAGGGAAGACATTTGTCAAAAGCCTAGATACAAACCTATTCAGTGCTCAGACTCGTCTAGTCAACATTTGGACGTCTTTTATGGTCTTGGGAGTCTTCATCTCCCCCCAAAGCTTTATTTTTAAAGGGTTAGCCTCTATTCCCCGTTGATTGATAATAAACCCTAAGAAATTGCCTTCTCAAACTCTGAATACACACTGTGAGGGATTCAGCTTCATGCAATATTTGTCCATCGTGCTGAAAGTGCGCTCTAGGTTAGCCACGTGTGTCTCAAGCTTCAGGCTCCTAGGGAGCATGTCATCAATGTATACCTTTATGGTCTCACCTAGCTGATCCTTGATCATTTTTTTACTAGCCTCTGGTATGTAGCCCCGACGTTCTTGAGGCCGATGAGCATAACCTTATAGTGGTATGTACCTTTGTCCGTAATGAACAAGGTCTTTTTGGCATCGGTTGGGTCCATGAATATCTGATTGTATCATTAGTAGGTGTCCATAAAACTCATCAGTTCATGCCCAGCCGATGCATCAACCATTTGATATATTCTCAGCAGGGGAAAGTTGTCTTTAGGGTATGCCTTATTTATATTTGTGAAGTCGACACACATTCTCCATTTTCCATTGGGATTTGGCACAATGATAGAATTGGCTAACCATTCTGGGTAGGTAACCTCTCTCATGAAGTCATCTTTCTCTAACTTCTTGACCTCATCTCTTATAACTTGGTATTTCTCCCTGGACTAGATCCTCCACCTTTGTCTATTTGGGTCAATTCCCATCATATCTTCATAACTCCATGCAAATAGTTATGCCTCTCCCTTGGGAGTTTGACCATCTCTTCTCTAATCTCTTTCTTTTGGGATTTGTTGACTTGGATGGTTTTTTCGGCTCATCCTTGTTGAGGATGATGGATTCTACCTCCTTATCTCCTTCACCCTTTTTCAGCTTCGTCTCATCTCTGGGGTCGAGAGTGTCTATGTTTTGTGTAGTGGTGGCCCTCTTATGCACCTCTGTCTCCTCAGCCGAATTGAAGTAGCATTCATGTGCCTTAACCTGGTCACCTTGAACTTACCTTACTCCATAACGAGTCAATAATTTTATCATCTGGTTAACTTTTGAGGGCATGGCCTCAAATTCTTTACGGTCTACTCATCCCATAATTATGTTGTAGGATGAATAGACGTTCTCATCCATCACGAAGAAATTGATCTTTTTTATGAGACATCTTGGACAAGTCTCCCCCATAATGACGTCTATTTCACAAATTCCTAGGGGATGTACTTTCTCTCCACTAAATCCAATTAGAGGTTGATGATATGGGATGAGCCTCTTCTTGCATTATCCTACGCCAGTTAAACACTCCCAAAACATTACATCGATCGAGCTAACATCATCGACCAGTATCCTAGGGACATCACCCATATGTACTCTAATAGTGATCACCAGAGTGTCATCATGTGGAGCTAAGATACCCTTAAAGTCAAGTCTTGAAAAGACGATCACCAACATGTTCATATCAACTTTCTTTCTCTTACCTGGCTTTGAATCAACAACATCCAAGTTGACTACCTCCGTCTTGGGGAGAGCTTTGGTTTCTACAAAATGGGCTTTTCAGTCGGCTATATCTTTACTGTCACTACTCACTACTAAACTACCACATATCATTTTCACATCATGATAAATACAATGAAGTCGACCCCTAGAATCAGTTTTATTCGGCAGGAGGTTAGTTTTGGCCTCCTCATTATCATCTGATGCATGATCATCCTTATTCACTAGATCATCAGGTTTACACCTGTCATCTCTCCTCTTCCGAGTGTCGTCTTGACCACCCTTCTTATCCACATACTTTTGAATTTTTCCTAATTTCAGCATTTACTCTATCTCATCTTTCAATGCGAAGCATTTGTCAGTGGTATGGAAATGGTCTTGGTAAAATTCACACCATTTTCTTTTATCCCTTTTATGAGGAGGCGCTTTGAGCTTCTTTGGCCATCTCAAATACCTATCATTCTTGATCTCGTTCAGGACCATTTTAGGGCTAATTGTTAATGGGGTGTAGTCAACGAACTTGTCATCTGCACACTTTTTCTTATCTCCTATGCTTTCGAATTTTTGGGACTTTCTCCCACGATCTCCTTTTTTAACTTCACCTTTATCTACCATGGCCTCTCGGCATTCATGACTCTCCCAACCGTAGCCAAGAGTTCTTCTACGGACTTAGGAGGGTCCTTGGCCAGCTTCCATATGAGTTTTCCCTTTTGTAATCCTCCTATCAGGTCTGTCATAGCTATGCTCTCATCATAGTCTTCCACATCCAATTTCTCTTTGTTGAAGAGAGTAATGTAGTCCCACAGAGATTCGTTCTTCCCTTTATTTACGTACAACAAGTGGGTGGTCTTCTTCTTTAACCACAAAGCACAAATTATGATTGAACCTCACATCCAGTAGCTTGAAGTTATCTATTGAGTTTCTAGAAAGATAAGTATACCAGACATTTGCAGGACTGGTCAGGGTGCTTGAGAATTATTTGCACCTCTTCTCTTCTGAGATCGAGAAGATGTCCATAGTAGATTGATACATCTCGACATGGTGGACCGGATAGGTACTCCCATTATATTTTGGTGTCACCATCGGTGGCTTAAACTTAGTCGGAGTAGGGTAGCTCATAATCTAGGAAATAAATGGTGAACCTCCCCTCTACAAAGGATCTCATCTCTTTAATAAATCTCCAATATTGTCCTCTAGTCTTTTAATCAAGTTATTCCATGGTTTCTCAGTAGTTATAACTATGTCATTATCTCCCTCGGCCAAAGCAGCATTGTCTTCGGCCCCTTTCGTCTCGACTTGGTAATGGACGGGTTCTCAGTCGTCCATTTTCTAATGGCTATTGACTTCATGTTTCTCCTCGTCTCGGCCATGGGAGGGTCATCTAACATCACATCCTCCACTTTTCCTGGATCTTTCTCTGCTGCGAGACCCAGACAGTCGGTCTCAAAGATCACCTACGGGGCTAAGCCTGTTAAAAAAAGACCCCCTACCGAGCCCATAAAATGCTGAGGGACAAGATTGTCCTTATCGTCTCAGCCTTGCAGTGTTTCGCCTACTATATTGAATAGGGCTCACAGTATCTCTCGAAATTTCATATGGTTACCAACATTATGCGTCATCATTATACTTTTTATATACACATTCTTGACCTTACCTCCCCAGGCGTAGATGCCTGTGGTTAGCAACATCTCTTCACCTCTATTGCGGCGGTGCATCCTTCTGTGGGGCCAAGGGTGATCCCCTTATCGCCTGATGAACGCCCTCCCTGGCGGACGGAGTTATCATCTCCACCATTGCGCCAATGGGTTTGGTCAAGAAATCCTGGATGAACTTAGGATGAATCTGACTCTAACTTTGAATGTATATATCAATTACAATAATGAAATAATTAGCCTAAAACACACCCAAAACATGACCTCACTCACAACTATCTCTGTTGAATTGTGAAGTTCAAATCAAATTTCTCGGCCTTAGATTCATGTAATTTTATGGTTGAATCAATGTCGTATCGATGTTGTAACACAATAATAACACCAATTATATCGACTCCTATAGAGCTTGATCAAAGTTAAATAAATCTGGTCTAACTCATCCTCATTAACATATTAAGTGACCTAAGTCTCATTAGAGCCATCCACATGAGGTCCACTTAAAATATCAACAAGGGGGTATCTTCACCCTCCTATTATTCTCCTTTGGCTTCAAATAAGTCATCATTTATTATAAAAGGTTCATTTTTCACATCATTTTTCCTAACGTCAACCACCAATAAGGATCCTTCGATAGACATCTCTAAGTCAATGTACTTAGATTAATAACCTCACTCAGTAGAGAAGTGGCACCCCAATTTAACATCCTAATGAAATAATTATCTCTCTTAGTCACATCAGAACTGTTACTCTCATCCATAATGTTACTACTAATATAAAATTTACTTGGATCATAAGGTAGTGTCGACCTAAAGGTATCCTATTAGGATTTGGGGCCAGCCTAAAAATCCCCTAAGTCGCCTATTTGTATCATCTCTTATTCTTTAATATTTTTAAATTAATTCTTCCAAGATTTGTTTCAGGTTTTGTCTCGTGAATATCAATTTAAACCTCCAAAGGGGAAAGGCTAAAAGTCTAAACGTGAAACCATATGAACTATTTCCCCGTAAGCATCAAGAACAAGAATAATAGTCTATGCTTAAAAATTCAAAACTTCAATACAAGGAACCACCTATCACCACTAGGGGTGGCTTAAAAAATTAAACAAACTATGATTTTTGGGCAATGAAAAACTGAATTTGTAGAATTCAAATACACTATCAATATATAAGGGTGTCCTAAGATGCCGTACCTTATCTAAACAAATACCAGAATAAATAAATCCCACAACTCTTTTATAAGTCTCGAAAAAAATTATAACAACGACAAAAGAGGAAGAAAGAGTTTTAGAGAGATTAATTACTGGAATTCACATATGACTGAGATAGGTAAAAGTGTAAACAAGTGAGATCCTTTATAGGAACATGGGTTATTATGGAGAAAGACCCCCTAGGGATTTATAATTTCAAACGATAAGAATGAACCATCACGACCCCCAATAATTGATAAAGAATTTTAGAGGACTTGTATTGGTTACAGGATAGGGATCCTTCCAACAAATTACAGCATCGTGCATAAAAAAAAGAGAATTCTAGTGTTAACTGATATATAAAAATTTGACCATATAGTATCATTAAGTTGGGGGTCATCCTAAGAATGGAGACCTATGCATCGTACTAAGAGATTAATAAAATCCTTCCATTTAATAAAGATCATAGAGTTAACCTAAGAACCCTAAAGTCATATTAGGAATAATATTTCCCTAGTGACATACCTCTATATTAACTTAGCCCCGTATCCATATTAAAACCTTCTTATGTTCAATCATCTAGACTCTATGACCGAAACAACATTGGTTCATGTTGATTTTTACAGTTTTCTTGTACATCTATACAAGGCCTCATGCCATAAAACTCATAGGACTCCACCCAGAAATTACCATGTTAGTACCTAGGCCTTACATGTGGGTTAGTGAGCGTTCTGCCCTCAGTAGGGCCAAAGTGCATAAGCTACCTCGACCTCAAATGACGTAGCATAGCCCAAACAATATTATAATTTGTAACGAATCATCTAAGAAAGGTAATTTGAACATTATTAAACTCTATTAGTAGTATAATTTTCAATATATAATCACGACGATAGCTATCAAAATAAAAATTAATTACAAATTTATTAAAGATGATTTCGTTTTTATTATTACAACGTAATAACAAATAGCCAATCTTTATGTGACGTTTTTTTATATGATGTATAGAAAATTTATCTTATTAATACAAGTGATTCTAAAAATGTATAAAGATAAAAAAATCATGCCACATGGGATATATAAGAAAAAAATCTCCACTTATGGAAAAACCTCAGTCAATAAGATAAAAAAATATACTAAGGTAGAGATTTATAAAATTAAACAATGACTTACAAAAAAAATTCACTACATTTACAATCCACTATTTCACATCAAAAAATATAATAAGGTAGAGATTTATTATAAGAGTAAGAAAAACTAATGTATCTCTTGGTTAGGTTATTGGTCAACCCACATGTAATGCATCCAAAGGTTCGAACACAATTGGGTGGCTTACCCTGGTTATTAAACACCCAAGGTTTCATAAGAAAATCTAGGGTGGAACCAACCTAGATTATGTATTTGATATATTCTCTAACATGATATTATGAAAAGATCTTCAAAAATCATCTTTCAATAGATTTTCACGGATCCTTCGCTAAAGCAAAACATCACTTCACGAAAGAGAACTTACAGCGATCAAGGTTGCACTAGTAGTCAATAAAAATTCCTGAGAGAAACTCTTTGAGGACACAAATAAATAATGTCCCTTTCCATGATGAAAAGCCTCTCTTCATTGAAGCGAATAAGGTTTCATCAGGAATCATATTTTTCCCAATTTTTCATAAATCTTGCAAGCTCAAAATTTTCTTGTTTCAACCTATGAACAAGCAAATTCTAAATACACTTAAATGATGAATTTTCCAAAAAAGCTTTATATTTATGTTCATGAATTTATCTATTGTTCAATTTACTGACACAATATCCATATTATAACATCAACAATATTCATTTTTACCATATGAATTAGAGATTTAATAATTCGTGAATTCATCTCTTTAGAGACATTAGTTCTTATTGTTATTTTACTCTTTGTACTTTTTGGGAAAACCTGTAACTATCATATTTTTTCATTGTAACTCTTAGATTATCCTTAATAGACTAACCAAAAATTTGAAACTATTAAAAATTAATGGTCACTCACAAAAACACCCCTTTATCGGAATAATCAAAATTTAACAAATTCCCACCCAATAATAAAATTATATCTCCTAATAATCAAAAGCAGCCTCATTTTTCCAATACGGAAATGCGGACCCCGCCACCAAAACAAAAAACAATGGTTTTCTCATCTGTAATTTATGTCCAATCTCTACCTCCGTTTACAATTACTCACTACTTACTTCAATCACCATGATCAATTGCAAAAGATATCATCATCATAAATTTCCCCCCATCTTTATAGTTATATTAAGACCATATATCATACTTGTTGATATCATAAACATAAATCAGATAAGTCAATATGATGATTTATTCTTTCCGTAATATCAGCAACAAATCCTTTTTTTCCGTTCATTTTAACAAACTCATTTTTTTTAAGTGTTACTAAATCGATTTTCCTAGAAACTCCTTTGGCATGAAGAAGAATGTCGTTTTCGAGGTGAAAAAGTATTCTAGTTAAATATTATATAAAACGATACAATTATGTGTAAATCAGCCCGTTTTTGGTTATTTGGAATAGATACCACTATAGCACATAGGATTTCTAAAGTTAACAACACTCTAAAAATGCTGATTTGGTGGTTTTTTCCATACTCAATTTGATTAATTTGTTAGAGATGCTTTTACTATATTATAACCGAGTTACGGAAAACATTAATATTATCAATATTGGAATTGTATATCACGACTACTTAATTGTCACAATGCATCGCTTATTACAAATAATGTTTCTTTCATAATTTAATATCGAACCACGTGTGCACTAACTAATGATGTGGATTTCTGAAAGATGACCGAACGAATGAGGTGATATGCGAATGGTCTTTGAACGATCTTGGAATGATCATGCTTAGGAGGTATCCGAACAAAGTGCAACTGTAAAGTACCAAAAGATTCCTTCCTTGGAGAGGATTGATGAACGATGAGCTTCAACTGATCAACAATGTTAGGGGTTATATAAGAACTAAAATGGGTCCCTGAGCCAACCAAAGGTCTCCAGACTTGACTGAAGGACCCCCCACAATATGGTGGATATTTGAACAATCAAAGACTTAATAAAAAATATCTGCTCAATAGTTAGCATGACCCTTAATATTATGGATTGATATCTCGGAAAATCTGAACACGTCCCCCCTTAATCGTAAATATATCAACATGTCTACAAGAAAATAGGATGAACATCGTATCAAGCCTGTACATATAAAGCCTAATACCACATTAGATAAACTAAGTGACGAATTGTACTCAATACTTTTCCATTGGTCCCCTTAGTAAATAAACATGGACCCTTTCCCCATAGACGCAAGCCAAGCCTGAGAGAACAACATACACACTTTGTTCTCTCTTATTCCTCATCCCCGTATGTGTTACCGCTATACATAAATTTATTGTGTTGTGTATATTTTTCATAAATATAATTGGAGCCGTCTGTGGGAAAGATAGTATCCATAGCCATGAAAAAGAACAAAGTTACACAGACCATTAGAGGCCTTACAGAGAAGCAATAGGACCTCCAAGACCAGCTGGAGAAATTATTAAATCAGTTTGCCCCGCCCACCCCAATAATTACAAGATCAGCAGGTGGACCAGGACCCCACTAAGAGAAAAGTCAGGAGAACCAGATGCCACCACCGCCATGACCATTACTTTCCTCCATCGTTCATCGGGTGTCAGTATCCCAGGCCATTACACTCCAGCCGACTAATAAGACAATTGGAGATGTCGGGTGAGGGTCACCATTCAACCTGGAGGACATAGCCTGCCCCATGCCATCAAGATTCAAACTAGCCCGTATGAACTCATTTCATGGCACAATTTACCCAAGGGACCACATCACTCAATATAAGGACCATATAGATTTTATGGCTTGCCCAAAATTGATAAGGTGTAAGACGTTCACCACCACACTGAAAGGATCAGTAAGGACCTCATTCAATTAGTTACTCCTACGCTCCATTACCTATTTTAAGGATCTTTCAGAGTGTTTTATTATCCACTTCATCAGTAGAAGAATCCATCAAAAAACCATCGATTTCCTATTTAACGTCGTGCAAGTAGTAGAGAAGAGTATACTAAGAGATTCAATGATGAACTTGTGATAACCCACCTATTAAAATAAGAGGTGGCCAGCCCGATACTCCAATAATCACAGGAATCATAGATGGTCCATTCTTAGCATCACTGTCGTTAAAATAATAATACGAGATAACCACCAATTATTTTAGAAAACGGACTGATTTTATAAGTTAAAAGAAGGTCACTTAGACAATCCAAATTGAAAAGGAGGTGGATACCAAAAATCAATGAGTAATAAAATAACAATAATGTATAAAGTAATAACCGAATAAGCTGTCGGTTAACAGACTAATACAAGCAGGTTACACCGAGTATTACAATTAAATATCACATTATAATAAATGAGTACAAGGCATGAGAAACACGCCCGAATAAGTAAACTGAACATAGCTAGAGTACAAAAGATAGAAGTGTCTATAACGAATATCCTACAACATCCGCAAAATGCTATAGCTCCAGGACAACTGGAATGGAGAGGTCAATACGGGTGTCCTTGTAGAGGAGCACCTGGACGAACAAAGAATTCATGCTAAACAAAGAGATATAGATGGGTCAGGGCCCGGTTTGATATGACTACCATGTGAATAAAATGCATGACAGTTATAAATATCACAACATCATAATGAACTAAACTTTCTCTCACAATTTAACATAAAATTTCTCACCTCTCATTCTAAAAGCACAACCTAGCGCAATATCAAAGGCAATGCTCAATGTTCATATCAGCATGGGAGAAATCATCTACTTTCATTTAATGAGACTTCATTTCAATTATTCATAATTTAAATGCATAGTTCCTTTTCTCTTTAGGAAACATGTATCCTTATTTCACAAAATATTTTGCCCATACGGTTTTACACCACATAACTTCCCATTTCCCTTTTCAGGAAATGTATTTAAAGCAAATTTATTATCATAAAATGCTTTAACATCAATAATGTCCCACATTATTATGAATACTTATATTTCATATCATATAACGATTCTAAGACCGTCCTTTCGAGTTTCCCCACTGGACGAGCCCCTAAATGGCTATCATCTTCCAGGGCCTATCAAACAAGGCAACCTGGGCATCCTACAACGCGAGACGTCGGGAAGCGGCCATATACCTGCGACAGTGAGTCATAACCACACCCAGAATTACCTCACTTCGCAAAATAATAACATAATATAATAATCGGTCTTATGGCCGAGGACTATAGTCGCCCTGCATTCACTAGCCAGGGGACTTCACCTCATGCGCGTAACTTTCCTTATGATAGAGATTTAGAGAGGTGTGTATAAGTAAATAATCATTTACAAATTATTTTCTCATTTGAAAACATTCCCTTTTTACATTCTCAAAATCATTTATACTTAACCATTAAGTACCAAATTTTGGAATATGTATTTCTTATTCTTGAAGTCATATTTTATTAATGGCCTAGGACCCGAAGTGCAATTATCCTTACAATAGTCTCCAAAAGTCCAAAGTAATACCATAACTCATCAAAAGTAATTTCCCACAATACTAGCCTCCCCAAAAGTCCCAAACATTACCATTTTATACCCTGTTAGTTCTAGGCTAACTTCTTACATCAAATGAAATATTAACCCCTATGAACTAACCCTTGGGATAAGCCCAAATAACCCCATGCTAGCCTAGGATATTTGACTCCCAAAAAAATAAACCTCTAATACTCATTATTACTTCCCAAAGGAAGGTTCCTAGGCCTTAAACCTAAAAGAAAAGGAATAAAAACTAAATTGGAAAAGTATCCTAAAAATGCAGAAATTTCGAATCGATTCGCCCTGGCCGAATCGATTCGGTCTTGAAAGCGAATCGATTCGATAGGACTAATATATTCGGTCAGGAGGACCCAACCATTATGCATAACCCCAAATCGATTCGGGTCATCCGAATCGATTCGCCCAACCAAGACCTATAGCCTACCCCTTTAGCGAATCGATTCGCCTGGGCCGAATCGATTCGCCTGGGCCAGAATGCCCTGTTTCGGCTATGGGGTTTAAGAACCCTAAATTCCCATAACCCTAAATTTACCTCTTCAATTTCACCCAACTCAACTTATTTTCTACCCAAATCATTTCTACACAAAAACTAATTTATAATTCGACCTCAAATTTGATTTTTAATCCAATGTTAAGGGTGAAACACCAAAAATCCTCCAAAAACCCATAAATGGCTAAAACTCCAAAAATACAACTACAAATGCAATTTATCCACATTAAATCATACTCTAGCAAGTAAGAAGCTTGCCTCAAGTTCGTAGACTCGAATTCTCCTCCCGAAGCAACGATTTCGAGCTCCAATCTTCAATTTCTCTCTATTTTCTCCATTTTGTCCCAACTCTCTCTTCTCTCTCTCTCTATCTCTCTCTAGGCTTATAACATATAAATGGGAAAATAAGAGGGTTGGAAGACTTAATCGGGCCTTAAACATAAATTCTCCTCTTTTAAATGTTGATACACCATTATAATGACTCGCAACTACATAATTGAGTCATAACCTGTTAAAAGTGCCCAGAACTCAAAAATACAACTTGGCACTTATTTTGACTATCTTGACTATTTCAAAACTAAACACACCCTCTAAATTGGCATCCGAAGTATCGAATAATATTTTATGTTCCAACATCATTTTAATTCATTAATTATGTTCAAATTTGAATATAAGTCATAACATGTCGCTTAAAGCACAACGACGCAATAAAACACAATATAATGCTATTTTCATTCACATAACAGTAAATAGGCAAAACTTGGTAAATATTATCTCTTAACTCACTTAAAATAATATTTTCTCTAACTTTCGTTATTTTATAAAATTAACCCATCAGTCAATTTTAATATAAAATAATCACTCAAAAGTCTGGGTTGTTACAAAACTATTCTGCATATACCACCCAGATGAAAAGCTGGTCATTTTGGCCGTCCCGAGGGACTTTCTAACGATAACATTATTTACTCGTTGTCCAAGAACCCCCTAACCAACATAAAAAAACTCACGAGGAATGTAGAGAAACACATCCATGATGAGGACATGCTCAATAGTTGGTAATCATGCCTCCCCTTCAGGGACGTGGGGGAAATAAGATACGATAAAAAACGTGGGAAAAGAAAGTGCACAGAGGAGCACGGGAAATGAAGGTATAACGAAGAAGGGAGAAGACGAAGGCCACTAGCACTAAAGTGAGACCCTAGGATACATCAGATGCAAACTTAGTAGTTCACCCTGATCAACAACATAGTGGGGAGAGTCTTAAAAATCATGTAGGGCACAAAGATGTTGAAGTGGTTGGACAAGCCGAGGAACTGATCTATGAAGCCCAAGTCTAACCTGTACTTTCAGTTCTATATGGACTATGGCCATGATACATATAATTCCCTGCACCTCAAAAGGGAAATTGGTGCACTAGTGAAAAAGGGATACCTAAGGGACCTTGTCTGAAGACAGGCCCCTCGGGAAGACTATCAGGATGAAAATAAGAGAATCGAGTGTATACGTAGGTACACATAAGAGGATCTAATAAGGGAATAAAAGCAAGATGTAAGGACATAATTTTATAAATGTCCGGGGTATAATCTAGGAATTTTATATTTTCCCTAGATCACAGTTTGTATGTCTGATACCGCTACATTCGGCACGTCATCACTATCATCCACGACGACCTATATCCGAATCCATGCATCCATCATCTTCACACGTGCATCATGCTACATGCGACGTGATGCTGAACTGTTTCTGACTACTCCACTATGCATTATTGGTAAAATGATTTAACGGAGTTGGTTTTATTTGCATAAATATTTGGGAAATTTTCCAGAAAACGTTTTTTCGAAGTCTGATTTATTTTTATCAAAAGTATAATTTTTTCTAAGTGTAGAAGCGGTGTGCCTCGGTCGATGAGCTCGTTGAAACGAGCTAGCACTATCATTCGAGCGAGATAAGCATATCGCGCGAAGTCGTTCGAATGACATGTGTCCTTCGTTCGAGCGAGATGCCTATCTCTTTCGAGCGAAGCCGCCTCGATTTTTATATAAATACCAGTGTTCCTTCTACACGTTTTTCAAGTCTTCTTCCAACATGATTTCTCAAAAAACTGCCCAGAAAATATACTTCACTTTTTAAGGTTTTACACCTTGTTTATTCACATAAACACTCCCATCTATGTATGTGAATTATTAAACCTTTATGAGGATTGTTTTTACTCATCTAGAGTAATTTGAGGAGAAGTCGTTCTCTTCTTCATTGCTGCCCACCTGGAGTTCTTATGAGATATTCTAGTCAACACATCGAAACTGACGCCTGGGGGTATTTCATATGTCGCTCTTATTTTCATTATAATCCGTGTAACCTTTTTACAAATTATAGTGAAAATAAAAAGGTTCTGCCCCTTTAGGGGATTTTTCCTCACTTATGTGTTTTCATTTGTGATTGGTTGTTCTTGCATGATTATATTAATTTCAATCACACCTAGATGCATGTTTTAGGTTTTAATTGAAAAACTGAGATTTAATTAAATAATTTCTTAATTTGAATGCACGCGCACTCTTCAAATTGGTATCAGAGCGGGTTAAGCTAATTTATCGCGTGGTCCTGATTTTTCAGGGATTTGTTTTATATAGTTTGACTTCTCACGTCGTCAAATTGTTATCAGAACCAATTACACAATTATACAATGTAATTTTCTGTAAAATATTTCTAAGATATTAATTTTCTGAAAAATTGATTTTTGAAAAAGGGCATGTACATAATGGAGAAATTATATAATGAAATGCCAGATTTTGACAGGACTAATTTTGCTTACTGGAAAGCCCGCATGAAATCTGCTTTGAATGGCCTTAGATTTGAGAGTCTTTGGAAGTCTTTGGGGATTTTCACAGTTGACTGAGGGGTTGGTTCATGTATAGGATAGGATGCGTTGTCATGTTCACATCACATGATTCTTATTGCTAGTTTGTATCATGTGTATTATTAGTTTTTGCTTTTTTATATTTTTTAAAAAATCCCAAAAAAATTTCTTTTTATAAATTTTTTAGAAAAGCACAAAAAGATTTTTGTATTTTATTTGTACCTTTTATGGATGAGCATTTAAGATAGCCGAGTCACAAATTTCATTAAGTGCTCACGTATCCTAATGGGTTTCGTGCGCAAATGTTGGACCAGATTACAAGAAATATGTATAACACTCCTATTATCACTTTAAATTGTCATCGTTCCCTATGAGATACCGTAACCCTACAATATTTTCTACATCCATAAGTGTTTCATACAATAACTCCTGATGGAAATATTCTCAACCTCCACCGTTGACAAATATATGGAGTTTTGCTTCTTGCTCAACTAAGAGACAAGAGCACTCCTAAAATAGAAACACCCACCCGGAGTGCTCCTACAACCATCTACATCCCCGACCCAATCGAAATTCAGATAGGTGGAGAAATGGTTATTAGTATCAAAAGGATAGCAAATACCATATGAAAGAGTTTCGCTCACATATCTGATAATACATATAAGTGCGTGTAAGTGTGACTCTTTTGGAAATGTTGGGTAAAGAGTTTTCTCTACGCCTTAGGAAAGAACGTAGAGAAAACGCTTTAGGAAAGAACGTAGAGAAAACGCTTTAAGAAGTTGTCTTTCATATTGGGATTGAGATATGAATATCCCATCCTTAAGCTGACGAAACTAGGGACTTAGGAAGAACGTAAGCTCACCTACCATGCTCATCTCAAACTCACTCTTCATCTCCTCATCAATAGTGCGAGCATGGTGGAAGCACATGGATCCAAATACTATGTCGTACATATAGATTCAGGCAACCAAAATATAACCACTCTCTCTACTCACAAATAACGTCTTATCCACCCCACTCTCTTGAAGCCACGAGCTAAGAGATAGGAAGTGATCCTCTCGTAGCAATCACGGGATGCTTGCTTCAAATTATACAAGGTCTTCTTAAGATAATAGACGTGTCTTGGGTGCTTAAGGTCTTCAAACCCTTTTGGTTATTTCACGTAAACCTCCTCTTATAGAATGCCATTCATAAAGGCACTCTTGATATCCATTTGATATAATTTGAAGCATAGTTGACATATTATGGCGAGTAGTAAGCGGATGAACTCAAGCCTAGCAACAAGAACGAATCTCTCATCAAATTCTACACCCACGATCTGTGTGTAACCTTGAGCGACCAACCTAAACTTATTGCAAACTATGGTACCATTCTCATCCATCTTATTCTAGTAAACCTACATGGTACCTATCACATTAGATCTTCTAGGAAGGGGAACTAACTCCCAGAGATCGTTCTAATGAAACTGAAGTAACTCATCTTATATGGTGCATATCCAATGCTCGTCCTTGAGTGTTTCTTTCACATTTTTGGGCTCGTTTAAGGAAGTGTAACACAAATAGCTAAAAATCTCATAGCCAACCCTATGTTTTATTTTTAGTTTTAAAAGACTGAGCATAAAAATTGACATAGGCACGCAGTAGGTCACCCTTGCTCTTATTTAAAAATTCTCTCCCTCACTGTCGAGGTGTTCATGTTTACTAGCTTCCTCATTGTCATGATGTGCACTGGATGTAATAACATGACTAGCCATAAATGCAGTGAAGTTACATCCATGTAGTGATTCATCCCCAAACTCACTGACTCGACCTCACTATGGCTAAGCGTGACATTTAAGGAAGATTTGTGTTTCCCTTGACATTTAGCCTTAGTTGGACACTTATGAGCTTTGTGAGCCTTTCCTTCACACTCATAAATTCTCTCATCGTCTTTCTTTGGGTAATCTTTCTTTTCTTTTTCAAAATTTTCTTACCCGATTTATATTTTTTATTTTTCTTAAAACCTTTCTTTTCTTTGGAAGAATTTTGCCTTTTGAGTTTGAGAGTTTTTTTGAAATTTGTATCAAAAAGGGCCAAATCATGTAAATCAAAGTCGTACTCAGAATCAGACGAAACTTCCTCTCTCTTTTTAGATTGGGCTTTAAGTGGATTTCCCTTTTCCTTATGTCATACAGTTTTAGGGAACATATCAATCTCATATGTTTGAAGATCTCCTATAACTTCTTCTAACCTAAGAATGTTTAGGATCCCTATTGAATTAAGTATGATAACCTTAGGAATAAAACGGGCGGGAACGATCTCAAAATTTTCTTAATGACATGCGTCTCATGTATTTTCTCACCTAAATTGAAACTCGAGTTTACTATATCGGACAGTAGTGCATGAAACTCGTCAAATGATTCAGATTCAAGCATATTGATAGTTTCGAATTTTGTAGTGAGATTCTACAGGTTAGAAGCTTCAACAACATTGGTACCCTCGTGAGTGATCTGGAAGGTATTCCATGCTTCTTTAGACATGGTGCATGCCATAATGTCGCGGACCTCGTCAGGGGTGACAACTCCTGAGATGGCAATCAAACTGCGTGAGTTAAAATTGATCCATATATAATCGTCCTATATACATTAAGAGACAAGTGTAAAGCCAATGACATTGTCGACAAATATAGTGGGTAGTGTCCACCATCTTTCACAGATCAACCAGACTCATTCATCAATTGATTTTAGTGTAGTATTCATCCTAGCTTTTAGTAAGCATAATTTGAACCATAGAAATGGGCATTAAATTATGCAAATTATCCATTTAATTCTGGCCTCTTAAAGATCAACAATTTTTCAAAAAAAATGATATCCATTTTTTTTGTGGAAAATGTTTACACAATAAATTAGTGCAACCAACTCTGATACCAATTTGAGAGTGCGCACGAAATAATGGATCAATTTATTTAATTAAATGTCCCAAACACACAATTCAATTTTTATCGAATTATAATCTTTAATTAAATATAGTTTGTATACGATCAAAATTCCAATCACAAAAATTCCAAGCATGTAATCAACAACAAATATGAGAAAAAATCCCTCTTCAGGGAAAAACTTATATTCAACACTTTAGAACGTTTTACAAGACAGTAAACTTACAAATCACTTAGAATAATTAGTATGATGCGTAGTCTTCAAAACTTCTAAAGAAAATGGCTGAGTCTAGAGTCGTCCACAGGCAACGATCCACCCTCGGTATCCACCGATCAACCTTTCTTTTTCCTTCAACTGTGATCCTTCGGGTCACATGTTCATTCGTACCGAATGATCTCCATAAAGTGTATTTAGTGTATGAAACTTCTAGGGTTTAAAAAGGATTCACATAGGTGGTGTAAATATGTCAATCAAAAGGTGTTTGGAAACAAAAAAGATGAAAAGTTTTGAATCAAATATGCAGGTTTCATTTTTTTTAAAGCCTCTTAAAAAATATTTTCGAAACATATATTAATAGATCTGACATAAAATTTAAGGTGGTGTCTTTTGAACGAGAATATGAGTCGTTCGAATGAGGTAGCTCTTCGTTTAAATGAAAATCCTATTTCATTAAAGTCTTGTGTCTAACGAGCTTCTAATGAGAACTATCTGTGAAGCAGTGTGACCTCGTTAGATGTTAATTAGAAGTAAATATGTCATGACCTTCTAACGAAATGTCTAATTCATTCGAACGAGCTTAAAATTCGTTTGAACGAGGCCAAAACAAATTTTATTTTTAAATCTTAAAAAATCCAACCTCTGTTTTTCTTACGAACACATCACAAATATAAATTTGAAAATTTAAGAATTCCTAAAAGTTTTATACCTTCATGAGATGTAAAGGAGTCTTGAACTTTGAGATGTTGGAGTTTAGTTCGACGTGTCGGTGAGTGTCGGTTTGTAACAGGATACGCCAAATATTTCAAAATGCGTATAAATACATATAAAAAGGCCAAGCTATAATATTTGCGCTTACAAATTATGAAATCTGGAAATTTGTACATCTTGTGAAATTGGGGTTTCAAATGAAGTCATGTGTTAGATTTAAGGCTTTAGTATCAATTGGGTAATTGTGAGTAATTGTTGACTTAATCTTAAATTCTTCGTTATAGATAAGTTAAATTGTGTAGAATTCTTCGTGGTAGAAAACATATATGTTATGAGGAATCAAATCATTGTTACAATCGAAGTTGTAGGTTTTTTATTATTCAAAAGGTAGTATGCCCAATTATATGATAAGTCTTATTCAATTTGTTCGAATTCATAATTTAGATGTTTAGGATCAGTGTAATATATATAAGCCACTCATAGTAGAAAAAGCAACAAGTTTGAGAAAAAAGTAAAAGCCACTTGTACCAAGTAACAAGTGTCAACAAGTGTGAACAATGTACCAAGTAACAAGTCTGAGAAAAAAGTAAAAGCCACTCATAGTAGAAAAAGCAACACTTGGTCAACAAATCAAAAACCTAACATATACCCTCTTTACCACTCCATCTCTCCGTTCCATGCAACACACTCCCTCTGTCGGCACCTCAAAGCATCCCTTTCCTTCACCTCGTAACCTTAAGAGAACTCCCGAATCATCAGGGTTTTCTTTAATACTACCTATTAGTAATGTTTGGTATTTTTCATCCTAGTAATTTGTTATGAATTTCATTTTTTTGTTTTTGGGTAACAATAAATTCCAATTTATTTTTTTGGGGCTAAAAACTAGTGTTATTAATCCGAAGGGTTTTATTCAATCTTTGTGTAATCTCTTTATGTTTTGTAATTATTTGTATGGTTATTATATATAGGTTTTATTCAAAAGGGATAATAAAAAATTTGAGTATAAAAAATAAAATGTAATATTAAATAATTTAGCACAAATATGGAAAAAACAATTTAGCAAAAATATGGTAAAAAATAATTTGCGCAAATATGAATATAAAGAAAATATAAAAACAATTTTTCATAAATATGAAAAAAATAAAACGTAATATTAAACTATTTCAAATAAAAATGGATAACCTATTTGGAAAAAAGCCCATTCATTTATTGTATAGATATAAACAACAAATAAAAAACAACATGGGTGTAAAAATCTAAACCAGATGTACATAATATCTTAACTTTTAACAATAAATCCATTCCACATACTTGGATAAAAAAACAACATGGGGGTAAATGGAGAAATTTTTTGTATTGCAAATAAAGTGAGATTAAGCGTTTACCTCGAGCCACTAAGCAAAGAGAGCATATGTTAGGTTTTTGTTTTGTTGACTGACTATTGCCTTTTCTCCTCCATATATCTTTTTCTTAGACCCGCTAGTTGGTACATTGCTGACACCCGTTAGAGATCCCTCATCTCTCTCTCTCTCTCTCTCTCTCTCTCTCTCTCTCTCTCTCTCTCTCCGTTTGTGTGTATATTGAATAATGATTGATTTGGGGTGGAATGGAGGGTTGGATTTTGAGAAAAGTCAAAATTTGTGACAAGTTGTAGGCTTGGGAGACCCGATTGATTGGGTGTGGGAACCTGATCGATTGACATAGGTTGCTTAGGAGAGGGACTTTTTTATTTAAGGTTTTGAAGGATCTACTGACTTTGATTTTTCTTTGGTAATATTTTTTGTTATTCTAGGTCAGTAGTCTCGCGATTTGGGATTAGAGTCAAGGAATGACTTAAACCATAAGATAAATTACTCAGGATAAATTAGTAGGTTTGAATAACGTTGATAACTCACGAATGGAAATTAGTGTGTTGAATCCTTTTAAACATTTCAATTAGGACCAGCGGATCAATTTACTTCACTAATGAGAATTATATACCTATCAAGAGGATATGATTAATGCAGGATCTTAATTAGTGGTTAGGGGTCAATACAAGGATGGTTAACATTTGTGGGTAGATTAATATGAATTACTGGGTAGGTTGCGATGTATATATTTTGTGTATCTATTTGCACAATTTATGTGCATGAACATAGAATGAGTAGGTGTGTGGGATCATGATGAATCTAACAGTGTGGATTGGATTAGACACATGTGTATTTACATTTATAACCACATGCTATTAACGACGGTTGGGTATATGTTCACGATCCTAATCCTATGTGCTAACGTAGCCATAACTTGAGTTAGGAAAATAAGGTCGGATCTTTTTGTGTTGACATTGGTATGTGGTTATATGGTTGGTGTGACTATCTAGTGATTTCCATGTGTTATTGAGAGTGCGCTTTTTATTCAACCGGATAAACCAATTTAATTAAATCCAACTTTTAAATATCCAGATTTAAACACACACTAAAGTCATGCATCTAAAGGTGATTGATTTGACATTCAACATATCCACATTAAGAAAGAATTAATCACACACAACAAAATAGAAAAAATCCCAAAAGGGGCAAAACCTTTTTTTTTCAATATGGATTGTAAACACTTACATACATAAAGATATACAGTTTGACAAATAAAGACCCTCAGGCACCGATTCGTTGTTGTCAGCAAGAGCTCCCTCAACACGTACCAAGTTCAGTAGTGTAGAGAACCCTCTTCTCAACATAAGATGCTCCACGAATGGGTATGTCTAGGTTCAGAACGATTCACATATATGATTCTGCGTGTTTGTGAATCTCAAAATGTTTATGTTTGAAACATATGAAGACTTGTCATATTAGGTCAATAAAGTGTTCCCTCAAAGTCTGAAACGAAACAAACTCCAAAGTGGGAATTTATAGCAGATAACAAAATCTGATGCGTCGAATTTTTTTGAGGCCGTCGGACCGGTTATAAAAGAATTACCAGATCGATTCAGTATCTTAAATTTGACAAGGAATGATAGGCCATCAGATCGGTTCATTTTTGAGTTATACCGAATCGGTCTGATCTGTCAAATTTTACAGAGTTTCAAATGCCATCGGATCAGTTCGATTTCAGGAAAAATCGGATCGGTCCAGTCTTCCAATCTTTTCAGAATCGTGTATGCCATGACACGATGAAGTCCACTACGCATGATGTTGATGAAGATGACCATGACACACGATGTTGATGAAGATGGGTGCATGAAATAATGCCTAATTCAAATTGAGGTCATCAAAATATGATTGTGATGAGACGAGCCGACTATAGCGGTATACAACATATATTATAGAATCTAGGATAAATCTAAAATGCCTAGGTACTAACCCGAACATTTATAAATTATGTCCTTACAAATCTCCCCCTATGTCTATGCCGGTACATACATAAAAAAATTTGAATTATGTTCCCCCAAAAAATAAATGTCATACAAATTAATATCCCCATTAAACCCAAAAACTGGAAATACTAAATGGATGACATGTCTTCAATCATCTTCAAATTTTCAAAACTCTTCAAACTTTCTTTCTTTGTCCTCATCGAGATATGCAAACAAAACCCTCAATTTAGTACCTGATAGCACATATATTGTACCCCTGCTGCGGAAGGTAAACTATAGCAAGTGATATCGTCTCACTGCCGCAGACCAGTATCCTATAGGCTATGGTACCAATGCCTCACAAGTCTGCTGCAACCCTTAACATACAAATTGTAGCCACTCATAAGCTACATGCCGCAGCTCCCAGCCTCATCATTCAACTACCACAGCAACTCTTTAGCACAGGATGCGGTCCCACATGTTGTAGGGTGCGACCCTATTTTATTCACCAAGCAGGCCGCAACCTCTTTTTACTCAGCAACAGCAGTGCAAAATCTACCCCTCCTATAAATAGAGGTGCACACCTCGAGATAAGGATCTCTCGATTCATTTCTTGCACTGACACCTAGCTCAGAGCTAGCTACTCTCCCTACGCCACTAAGCATAGCTTGGGGGCTATTGGCAGGAGCATCGCAACCACCATCCCGAAGCCATCAGAATCCTCATGAACATGTATTCTCTTCTATTCTCACGCTTGTATGCCTCCTTAGGCCAAATTACTATGTACCAAACAACGTAGATAATGCGAGTATGACACCAAAGTGGACGTAGGCTGATTATTATAGCCAAACCACTCTCTATCTTGTCTTTATCTCCATTTACTTGCTTATTATGCACTTTATACTTGATTTGCTAGTACGAGAACGATAAGTGACGATTTCTCGTATCATCAATTTGTCACCGTCTGTGGGAAATGAGGTATTTCAATCTTGTTTCTCTATGTTTTGATTTCCTAAACACCCTATTTTATTCATGGGGATCCTTTGGATTATCATCTCATGAGTAAATTTTGGTTATTAAGCTCTATTTTATATTTACACCGTTAAATGGGTATTTCGTATATTCAGATATGCTCTTGGGTCTCCATTTTATGACCTCAGATCTATTTCACATATCCCCGTGATATCATTTCATATAGATAATGCTAAAAATCATGATGGGCTTTAGCCCCATAAAGGTGAGTGATTAGGGAAGAATTATATTCACTCCCTTTTTGCTGTTCTTGGCCTATGATCTAGGGTTTATCATTAGAATTGTGCCGTTTTGTGAACCTTGAGGGTATTCTCTCATGGATAGACCCTAGTAGCTATGCTCTCCACATGTTTTGGGAGAAAAACTTAGTTTCTGAGTTTCAATTTTGGGATTGTTCCCTTCACTGCCTAGAAAGGGATGCGGCGTGGTAGTTCAATTGCCTTACATGCTGTGACATCTACTAGTGCAGTTGCATTACAACAACTTCAAATCATCGGGGAATGGACTCATGTGGTCTCCAGCTCAACCTTGGTGAATATCATTAAAAGGCGATGGCAGTATACCTATGTGCCTTACTGGCCGCGGCCTTAGAAGTAATATTATGCAGCAGTGCAAGTGTTGCATCCCAACTTTATACTCTGTTCACCCTATATTTCTGTGATCACTCACTTCTGTTAGTTTTTTCTTAGATTATATATATTTTTAAAGACTAACAAAGCAGAAAATGGAGGGAGAACCCATCCAGAACACAAAATTCAAAGATGAGATTGTACAATCACCTCAACCATCTCTATGACAATTATGCTTCACTCCAAACCCAAGTCAACTATTTGACCCAGAGGGTCCTCATACTAGAGGCTGCAGCCTAATCCAATGAGGGTGCGACACCCAGGATCATTGCTGCATATCCTATCACTGCCGCGGACTTAACATCAGAAACTGAGGGAAGTATTCCAGCTAAAATCACTGGCCGCAAAAGGAAAGGCCGCAACAAGGGCCCTAATGAGGAGGATGAAACAAAAAGAAAGGGAGCTGCATGAGAACTAGACACCGCTGAATGCTAGCCTAGAGGATATCATTGGAAGCATCGAGGAGAAATTTCTCAGGTGGCTTGAAAAATAGAGAGCTCCACCTCATAAGAGGGACAAGGCCAAGTGGTGCAAATTCCACCATGACCACGACCACCTCACCGAACAGTGTCACATTTTAAAGAATGAAATTGAGAGGCTCATAAAGCAGGGGATGCTGCAGTGCTTCCTCGAGGATACCTAAGGGATGTAGCCTAGTCTGATAGGCCACATTCCTCTTTTTATGCCCATATTTATGCTTCATCTATTTAAGTTCTTAATGAATACTCTTTTGAATAGTTCCATGTTAACATTGTATTGAATTAGCAAAGTCCTGAATATATGAATAGATATATGAAATCAAGTTCACTTTATAGTGCCATATTTTGATTTCTCGATTCCATTAAATGATATCTTATGAAAATCTTTGTCTTAAACAGGTCCTAAATATAGACAACGTATTATATCGAGAAAATTTATATCTAAATGGGGCCACAACGCCAGCCGTGATGCCTGACTGTATGAAGGAAAATGATATTTGAAAATGGCAAAAGCAACTGTTGAGAGGGGTAGGAAAATTGGCTTATAATAGCACATATAGAGACTATATCTCAACATACAATGATTACATTCTTGAAAGAATCTATTGGGATGTATCCTTAGCCGCAGGGGCCTCAAGTGACCGTTCTTAGCTTTCGGGATGCATCATTAGCCCAGGGAGGTTACTCATGTGGTAAACATCATTAACTTGGTGGATATAGATGAAACATCATTAACTTGGTGATCTCATATTATCTTGGGGAAGCTTCATAATACCTAGCTTAGGAAGGACTGATAATAACCCATAGGGGCCGAAGACTTAATCGTCTATGGATAATCCTATATTTAAAGGGGCCGAAGACTTAATAATCAACGGATAATCCTATTATAGCCTGGGAAGGCATTATATATATTTCCAAACATAGCTTGGGGAAGCTTTATAATACCTAGACCGGGGGGCTGAAAATAACCCAATTGACTAAAGAAAAGCCATGAAAGGCAATCGAAGTGACTAAAGGATGGTGTGTTGCTGTCATCACGAAGCATGCCAGAGCTACAAAAAGAAGATGGCCTCAGCCCATCATGATGTCATTAATTTCTTAAAGGTCTAGAAAGGTGCCGCGACCTTATCAGTATGGCTGCAGCCGTTAAGTTAATTCATTCAGAAGACGTGACAGATAAAGGCAGACATGATTGTTAACATGCCGCAGTTGGACGGTAACTTGTCGTAACTGGTGTAGGACCTTGTCACAGCCATGTTCAAGAAAAAAGATTAAAGTGACTAAGAGTTACTGCGGTGGTGACTTGGATTTGGATCCAAATAAAGATACATCAGAGGGTATTCAAATATTCAAAGTGGCCTCAGTCCATCAATATGGCTGCAGCTCATTCATTCACTTGGAAGATAAAAAAGAGCGAAATGGACACTAGTGCCAAAGCGTTAAAGTTCCACGACATCTCAGCCTCACAAGTGAAAGGTCCGAAGTAAAACATAGTAGGTCGCAGCCTGTTTGAGAAATTATTTATAAAATATTATCTCGACCTCATGAACATTTGCAGTTACTAAAGAAGTTTTGCAAGCTACTCAATCAAGCAATCAAATATCTATACAAACAGGAAGGATTATAAAAAGCATTGAAAGTATTGAAGCATAGGAGAAAAAATGAAGAGCAAGGAAGGCAAATTAAAAAAATTAAAAAGGCCAGAGCCTTGGAAAAATAGTTTACAGACAAAAGGCCGCAGCCATTCGAAATCAACAAGTTAAGAGGGACGCAACCCAAATGAATCAACAGTTCAGAGTAAAATTGTTCATAAAAAATACATCACAACACAAGAAAAAAAAGAGAAAAGATGACTTAGAACACCGGATCGTCCTCTTCCTCAGTTTCATCATCATCAACCGCGATCTCAGTAAGATCACATTTCGCAACCTCTTCAGCTGTATTTCTACCTCTTTCTTTCGTGGCAGCCCTAATCTCAGCCACAAATTGGTCATGCTCAGCATAACCCAATTTCCAATACATGATTTGTTCTTTTGACTCCAAATTTTTTTTGATGACCCTATGCCTCAGTTCCTGGAAGCCGCGGAGGTAAGCTTTATTGTTGATAAGGTAGAAATCCTTAGAGCCTTTGAAAGAGTCCACAGCATGATAAATGGCCAGTTGGATAGCCTCAGTATGGTCCTCATCCCTTTTTTTGATAGCTGCGATATGGTCTTCCTCCATCTTCCTTAGGACCTCAGTGTGGGCCATGACATCATTGGTTGCTTTGGTTTCCAGCTCTTGGTATTTTTCTGTAGTAGCTCAAGTTTGTCATTAGAAAGATCTGTGGCTTTAGCAGCTTCAACCACTTGATCTTGGACAACTCGTAAAGACTCCACGACTTGGTTGAAGTTCCGCTCAGCATTATCTTTGGCCTTTTCTGCAGCCTCAACCTTAGCATCACCATCCATCATATATGCTTCTAGGGCTGCGATAAACGAATTCTTTCCACCTTCAAAGGAGTCAGCCCTTGCCTTCACCAAATCAGCATTGTGAACGTTGTCCGTGGCCTCCTTGAGCCTATATAGACCCTCATACTTGAGTTTCTGGGTCATTACTGCTTCTACAGCCTATAAATGTATTGAAAGTTAGAAAATAAACTGAAGCTATGAAGAAGAATTAGTGGAAAGCTGTAGTTACTTACTCTCAACAGACTGTGGAGGGCATAAGACTCCATATCCTCATGGTCCCCATCCACCAACTAATCTAGGTTGGCTCCATGAATCGCCTTTTTAATCTTGTGGATAGCACTGACAGTTGTGTCCCAAGAAGACTGAGTATCTGGCCTACGCAGTTGTGGTCGCAGACATCTGCTTTATGGAGGTGGAAAATTTATATTGACAGAACAATAATTACTGATGGAATGATAGGAGTATTTGTCACATGAACTGACAAAGTGCCGTGACCACCTTGATCAGAATGAGGTGGTATCAAAACTGTCGCTGCCAGGTTTTCCCCAATATCATCATCAAATTTGCCCTCAAGCCTCTTACGAGATGTCTCCTCCTCAACTTGATTTTGGGGCACGACCAGAGTAATATGATCCGAAGCCTGATTTTGGGGCAAGGCAGGAGTAGAATGATCCACAGCCTAAGTTTGAGGCGGGACATGATCTATTTGGTCGTTAGATAAGGCTGCAACAGGAGGCTTGGACTTTGTACTTCTCTTTTTCCTCTACCTAGCAGTGTTATTGAGGACAGCTGCATCCTCATCCATTTCAGCAAGCTGAGTTGCTAGCAGAGATCTATCAATCTCCTCACTTGAGAAGAAATAAATCATGGTCAATATCGAAGTTTGAAAATAATTATTGCGGAATCAAAAACCAAAGAAAATAGTACTACCTTCAGTACCCATCTCTTTGGGAATAGATTTGTTGGGAAATAAGCCTCCCTTGTAGATTAAAGCAGAGGTTACAAGAGTGTTGAACTTCTTCTTGTCAGGAGGAACTATCGCGGCCTCACCAACCCTCTTCTTTTGTCGCTCACTCAGCTGCAAATTGTCAAGAACTGCAGAAAAATGCAAAGGTTAGTACAAAAGCAAAATGTGGAGAATAGTATGCAACTATAAAGAGAGGACGCGACCATAATTCAAAAAATTACCAAACTTAGAGGGACATCCCCACTTCCACGACATCCTAAAATTTCTCTCCCTTTCAGTCTCTTGGGGGTGGATCTCCCACCCTTCTCTAGAAATGTAAAAATATATGCCCTTCCAGTTCTTTACATTGGTAGGCCTCCCAAAATAAAGGGTCTCATCTCTGCCACGAATATAAAAGTAATAGTACCCTGCAAATTTTATGGAGTTTTCCTTTGGACGATAGAAGTAGAAAAACTTCACAGGAGTAATGTCTCTCTTGAATTTCTTCTTCCATAGCATAATAGCTGCAAGAATTGCCCTCCAGCTATTGGGATCTAATTGGGTTGGAGCTAAATTCATCGTCTAGAAAATTCTTCTAACCGGAACAGGGACAGGTAGCCGCAACCCATAAATGAAAGCGTGTAGGGGGAAGCAGACCCCATCGTCAGCAAGCATCGTGCATGACCTTTATTCCGTGGTGGGTGCTGAGCACATAAAACCCTCAGGAAACTCAAAGGATTCATCCACCCGATCAACCCAATCTTGGGTCATAATGTTGCGGACACTAAGGGCAATAGGAGGCCTCTCATCTCTACCAGATGGGCCAGCAGGTGCACCCTAACGTTAGATGTACCCACTTCCGCGGTATCTATATCCATTAGTTGATTACTTGAATTAGCCTCTTCCTCTATGAGCGCGGAATCTGAGTTTGAATTTAACACAAACAGTTGGGGCAATTTCTCAGTTAGCAGGTTACAATTGATTTCAAAGGGCGCACAAAAGGAAGTTTGGTAGGAGAGGCTCTAAAATGTTTGTTCCAAAAGCCTCTCAGAAATTCGTCTGGGTCAAAGTTCATATGGCTGCAATAATAAATAGCTGAAAAGAAAAGATTCCGTAGTTAGGCATCGCAGCTAATATGGTCATATACAAGCCTCTTAGAGGCCGCATCAGGAATAATGATGTATAAGCCCGCTCGAAGGATAAATAAGAAATGTTAGGCAAATTCGGCTAACTATATCAAGTGTTGGGCTCTAAAGACCTAGAAGATAACTCATGCCGCGACCTATTATTTTAAAGGGAGCTAATCTAGAAAAGGGAGTGCTATAGGCCGCAACCAGATATGTACATGGCACAACCATATATGCACATGTCGCAGATAATTCTTAAACTACTCAATATTTGAAGGCTCCAGTCATTGACCCGACACAACTCTAAAGTGCTAAAGGGATTTTATTATGCCATAGCCATGAATTCCCTATGCTGCGGCCATATACTCAAATAGGTTAGTATTTAATGTTGATAAATTTGAATATTGAAGACCTATAATGCTAAGGGTTTGTTCAATAACAGTTGTACATTTCATTGGTTTGTTTATATTCTGTCGAAAATCCTAAAGATCAAAGACTAGCCAACAGTATTTGCCCCTTGGGTCAATAATGGAAGATTAAGAGACTTCATTCATGGGATTAACAGGGATGTTAGCAGCATATCTTATCAATTAAGGGTTTATTTTAGCAATTCAAGATTGATTCAATTTCAAATCAATCATTCACTACAACCCAAGCAGTCACAAATTCAAATGAGGGATAAATGTGATTGCAATAGTTATTTTGCAAGATATGAGTTCGAATAGACCATCTAACAAGCAAAAATCAAAAGCGAACACAAAAATTTGAACCATAAGAAGATTTTAGTTGGAAAATTACTCGAAAATGGATGGAAACCGATTTCCAAGCTTCAAATCGCATTGCGCCGCCTTAAACTGCCTCACACACTGGCCTAAAAGGTCATTGGAAAAGTAAATATGAGGAGCAAATAAAGATTTCCCTTCGATATGCTCTCAAGGGTTTGGGAAACGTATTGAAGTCCACGACTGGTTCTATTTATATAAGAGGGCGCGAGAAGACGAAACGTCATTTTGGGAAGCTATCGCAGAGGATACGCACCGCGGCACCAGTAGTAATAAGATGCAACACCAATTCCTTGGCACTACGCCTTGGGGGCTTATTGATAGCACATATATTGTACCCCTTCCACGGAAGGTAAACTATAGCAAATGATATCATCTCACTGCCACAGACGAGTCTCCTATAGGCTATGGTACCAATGCCTTACAGGCCTGCCGCGACCCTTAACATACAGGATGTGGCCACTTATAAGCTACATGCCGTAGCTCACAGCCTCATCATTCAACTGCTGCAGTAACTCTTTAGCACAGGATGAGACCCCACATATTGTAGGGTGCGACCCTATTTCATTCACCAAGCATGCCGCAACCCTTTTTTACTCAGCATCAGCAGTGCAACATCTACCCCTCCTATAAATAGAGGTGCACACCTCGAGATAGGGCTCTCTCAGTTCATTTCTTGCACTGACACCTAGCTCAGAGCCAGTTACTCTCTCTACCCCACCAAGCATATATTTTATTCTCTTATATTCTTTTGCTTGTATAGTGGTTTGGCTACTGGCAGGAGCATCGCAGCCACCATCCCGGAGCCACCGGAATTTATACAAACATGTATTCTCTTCTATTCTTCTGCTTGTACGCCTCTTTCGGCCAAATTACTATGTACCAAACGACATATATAATGAGAGTATGGCACCAAAGTGGACGTAGGCTGATTATTATAGCCGAACGACTCCATATCTTGTCTTTATCTCTCTTTACTTGCTTGATTTGCTTATTATACACTTTATACTTGATTTGCTGGTACGAGAATGACAAGTGATGATTTCTCGTACCTACATGCATGAGGCAAGAAATAGATACCCGTGACGTGCAACAGTTTTATATATAATGAATTAAGCCCAAGTCATTAGCAAATTAAATTATGTCCCCCATAATTCGCTCTCCCCCTTTTTATGATGTTCCCAAATAGACAAAAAGACGAACATAAATAAATGCAAATGGAGATTGCCACAAGCATAAGCACTTTATCTTTTTGAATTTTCAACATTTTTCTTACAAAATATTCAAGAAAAAATAACACCATGAAAGATCACTAAAATAACCAAGTCGATGATAGCGAAAATATATGGTTGTGAACAAATTCGATGAGAAAATCAACACATACAATCATAACATATGTGCACGATGAATGTTGGATATTCCTAATGAATTAACTCAACATCTTCCTTAGGTGTAAAAATTATGGAATTAAAATAAAGTAACTCAATCAAATCAGCAAATCAAAGCTCAAAGCGATTTCCATACCAATAACGTCCAAAACTTTTGAAACGCTTTTTCATGACTTTCAAGGACGTGCAAACCCGTTTTTCATTTCTTTCCGTCCAAACTACCTCAGAAATAACTATCCATTATATTTTTCTGTTGAGGTGATGAAACTAAACCTATTGGCTCATTTGATTTGGCATATTTTTATTTTTATTGCCACTTAATTTTTCAGCCTCTTTTTTAAACAGTGGCTTTACGACGAGTAAATTTTGACTCTCGCAGCCATTTCCCGTGATTCACTCATCATATTTAGTTGCAATTAAAACCTCACGGTAAATGGTTTTTACATGCACTACTATCTTATCAAGTTTTATCTCATTTTGGTCGTTGTATAGACATAATTGAGATGGGAACACTTAAGACAATATGTGAAAGACAAGTACAATATTCAAATATTGTACTTAAGTCAGTGGAAAGCACTAATTACATCTCAAAGACTCCAATCAATGTAAAGCGCATGGATGAAATGATGTAGCATCTCAAATCACTATCAAACAGTCACGTGGAATATGAAATGAAGTTGTGACTATGGCTATCTGAAATGTTCATCCACAAATGGTGTAAACAAAAATACAAAACTCTTTTTGGCTTTTTCTAAAATTTTCAAAAATAAAATGTTTTTGTATTTTTCAATTTTTGAAAAAAAACAGACAAATAATGATACAAATGATACAATGTAGAGATAGAAATGAGATGATATGAACATAAAAAATATATCCTACTCTAGACATGCTAACCACCCCTCAGTCAACTGTGCAAATACCTAAAGATATCCTAAGACTCTCAAATCTAAGGGCATCTAAAGGCTTCATGAAAATATCAGCTAATTGAAGGTCGGTAGATACAAAACTCAAGGATACGACCTTTTCTTCTATAAGGTCACATATAAAGTGTTCACGTATCCTATTGTGGTTTGTGGGCGAGTGATGGAAAGGATTGCGGGATATGTGTATTATGATCCTGTTATCACAGGGAATGGTCATGGTGTCCTGTGATATCCCATAATCCTCCAACATCTGCTTCATCCATAGAAGCTGCATGCAACAACTCTCGGCGGCTATGTACTCAGCCTCCGCAGTGGACAAAGAGATGAAGTTCTTATTCTTGCTCAACTAAGATACAAGAGAAGAACCAAAGAAGAAACACCCAACATAAGTGCTCCTACATCCATCTAAATCCCCGAACCAATCGGCATCCGAATAGGTGGACAATCGGTCATTGGTATAAAAGGAATACCAAATAACGTAGGAAAGAGTCCCACTCACGTATTTGATAATAAGTTTTAGAGCGAGTAAGTGTAACTCTTTGGGGGACGCCTGATATCGCTCATAGACTCCATCACGAAAATATGATAAGTTGGGTTTCTTTCCAATACATAATTCATAAGGCGTCTGAAGCATGTGTGGACGCAAGTAAACCATATTCACCGTATATTGTAATACCCCGTATTTTTAAATGACTTTTAAAATGGGTTATATTTTAATTTAATGGATTAATTAGATTTTTTTTTATTAATTAATTCATTCGGGTTTTATCCAGACGGTGGATATTTATATGGATGATTCTGAATATTACTTAAAGATATTTAGGTAATATATGAATGTGATGTCATTGAGATGACCGTATGATATAGATTCTGTAATTTATATTTTTTAGTCAGACGCGGTATGGGACGTGTCGGGACTAGTTTATTAAATTAAAAAGGAAATTTATTTTCTATCGACTTAATAGTCATTTCGACTGCGTCGTTGCGTCCGGAAGGTTCGAAATAGTCAGAAAAGTCTATTTGGATGTTAATTTTGAGTCTCGGGTCATTTGGGAATGAATAGACAACCCGAAAGGGCATTTTGGTCATTTTTCTAGGGGGGATGAATAGTGATTTCGGATTTGGAACTATTATAAGTATTGGTAGATTAAGTGAATGGGAGTTATTCATCTCCTCTTCACAAATAAGAGCAGCCATCTTCTTAGAGTGAGAGTAAGAGTGCTTGGGAAAGAAAAAGTCACTTGGGAAGGTGAAGAACAAGAACCAAGGTTCACCACCACCAACCACCACCAGCCACCACCGGAGTTTGACCGGAGTAGGGTCAACCAACTGAGATAAACTACACCAAAGGATCAAACCTACACTAAAGGCAAGTGTTTAATAATAGCAATTTAAGTTTGTATATTGTCCATGTTAGAATAGTATGAAAAGAGAAGATTATTCATGTTTGGAAGAGATAATGGATCATTAAATGGATTTCTGGAAAACTGAAATGATATAGGAATTTAACTCATGTGTTAGGATATTAATAATCCACGAATTTTTCATGAATCTGTTGAAGAAATGATGGAAACCATTGATGTGTTCTTGAAGAGGTTATGTTAATAAATTTTTGGGAATAAGGAGATAAACATGCTTTTTAATCCAATCCTTTGATGATTCTAGGATGTTTAGAGTATTGTAAATCGTTCATATATGTTGATATATCATGTGGTAAAGTTTATAAGTCATTTGGGATGTTTAGATGAAGGTTTAAATGATCAAAAGTTGTTAAACCCGTAGTTGCAGAAAATGCAGAAAATCAGGCCTGGACCTGAGGGATCGATCGATCGACCCCTACCTTCGATCGATCGACCTCCCCTGATTAAGTAAAGTTGTTTCTTTTTAAATGTTGATTCTTATCCCGAAACTTTTATGGATCTTTGGTGATTATTATTTGAATATTTTGGGACTTAGAAAATATCAGTAAACCCTTGTTAAGATTTGAATTAATTGGATTTAGATTCAAATGATTTAAATGATGAAAATTATATCGAATGGAATTTCGGTTTCTAGATTCGTTTGTTAATTTCCGAATGGTGATGTATGAGGATTTAAGATAGGACCAGTAGGGGTGATTTAATATAACACCTGGGTATCCTTAAGTTTACATGAGGGTTTAATCCAAAGTGAAAGAAGATGTGTTTATAAGAGATTTGAAACTATCGGTTTTAACCGTAATTAAAAAGGAGAACTAAACTCGTAGTAGTTCGGGAGAAATAATGTTATGGACCAGTAGGATATTAGTGACTTCTTACTGAATATATGTTGAGGAAAATCCTATTTGAATCTTGTGCATTGAGAGAGGGTAGCCTTAGGGTATGAGGTTATCCCAATCACGTATTTAATTTTGACGAACCTCCACGCTCGACAAAGTTAAGTAGTAGTGTATTGGAGGGGTTCCTTGTTTGGATTTCGCTTTGCGAGACGCTCCGCGCATGAACCTTAACGACGTCGGGAGTGGAGTAATGTTAGGTTACGTGAATAATTAAATTATAAGAGCGTAGTAGTATGGCTCCTAGAAAGAAATGGGAGTTTGGAACACTTTTGGTTGAAAGAAGATATGAGGTTATCCCGATCGCATAGTTGTAGTTGTCGGACCTCCTCGATCGACAAAGTTAAGTAGTAGTGTATTGGATGGGTTCCTTGTTTGGATTTCGCTTTGCGAGACGCTCCGCGCATGAACCTTAACGACGTCGGGAGTGGAGAGATGTTATAGGATGCGAGGATAATAAAATTATGAAGTATAGTTATAATATGTTAATACGTGGGATTTAAAAGGGATATAATGCTACGTATGGGAAATATCTTAGGGTAGTGATAATTACCTTATTGAAATTATATTATAGGTATGATAATACCTATTTGATTGATTATTGATTTATGTCTATGACATACCTAGCTTACTTGCTATCGGTGGGAGGTTTGCGCGTGAGGGCAGTCATATCCTGATGAATCCATGGGATCTTTGATTTGTCGCTCGAGAACATAGGTCTATGAAAGACTTATCGGGGAGTTGATAAGTCCGCTGACTGTGGGAGCGTAGGTATGTACATGACCCATGGATACGAGAACTATGTTCGCCTCCAATTTTGTTTGTTGATGATTGTGGTTCGTGGAATCTTACCGAACCTTTAGTCCCCTATTCGGCGACCTGCGATGATGGGACATGATAGCAGAGTAATGCATTGGACCGCAGCTGTGACTCGGGGTGCCGTATTATATATGAATATATATATAATGGATTAAATGATTGTATAGATATATTGTGGTTAAATCTATCTACGGTGATAATTGTTGATAACGGTAAATAGAGAAAGTTAATGGAATTTAGTTAATAAATGTTTATGCTTATAGAATTGAAAAGCGTAACTCATGATAATGAGAAACGATTCATATTAATGAGTAACGATTCATATTAATGAGAAATGATTCAGATTAATGAATAATGATTCATGTTAATGGGAAACTAATCATAAAGTAGAAATGTAAATGTATAACAATGTGACGTATGGTATGGGACATACGGGGTTTATGTTATGGGAACGGAATTATAATATGGAGACTAGAAAAGAGGAACCATTAACTAGGAGGTTAATAGGAAACGTTAAGTGTGCACTCTAGTTAAGAGGTGAGAATTTCAAGTGAGAGTTGGATCTAACATGTACATAATAAATGCTTTATTGCACTTGTTAAATACTTGCTGTTTTAAAAATACTCTACACATTCAGGCTCTGACCCGTTTCCTTGCATATTTTCTCTTCTATTGTATCTCTATATCAGGTGTCCAGTAACAGGGACGCCAACCATAGTTGATTGTGACAAGCTATGGAGCTATGGAAGTTTTGCTTAGACGCTTATCATCTTTTGATTCACAGTATTCTTAGTTAGGGCATGTCGCCCAAAGGATTCAGTTATCTTTTCTATCGAGGTAAAATATTATTGTATTCGGGACTTTTTATTTCATTTAACATTGTTGGAATTGTTGTAAAGGATTTATATTATTTGGGAATGTTTATTCCAGTTGCATTTAAATTATTTTGTGATACTTATTGTGTTATCAGTGTTGTAAAATAAATGTGTTGTGTTATTCTTAAATATGAAAAAAGGTTTTGTTGAAATTTAAATTGGAAAGTTTTTAAAATCAGCTTATTTGAGTATTGGGTGAGTTGTAAATATTTTCGACAGTGATGCTAAGAATGAGCCAACTGTATATTCTGTTTTAATTTGGTATGGGACTGGCCACCCGGTATTTAATTAGGCGGGGTGTTATAATTATGAGGTAGACACCGCCTCTGCCCAAAAATTTCTAGAAACTTTACGACCAAGAAGCGTAGATCTAGCCATCTCCTGAATCGTCAAATTCTTCCTATCAACGATCCCATTTTGCCGAGGAGACTTTACGACCAAAAACTCATATTTAATTCCAAGGATATCACAGTAAAGATCTAATATAAGCTCTATAAATTCAATGTCGTTGTCACTTTGCATTCTATTGATAGTGACACCATGTTGGTTTTGCAGGACACGACACTTGGTCGTTAGAAACTCTACAACATCTGATTTCTCCCTAAAAAAACCTACGACGGAGTATCTAGAGAAATCGTCCACCATCTTAATGATATACCTCTTACCATCTAGACTTTCTATACGAGTAGGACCCATAAGATCCATATGAATTAACTTAAGTACCCTAGAGGTGGTAATAGAATTCAACTTCCCGTGAGGGCTAAGAATTTTCTTTCCCAACTGACTGGGTCCATAAAATGTGGAAGATGGTCTTCCAAGAGATCGTAAGCCACGTAGTAGGTCCTTTTTTACAAATCTATCTAAATCTATAACGTTCAAATGACCTAGACGTTAATGCCATAGATCCATAAGAGTGATCGTGGCACGGTTGCAGACAAATAAGGACTTGGGAATTATCCCATAAAAATTATCTTCTGTCCTCATCCCTTACAACACAAGTTTATCGGCTTGATCATAAACATTACAAGCATCCTGATCAAACTTGACTAAAAAGTTAGTGTCGCACAACTGGCTAATGCTGAGAAGGTTTACCTTTAAACCTTTAACGTACAATACATTCTCTAGCTTAGGAAACCCTGATATCTCTATATTACCTCGTCCTACAATGCTAGACCTGCTCCCATCACCAAAAGTGACTTTACCATCCTTGCAATCCACTAAGGAGGTAAAAAATGAGACATCACCAGTCATGTGTCTAGAACACCCACTGTCAAAATACCACTGTGAGGTATTCTGAGCTTTCAAAGCAACATGAGCAGTAAGAGCATTGTTGTCATTTTTAGGTACCCAAGTGGAGGTAATTTTTTATTTGCCCTTGTTACTGTTGGTACTAATCGCAAAGTTGGTAGTATCCACAGACGGTCCAGATAACCATTGGAATTCTCCCATTAAACTCTGAAAAGTTGCGACTAAAAACTCAACTCTGAGAAGCTACATCTCGTTCGACCCAAACTATAAGAAAACTCTCTCAGGTGGCCTTTCTTCTTATAATAAGTACAAAAGTACACGGTCTGAGGCCTACTTAGGTTTTCTTTTATTTACCGAACAACTTTATTGGGTTTTAGTGGATGACCATAAGGATTTGTCATAAACTTAGGGACTGGTCCAGGATAAATTTGTGAAGTGGATCACCATCAAAACCAATTCCAGGCCTCTCACCATATCCTAATGCAGGGGCGAGGAGCATCTTTCCAATCTTTCCATCTCTATCCTCGATTTGAACCTTGACTTCCTGTGCTCTTTCAAGATCATGAGTGAGCTAGGCAACAAGGGCTTTCAGAGTCTTACGAGCTTGTTTGGATGCACAGAGGTCTCTCATCATATTAGCCACTTGCTTTATCAAGTCCCCTTTGAATTTCTCAAAACTCTTCTCTTTCTCTCCAAACAAACTCTCTCTCTCTCTCTCTCTCTCTCAAAGCGGTGTACAAGGAGGACTTACTTTCTCTCATCTCTCCTAACTCTTTCTCTAACGCTGAAATCCTAAGAACTAAACCTTTATTACACCTTTTGGTTTTAAATGAATCAACATATAAATTATTATAAGCGCGACGAAGGTCACTCTCTCTCTCATTTCGTGCATCCTCTCTCTCACTCTCAATGTCGAGGTCTTCATATGAAGAGGCATCCTCATCGTTGTGAGGTGTATCAGAATATCTCATGTGTCTATCCATGAATGCGATGAAGTTTCACTCATGTGGTGATTCTTCTCTTGAATCCACCGAATCGACCTCGCTATCTTCACTCAGGGTAGCATTAAGAAAAGCTTTGGCTTTTTCTTTGGCTAGTTTGTTAAGCCTTGTAGTGCACTCAAAAACTCTATGACCCTTACCGTCACACTCATAGAATCTCTCATCGTTTCTCTTGGGTGTGTCTTTCTTTTCTTTTTCAAAATTCTTGACTATTTTTCTCAATTTTTTTTATCATTAACTTGGCCACTATTTTTTAGCTCGAGAAATTTCTTTAAATTGTTTGCAAACAAAGCCAAATCATCTAAATCGTAGTCGAAATCAGAATCAAACGTATTTTCCTCACTCCGTTTAGACGATTCTACCCTCCTCCTAGCTGACTCAAAATTCTTTTTGGCTTGGGATTTAAGAGCTATCTCTTTATCTTTTGCTTTACCTGCTTTAGTGAACATATCTCTTTCATAGGTTTGAAGACCACCTACTAATTCTTCTAATTTAAGAGTGTTCAAATTTCCTAAAGAATTTAACACAGTGACCTTGGGGATAAATCGCTTAGGCAAAGAACGTAGGATTTTCTTAACTACACGTGCATTAGGAATGTGCTCACCAAGGTTGAAACTAGTGTTAACTATACCAAATAATCGAGCATAAAATTCACCAAAACATTCAGTCTCAAGCATAGTTATAGTCTCAATCTGTGTAATTAGATTTTGTAGTTTTGATTCTTTAATAACGTTCGTGCCTTCATGGGTAAGTTAAAGAACATCCCATACTTCTTTAGACATGGTACACATTATTGTGCATCGAAACTCATCACAAGTGACGAATCCAGAAATGGCACTAAGCCCTTTAGAATTATACGTGGGCCATTTAAATTCATCTTTGGTCCATTGAGCCACATATTTTAAAGTTGTCACGTTTTCAACAGTGATACTGGGAGGTGTCGACCCATTCTCAACAAGAATCCACACACGTTCATCAATGGCTTTAAGAGTGGATTTCATATGGGATTTCCAATAAGCATAATTAGACCCGTCAAAAATTGGAATGTTATTAAATGATTTTTCCATTTGAACAAATGCCTTTTCAATAAATCAATTTTTAAATAATTGATATTCAGAAAAACAATTGCGGAAAATTCCAAGGTGAAAATATATAATTGGCTCTGATACTTTTTATTCAACCGGAGAAACCAATTTAATTAAAACCAACTTTTAAATATCGAGATTTAAACGCACACCAAAGTCAGCATCTAAAGGTGATTGATTTGACATTCAACATTCACATTAAGAAAAAATCAATCATATACAAAAAAATAGGAAGAGTCCCCCAAAGGGGCAAAACCTTTTTATTTCAATATTGGTTTTAAACAATTACATACATAAAGAAATACATTTTAACAAACTAAGACCCTCAATCACCAGTTCATTTTCATCAGTAAGAGTTCCTTCAAGACGATATAAGTTCAGTAGTGTAGAGAACCCTCTTCTCAATACAAGATGCTCCACGAATGGGTATGACTAGGTTTAGAATGATTCACACATATGATTCTACGTGTTTGTTAATCTCAAAGTGCTTGTGTTTTAAACATATGAAAACTTATCATATTAGGTCAATAAAGTGTTCCCTCAAAGTCTTAAACGAAACAAAATATAAAGTTGGAATTTATAGCAGAGAACAAAATCTGATGCGCCGGATTTTTCTGAGCCCGTCAGAACAGTTCGAAAAGGATCACCGGATCGGTTCAATCTCTTAAATTTGACAAAGAATGATAGGCCATCAGATCGTTTTGTTTTGGAGTTATACTGGATCGGTCCGATCTGCCAAATTATGCAGAGTTTCAAATGCCATCGGATCGATTCGATTTCTAGAAAAACTAGATCGATCCGATCTTTAAATATTTTCAGAATACTTTATACCATGACACGATGAAGTCCCCTATGTACGTTATTTATGAACATGACCATGGCTCATGATGTTGATGAAGATGGGTGCGTGAAATAATGCCGAATTTGGATTGAGGCAGTCGAAATATGATCGTGCTGAGATGAGCCGATTGTAACGGTATACGATATATATTCAAAAATCTAGGATAAATCTGAATTTCCTAGATACTAACCCGTACATTTATTAAACATGTCCTTACAGATATGTATTTGGAGACTTTAGGAGTGGTAACTTCTAATAGTTATCACTAGTAGAGAAACGGGAGATCCCCAGAAGTGTAGGATGTAGGACTTCTTATGATGGGCCAAGTGTGCCTAGTTGCTTCTATAATTCTTATGATGGGTCGAGATCGCCTATGTGATATTTTGTGTTAGACATGATGTGTGCACTACATGTTTGTTATGGTTATATGGATGGGGTAACTATATATAACACTATATCCTTAAGTTAAGTAACTTACTAATAAAACTGAAAATTTATATGGGGAATATAAGAGAATGGTTACGATAAAGACTAAGCTATATAGGATTTGGATAGTTAGCGTTAAACTTACTTTATGGTGTTAGATTAAGTGGAGGGCTAAGTAGCTACGATTAACTGTTATTTCTATCTTGTGGATCGAATAGTTTGTGACTGATTATGATATTATATTATTATATTTTTCTTCATGTAAAACAGTTTGTGGCTATGGTCGATGTGAATGGACACTTTAATTAATGAGCTACTAAAATGTTCTGTTAAGATTCATAATGGGTGGACTTATGCGTAATGACTATTGTTTACACACTTATGTTATTGAACCCTGGATGTAGGGGTGTGTTTCGACCGGATCGAATCGGAATAAGGGTGTTCGAAATTTTTTCCAAAATTTTTGGAATTTTAAAATCCTTTTCAAATCATAGAAAATAAATTTTGGAAAATCATTTTTTTTCCAAGTTGGGATATTCGGAATATTCGGAATTCTCGAAAATTTCAGAATTTATTTTATTAAAAAAAATACCGGATAAAGTTGGAATTATCAATTTCATCTATTTCGGAAAATATCGGAACTATCATTTAAAAAAAACATACATATGATTAATGAAGAAACTCTAGAATGCATCAATAACATATACAGAGGGTGTGTAAAAAAAACATATCTACAAACACATAAATTAAAAAAAAAATCAGAGGGCATTTATATGACCTGAGATGAGTGTCAAAAAATCAGAGGTCTTCACACAGAGTGTCAAAAATGGAGTGAGTTATTTATTAAATCAGAGATGAGTGTCAAAAAATCAAGTGAGCTATTTATTAAATGAGAGATGAGTGTCATACATTTTGGAGTGAGTGACCTGAGATGAGGCCTAGGTGCTGCGATGGCTGTGATGAGTGTTGCGAGGTGCGAGAGATGAGGTCAGGCCGCCGGGGATTGCTTGGAGTGAGGGGGTGCCGGGGATTTCTTGAAGTGAGGGGGCACCGGGGATTTTCTAGGAGTGAGGCCGGGGTTGGAGAATGGCCGGGGATTAGAGAGAGATGAGAGTTTAGGTTTTTAGAAAGAGGGTGAGAGAGAAATGAGAGGGGCGGCGGCTGAGTTTAGTTAGGTTTAGGAGCGTTGTGTTGTGTGTGTTAATGTGTAGAATATATATGTTAAAAGATTGAGGGTTAAGATTGTTTTAAAGGGTTGAGATTATACTATTAATAAATATTTTTTTAATATTAAAATGTTAGTATGAATAAAGGGCAAACCCAGTATACGAGGCTTCCGTCACTGCGAGGTACTGGGGGGTTGGATGTACGCAGCCTTACCCCTGTATAAAATGTTAGTACAAATAATAATTAAAAATTATTAAAATAAATATTAATATTATGATTTCGGAATATATTTTGGATAATTCGGATCGGCATGTTATCGAAATTTTCAGAAATTTGGAAATTCGAAAAATTAAATATGGTTTCCAATTCCATTCCAATTTATTTGGAAGATTCGGAAATCGGAAAATTCGGATATCGAAAATTTAAAACTGATCCCAAAGTCGGAAAATTACGGATCGAAAATCGAAAAAATCGGAACTTCAAAAATAATTAACACCCCTACCTGGATGGGATATATCTAGAGAGTTAACTTGTTACATCAAGAATGGGTAAACCCTAAAGTAGGGTAGTAATGGAGTATTTAAAAGGAAAAGTATCGCATAGGAGAGTGTGGGATATCTGGTTACTATTAGGTTAGGGAGTTAGGATTAGACTGTCCATGATGCAAGTGGTTGTATAATTTATAGTGTATTCCTAGATAGATAGTTGTGATTAGGAAGGTAATTTCGGTGACATGATCCAGGATATAAATCAGGGTACAACCACCATTAACTCTCGATGAATAATTAATTTAGACAAAAGTATATTGGAAGGTCCTTGTTTGGATTTCATTTTAATATGTCTCACGCATGAAGTCTAGTGTAGATTGGAGTTTCGGAAAATATACGATAATGTGACACTTAATTCTTGTATTAATATTATACTGGTCAAGCTAGTAGCTACCTCAGTAGGAATAGAGGTTGGGTTGTTGGTACCTCGTGTATGAGTTAGACGATTCTATTACTAGTCACATTCATTGGAGTATGTATAGTTATGATTGGGAGTACCGAGAAGTTAGTGCGTGACTTAGGGTCATGGGTTATCATTATGAGTAGATTTTGTAATACCCCTTATTTTTTATTGAATTGAAATTGGAAAAAAAACTATGCCAGCATATATATTCGAAATGTTTGGAAATGAAACTATGTCAGTATATATATTCAAAATGTTTGGAAATGAAACTATGTCAGTATATATATTCAAAATGTTTGGAAATGAAAAGTTAAAATGAATTCATTGAGATACGAATGTGCTACTTAAATATTAGAAGCGAATTAACGCGTAAAAGGATCGAGAGGGTTAAATTTGTTGCAATGGCATTTTTGTAAATAAACTAACCCTAGGTATAAATAGAAAAAGAAGAGAAGAAGTCTTCATTTTATCATTTCAAAAAAGGGGGATAGGGTTTGGTAGAGAGAGAGAGAGTAAGAAGAGAAGAAAGATAAGAGGATTTCAAGAGGATTCAACTTCCTCATACAATCCAAGGCAAGTTAATAACCTATATATGTATTGTTGATGTAAAAAATTAGATCATATCTAATTATTTAATCACAGATAAAATAAATGAAACAAAGAGTTTTTAAAGTAGTTCAGCCTTATAAGAATGGCCTACGTCCACTGTTATGTTATTGCTGACTGTTTGGGAATTCTCGATTACAAGTTCTATCAAGAAATTCCGGTCCCCTTACAATGAGGATTGTACAATGTATTTATAGCCCTGAGGCTGTAATGTGAAAGGGTAATACATTCAATGCAGTACATGTGAAAGGGTAATACATTCAATGCCCTGTAAGTGTATACATCTGAATGATAAGCATTTAATGAACAGTCAAACTGTTGGTTATCCGGCTATTAATGCTATGTTCGAGGTGCAGCTCGGACCGCTTGAGCTGCTCGGTACTCAAGAGTTCCTCGGCACTCAAAAGTTCCTCGTAGAGTTCTTGTTCCTCGGAGCGTCTGAGTTCCTCGGGGAAGCAGTGTTCCTCGTTGTAGTATGGTTCCTCAGAGCGTCTGAGTTCCTCAAAAGTGTTTGTTGTTGCCACGTAGATTGCCACGTGTCTTCATTCAATTGGGCCATGTCAGCAGACTAAATTTGGTATCAACAGAAGCCCCCAATGTTTCATAGTTCGAAATTTGAGGAGTGTGGAACATTCTTTCTCGGAATATGGTAGTTTTAAATGGTCCTCCTGATTTTTAGGAGTGTTTCCTTTGTATTTATTTTTCCTTCCAAATTCGTAGAATCATGATTTTTTGAATTTTTATAACCGCCTCGATCTCCGCGTACTTTTTGTCCTTCTAGCCGCCGGTAGCGTAATCGTTTCTTTTTGTAATCATTAACTTTACCATTTCTTAAGGCAGAGTATTTAAGCGTCACAGACAATCCCATCGTCTTCTACTTTTTCAAATTTGTATCTTCGAATTTTCCATTGTCTTACTCTCTTGTGCGTTCATCCTTTCCATCGTTCGTTGTCAACAGATCCACTCTTTTTCTGTAAGATCTTCTTCCTTCTTCTTCATTTCCTTCTTTTATCATGGTTTATCCTGTAGAATCGATTGATAAATTTCGCTCTGATTTCTCCATTCCCTCGTAGGTTATTTTGGAAGAGCTTTCTGAGCCTTCAGACTATTTCCGTTTGGCTGAGGGACATTGGTTCCCCAGTCTCTTTGTTGCTGAGTGTGGATTTTCTTTTCCTCCAAACCCTCTATGTCTGGAATTCTGTCAATACTTTGACGTGGTTCCTGCAAGAATAGCCCCCAATACATGAAGAATAGTTAATGGGGTTCATAGACTAAATCAAATTCATGGAACTCGCATAGGAATTCCAGAAATCATGTTTTGTTATATATGGGCTGTTGGGGATAATAGTTTTTATTTAAAAACTAGATTTTTAAATAGGGCTTTAGTGGTCAATCTCCCGGATGCCAATAGGGACTATTTTGAGTACGGGGTTGTTATAAAAAATTGGCAACACGCTCCTTTATCTGGAGATGAAGTTTATCAGGGTCCCAGATGCCCACCCTATGGCAATGGGATAGGTTATTTTTATTTCATTTTATTTATTTTGCTTCCTTTATGTTTGATATAATGTGTCACTGATATTTTAATGTTTATTTATTTGCAGTTGATAACAAAAGAAAGTGTCCAAAAGAGGCAGACGTTAATATAAGGCACTTAAAACTTATCTGGAGTTTGCATCAAACTGTTGCTGACGAGCACATTAGGTCAGCTTCATATCTGCTGCAGTACAAGAGTTACACTTCCTCTTTCACTGCTCGTCCGGTGATAAGCGAAGTAGAACCAGTACCAGCTTCTACCAGTTCTTCGCCTGAGTCACACGTTCCTTTAAGTGAAAGGATGAAGAAAAGAAGACCGCCTACTCTCTTAGAGAAACCTGCCTCTGCTGCTGGAGAGGCAAAAAGAAGTAAACATGATGTCCCAGAAGGGACAAAGAAAATTGATGCACCTCCCTCGGCTGCCCCTGTAAAGGTTGTCGAGAAGCTCCCAGTGGCCCCGAGCAAGGCTGCTGCTCCAGGTGAGGTGATTGTCATATCACCGACCAAGAGTTCTTCCTTGGTCGAAACTATTCCTGTTCCCCCGAGGAAGCTGAAGAAGAGCTCCTCGGTCAATTTAGCTGAAACCATCTCCCAACCCCCAACTACTGGAACTGGTGTTCTTACTTTTGTTCCCCCGAGTTCTGCCATGAGCTCGGTGAAGACTTGGATCATTCCCGAGATCCAAGGTATTGAGGAAAACCTTTCTCGGGACATGGTTACCTCATTGGCTGCTCGCCATATTGCTTCTGTAAGTCTTGTTGTTTTGAAATTTTCATCTTTCCCTTGTTATATCTATCTCTGACTTGCTTTCATTTTATTTTCACATTTGGTTAGCTGCTTTAATACAATTTTGAAGAAAGATGAAGCTATTAAAGCTTCAAGATCCTCATCTGGAGTGGAGGAAGCTCTGGTGGGCCTAAGGCAGTCTTTGGAAGATTCTCGTCAGAAGTAAGATGCTGATAAGGCTGTTTGGGAGAAGAAACTTACCTCCACCGAGTAGGAGAAGGCTCAGGTTGTTGAAGTCTCCAATGGTTGGAGAAAAAAATGAATGCTTTGGAGAAGAAGAATAAAAAGCTTGAAGGGAAGCTAAAAAATGCTGGAGAGCTTGAGAATAAGCTCAAGGTTGCTGAGGAAGAACTAATCCAACTTCGCGAAGTAAGTCGCCAGAAGGAGGAAACTGAGAATAAGTTGAAGGCTACCGAGGATCTTCTATGCGAGAAACTCTCCTCGAAGAAAACGAAAAGAAAACTGGCTGTGAAGAAGTCTTTCAGCGCCAGCTGGAACAAGGGGTGGAACAAAGGTTTGGCTGCCATGATGTCGCAAGTCAAATATGGCAGCCTCAAATTCTTTAGAGATGGGTGGGTCGCTGCTTTATAAGAAATGAAAGTTGATGAAACTTCTGAACTCTTTCAGCGACACATCCCTGGTCCCCCTCCAACTCCTGAAGACGAAGAAGAGGACGAAGCTTCCTCCGAAGAGTCTTCCATGGTGATGGGAGATCAATTTTCTCATCCCCCAGCCATCCAGCCTACAAATGAGGAACTTCAGCAACTCGCTACTTCCTCCGAGTAACCTCCAGCACTTCCCCAGCTACTATCTGCTCCATCCGAGCAACCTACCTCCTCGTCCTAGCCTCCCGAGAAAGTTTTTGGAGACAAGGAAAAGGTGTAGAGTTGTTAGGACTTCTATCTATTTTATTTTTCTTTGACAAATGTAATCCTGAACATGTAACTCTAAACCTTGTGATATAATAAAACTTGAACTTTTGTTTATGCATATTGTTGTTTCTCTTCTTCATGCTCTGTTTGTACTCTTATTGATTATTACTTTTTCTTCCTCTACTAGTTTCTGGCCAGGATGGAATTATTGTCTGCTCATAATACAAAGCTGTTACGACAATGCAATGAGTATTTTAAGGCTGGTCACACAGATCTGAGTGCAGCACAAATCGTCGACATCCTCGGCCAAGATGCTTCGGAACAGGCAGTTGAAGCTTACCAATATTTGAAGTGTCTGCTTGATCGTGCAGTGGCCAATAATGTAGCTTATTATGATATGATCGAGGATCTCCAAGGCACTCTTGAAGACCTTCAGCAACAATATAAAGAATCCAATGCCCTTTTGCACGAGGGGTATGAGAAGAAGTATCAACAAATTTTTGCCGACAAGGGATACGAGAAGCGTTTTGCTGCTTACGACGTGCGGGAGAGAACGTTGAAGGCTGAGGTCGAAGAGCACAGGCAAATAGCCGAGTTGTTGGAGAAAGAGAATAACAATTTCCAAAGATAAGTATCTCAATTAAAATCTGTTGCCTCCACCTCAAATGCTTTGGTCCCAGTGACTGACGAGGGATTATCGTTCTTGGAGGTCGAGAACGCCAACTTGAGGGATGAGTTGGAAACCTTAAAATGGCGTGGCCCTTCTACATCTTCTCGTGGATGAGCAAGAGCTCCTCGGGGATGAGCAAGAGCAGCTCGGATTCCTGTCGAGGAACAGAGGACTCAATCTGCTTTAGAGAACTAGGCCTTCCAGCTGATGGCGAAGAACCAGGCATTGGCTGAGATGTCTAAGAAAATCAGGGACCTGGAAGAGAAGCTTTCTGTGCAGAAGTCTGTCTTGGAGAATAAGGAACTCTTCATCAAAAATCTCCACGAACAGCTGGAAAGATTGACATATCAATTCCACAAGCAGCCCAGAGAGTTTTAGATGGCTGGCTACAACGAGGCTCTCTACCACTTGGACGATCGTATCCAAAATGCCAATAATGAGGGCTACAAACAGGGCTGGTTGAATGCCTTAGGTGTGCTGCAACTGGAACAGGGTCACTACCTGTGGGATTACCATAATCCTGGGCTGCTCGACCTTCCAGTGCCACCATTCAAGCTCGACATGAGTTGGATCCCTGCTCGGGCCATCCCTCAGTGCTTAATTTCCAAATATCTCGACGACTACAATCTCCATTCAAATGTCGAGATATCTCGTCCCGAGCACCTCCTAGATCGACCATCCGTGATGAATATTAGGATGTTAAAAGATCTTAACTTCATAAATTCTCCTCTTGCTTTAAATAATCCTCCTGTTGGCGAGGAACCTGTTTCAAAAGCAGAGGGGAAAAAACCAATAAAATAGGAATATTAATGTAATAAATTTGTATTTCATTCCTGATGTATCTTGTTCTATATTTAATGAAATAATTTTATTTACAAATCTTGACTGCTATTGTTTTGTAACACTTTACATCCGTGAATGTGTATCTGTTAAAAAGATAACAATATTGTGCTATTTGTCGACCAACTTATTGTCGAGTAGTTTGAATTTGTGGTAGTAATTTGGCAAAAATGATGTTTTGTTTCTCGACCAACTTAGTAATAATTTCAAAAAGTTATGAGTATCAAAAATGTTGCTCGATCACTTTCTCGTATTCATAAAATGTTTCCGACCAACCAAGGTCGGTAAATTTTCCTTTTCGACTAACTACAATTAGTGGATTTTTCCTCTACGAGCAAGCTTGGCATTTTCTGGAATAATTTTACCTCCCGACCAACATTAGTTGGCGTTTTTGAGAATATATTTACTTCCTAACCAACATAAGTTGGCATTTTTAGGAATACATAGTTTTACTTCCCGTAGGAATACATTTACTTCCTAACCAACATAAGTTGGCATTTTTAGGAATACATAGTTTTACTTCCCGGAGGAATACATTTACTTCCTAACCAACATAAGTTGGCATTTTTAGGAATACATAGTTTTACTTCCCGGAGGAATACATTTACTTCCTAACTAACATAAGTTGGAATTTTTAGGAATACATAGTTTTACCACCCGGAGGAATACATTTACTTCCTAACCAACAGAAGTTGGCATTTTTAGGAATACATAGTTTTACTTCCCGGAGGAATACATTTGTTTCCCGACCAACCTTAGTTGGCGTTTTCGAGAATAGATTTGAGTAGTCCGAGCTTTGCCGAGTAGTGTGTAGCACTAGTATTCCCCGAAAAACTTTCAATAAAAGGAGGGAATTTGGCAGAATATCTTCATTTTATTCATACTGACGGAACTGCGTTACATGAGAATATGCATCACTGATAATACTTGCGCAGATGCTCTGCGTTCCATGCATTCTTAAACTCCCCCCCTCTAAAGTTGCTATTCGGTAAATTCCTGGTCGAACAACTTCTGTAACTCGGTATGGTCCATGCCAGTTTGCCTCCAGTTTGTTGTGCTTTTGAATCACTTTCTTTAGCACATAGTCTCCTTCTTTCAGGTCGCACTTCTTCACCCTCTTATTGTAGAACAAAGCTGTTTGTTGTCGGTATGCAGCATTCCTGATGGCTGCTTCTTCTCTAACTTCCTCGAGCATGTCTAAATCCAATCTTCTCATTAAGTCGCTGACAGGGGAATTGAAATTCAATACTCTGTGTGTTGGGAGGCCCAACTTGGCAGGTATAACAGCTTCACTTCCAAACGCTAGCATATATGGAGATTCCCCTGTTGCTACTCGGGGAGTAGTTCGGTAAGCCCACAGTACTGACTGTAACTCGTTGATCCAATTTGCTTTCGCATCGTTCAGTCTTTTCTTCAAGCCATTCAGCAGCGTTTTGTTTGTCACTTCAGTTTGTCCATTGCTTTGAGGATGACCTGGTGCTGAGTGGATCTTCAAAATGTTTGACTGATGATAATAGGCAGCGAACTCCTCGTTGTCAAATTGTGTTCCATGGTCTGTGATGAAGGCATGAGGAAGACCATATCGATAAATGATGTTCTTCCAAATAAATTGGTACACCTTGTCGTACGTCATATCAATGAGAGGCTCAGCTTCTACCCACTTAGTGAAATAATCCACTGCGACGACGAGGTATTTGAACCTTCCTCTGGTCGTTGGCAGTGGCCCGACCAAATCTATTCCCCACATGGCAAATGGCCAAGGGGAAGTGATGGGTGTCAATAATGCTTATGGAGTTCTTCGTATGGAGGAAAAGCGCTGGCACTTATCAAATTTCTTGGCATAGGCTATACAATCAGCCCTCATCGTCGACCAGTAGTATCCCTGCGTCATCACCCTTTGCAAAAGCGTCCGACCTGCTACATGGGCTCCACAGGACCCTTCATGGATCTCTTCAATCAATTCTTTCACCTCGGAGGGATGTACACATCTTTGCAAACCTGCCATAATTCTTCGTCTATATAGAATACCGCTAGTTAATACATACCGAGCAACTTTAAACTTCAATTTCTTGGCTGCGAGCTTGTCAATTGGTAATTCTCCCTCCTCAATATATGCCCTGATGGGATCCATCCATGATGGTCCTAAATCAAGGGTAATGAAATTCGTCATCAGATCTTCGTCTATGCTTCGACTAGCCAACACTTCAATTGGGATTGTTCTTCGTAACTCGGTACGAGTAGTTGATGCTAATCGAGCTAGGGCGTCTGCTCTTGCATTCTCCATTCTTGGTATTCTGACCAGCTGAATAGCAACAAATTCTGATACCAACTCCATCACCTTCGCATGATACTTGATCATTAATTCTCCTTTGGCTGCATATATTCCCAACATTTGATTTACGATCAATTGAGAATCACTTAAGACAATAACCTGCTGCGCCTTCGTAATTTTTGCCAAATTAAGACCTGCAATCATGGCCTCATACTCAGCCTCATTATTGGAAGCTTTGAATTGGAAATGTAGGGCATATTCCATGTCGACCTCGTCCGGAGTGCTCAAAACTATCCCTGTGCCACATCCTGTAGTGCAAGATGAACCATCCACATACAGACTCCATATAGGTAACTCGTCTTCAAATTTATGATCTGACAGAGTTCCTCGGTGGAAAATTTGTTGCTTCCTTTCACCATCTCCTTATTTTTCTTGCTGTTCGTTGATCATCTTTTCTTGCCCTTTTACCAACCTGAGCTGGTCTGGGCTTGAATTTGATGATCCTGTAACATCTACTTGCCCATTTACCAAACTAAGTTGGTCTGGGTTTGCATTTGATGATCCTGTAACATCCACAGGTTGGTCAGCGAGCAACTTTTGTTCCTCGGGAGTATCAGGATAGGTGAACTCTACTATAAAATCTGCTAAAGCTTGCCCTTTTAACGATGATCTGGGTTCATATACTATATCATATTCACCGAGCTCTATTGCCCAATACATCAATCTCCTTGATTTTTCTGGTTTATGAAGGGCTTGCCTCAGCGGCATATCAGTATATACGACTATAGTATGAGCCTGGAAGTATGGCCTCATTCTCCTACTCGCCTCAATCAGCGCCAGTGCTAACTTTTCCAGCCTTGGATATCTGATCTCTGCTCCTCGGAAAGCCTTACTTGTGTAGTAGATTGGTTTTTGTACTCCATTCTCCACTCTTATCAATGCCGAACTAACTGCATTCTCGGACACTTCCAGATATAAGTATAATTTTTCTCCCATTACTGGCCTGGATAGCAGTGGAGGTGCTCCCAAGTATTTTTTCAAGTCTTGAAAAGCCTTCTCACATTCATCATTCCACTCAAAAGTCTTTCGGAGTGTCTTGAAGAATGGGAGACATCGATCAGTTGCTCGTGATACAAATCTGTTGAGTGCTGCTACTCGTCCTGTAAGACTTTGCACCTCTTTCTTCGTGGTTAGGGATCGCAGCCTTAATAGAGCTTTGATCTTTTCAGGATTTGCCTCAATGCCTCGTTGATTGACAATGTACCCGAGAAACATGCCTTCTCGTACTCCAAATATGCACTTCGTCGGGTTCAGCTTCATTTGATATTTATCCAGTTGATTAAAAGTCTGACTTAAGTAAACTAGATGATCGACAATTTTCTTGCTCTTTGTCAGCATATCGTCAACATAGACTCCCATATTGCAACTGATTTTTTCAGCAAAGACCTTGTTCATCAGCCGCTGATATGTCGCACCTACATTTTTTAAACCAAAAGGCATAACATTATAATAATAAGTTCCCCTAGGGGTAATGAAAGAAGTACTCTCCCTGTCTTCAGGTTTCATTTTAATCTGATTGTAACCAGAATAAGCATTCATGAAGCTCAGCAGCTCGTGTCCCGAGGTAGCATCGACTAGTTGATCAATACGGGGCAACGAAAAATGATCCTTTGGACATGCTTTGTTGAGGTCGGTGAAGTCTACACACATCCTTCATTTGTTGTTCTTATTTTTCACCATCACCACATTTTCTATCCAGTCTGGATATTTAACATCTTCAATGAAGCAAGCTTTCTGGAGCTTCTCGACTTCCTCATGTATAGCTTTATTCTTCTCGGGACTGAATACTCTTCTTCTATGCTTCACAGGCTTGATCTCCTTATTCACATTGAGTTCGTGACATAAGAAATTTGGATATATCCTGGACATATCCTCATGACTCCACGCAAAGGTTTGCTTTCTGCTTCTTAGGAAAGTTATCAATTCCTGTTTTAATGAGGCTTCCAATGACGAACCTACTTGAGTAGTTCGTTCAGGGTGCTCGTCGTCCAGAATGATGTTTTCAGTAGCTTCCACCACTTGACCCTTCACGAGTTGCGACTCGTCTCTAGGATCCCATGTTTCAATTTCTGCACCTTCATCCACTTGATAGGTAGTAGTCTTTTTCCTTGATTCCTCCAGTTCCTCTTGCTCGGTGGATGAATAATAGCATTCCCGAGCTACTTTCTGGTCACCTTTCACAACTCCTACTCCAAAATTTATTGGAAATTTTAGGCACTGATGCACTGTAGATGGTACACCCTCGAATTTCTTCAATCCTACTCTTCCCATGATGATATTGTATGATGATTGAACATTCTTATCCATAACGAAAAAACGTATTCTTTCTATTCGACAAGCAGGTCACGTACCAATGAATATATCCAATTTGATCGTCCCAAATGGAAATACTTTCTCGCCAGCAAAACCGAGGAGGGGTCTATGATAAGGCTCCAGTTGAGATAGCTTTAGATTTAAACTGTCGAAGCACGAGTAGAACATGATGTCTGCCGAGCTAACATTGTCTACCAGTACTCTTGAAATCATTACCTCCTTCATCCTCATTTTGATCACAATGTATCATCATGAGGATATAGAACACCTGTGAGGTCATTATTTGAGAAACCAATGACTAATTTCTCTTTGTTCACCTTTCTCGGGCGATCCTCCTCAGCTAGATTTATTCGCTGAATGTACGAGCAAGCTTGAGCCTCACAGAGGTAAGATTTTCTCTCTGCAGTAAGGTCTCCTCCTCCTGCATCTCCACCTGTAATAACATTACAGTCAAATGACCCAAAGCGTATTGAAAATACCTCTCGTTCTGGCTGCCTTGGTCTCTTGGGAAGATCGGGGTCATCTTCTGGATCAACTTCATGGTTTCTTTTCTTATTCTCCTCTGCTCGACGAGGAGATCTAGACCTCTCTCTTGTTCGGTCGTTGTTTCTTCTCTCGTTTCCACGATTAACATACTTTGCCAGTTTTCCTCGTCTAATGAGTGTTTCAATCTCATTCTGAAGAGCTATGCAATTTTTGGTCATATGGCCATAATCTTTATGAAACTCGCAATATTTTTCTTTATTCCTCCTGTCAGGGTCTGCCTTCACTTTCTCTGGCCAGTTTAATTCTTCGTTGTTCTTGATTTCTTCAAGAACATGGTTGATGTCCTTCTTCAAAGAAGTATAATTATCGAGTTTCTTCATTACTTCCCATGTCGACCTAGTTTTTGAGTGTTTGTCATTACCATTGTTCTTATGCTCTTTCTTCTTAGCTTTATCACCTTCCACCTTGGTTTCTTTGGCATCCATATTCTTCTTTGCAGCCATAGCCTCTTCGATATTCATAATCTTGGACGCTTTTCCCATTAGATCTGACATGGTTCTAGGTGGATCTTTGGCTAAAGTGTAGTACAACTTGTTGGGCAGTAGTCCACTCATCAAGGCGGTAATCGCTGTCTTCTCCTAATAATCAATGACTTCGAGTTTCTCGTTATTAAAACGAGTTATATAATCTCTGGTGCTCTCACCAGCTTTTTGTCTAACACTTAACAAATGTGCTACTCGTTTAACTGGCTTTGCCCCAAAACAGAAATTCCCAATGAATAACTCGGCCAGTTGAAGAAAAGTTGAGATCTTACCCCGAGGAAGATTATTATACCATATTTGAGCAGATTCGATAAGAGTTCCCGAGGATGCCCTGCATCTCATCTTATCTGGAACATCATAGATGTCGACTGCAGCTTGGTATTGTTCTATATGAAGGACAGGGTCAGTCTTTCCATCATATTTGGGGGTCACAACAGGTGCTTTGAACTTTGATGGTGTTGGAAAATCTACAATGACTTGGACAAAAGGTGTTCCTCGAACAAAAGTTCATTGTAGAGGGTTCTTGGATTTAGCCATTTCCCCTAATATATCCTCTAGCCTCTGAATAGAGCCTTTCCATGCATCATTTCCTTCCCCGGGCCTGTTGGTTCTAGCAACTGATCGCGTTGATGTGGCTTCCTGGGATCTATCTTGACGAGCAGCTGGTCGCGACTGGGCAGATCCTTCCCTTAAATCCAATGGTCGTCAAAAACTTCTCGATGCGACTTTAGGAGGACTTCTACTCCTTCTAGGTCCTAATCGATAAAAAGGTGATACCCTGCTTAACCTCTCTAGCGCACTAGTCCTTTCTGGAGAGAGAGTGATACGTTGTTCAGTATATGTGGCTCGCACCGACGAAGTTCGTCCAGGTTGATAAGAAAAATCTTCAGACTCCTCATTGCGATATGAATCAGTTCGCCTAGTACGCGAAGAAGGTGCACGGGTATTTATTTGAATACTTCGTGGTCCTGAATGGGTTGGTGCACCGCCATGGAGGGTTTGTATGAGTTGTCGCATAGTTTCTTGCATAACGGTCTGGCCCTGAGCCAGATTTGTCATTATTCCAGCCAGATCTGGAATATTTGGCGGAGCAGATGGATTTGGAGGGTTTCCAGCGTTTCGATTGCTGGATTCTGGAATATCAGCCATTTGTGATGAATTGTTTTCGATGAAAAATGATATTACCAGTCGTTTCCCACAGACGGTGCCAATCTGTTGATGTAAAAAATTAGATCATATCTAATTATTTAATCACAAATAAAATAAATGAAACAAAGAGTTTTTAAAGTGGTTCAGCCTTATAAGAATGGCCTACGTCCACTGTTATGTTATTGCTGACTGTTTGGGAATTCTCGATTACAAGTTCTATCAAGAAATTCCGGTCCCCTTACAATGAGGATTGTACAATGTATTTATATAGCCCTGAGGCTGTAATGTGAAAGGGTAATACATTCAATGCAGTACATGTGAAAGGGTAATACATTCAATGCCCTTTAAGCGTATACATCTGAATGATAAGCATTTAATGAACAGTCAAACTGTTGGTTATCCGGCAATTAATGCTTTGTTCGAGGTGCAGCTCGGATCGCCTGAGCTGCTCGGTACTCAAGAGTTCCTCGGTACTCAAAAGTTCCTCGTAGAGTTCTTGTTCCTCGGAGCGTTTGAGTTCCTCGGGAAAGCAGTGTTCCTCGTTGTAGTATGGTTCCTCGGAGCGTCTGAGTTCCTCAGAAGTGTTTGTTGTTGCCACGTAGATTTCCACGTGTCTTCATTCAATTGGGCCATGTCAGCAGACTAAATTTGGTATCAACATGTATAATATGTATTTATAATGAAACTTCACATAAACATGTATTTGGATCCCTAAATTAATATGAAATTGATGTTAAAAATGATATACAATGTATTAGGATCACTCTCCATGTAGATTCAAATGCAATAACATCATTATTGGGATTGAGTTGTTGAACAACCTCTTGAATTTGAGAAATCTATGAAATTGAGTAAATCGTCATATTAAAAACTGTTTTGAGCTGTCTTGGTTCGGAAAACAAATGTTTCGTCCACGATGACCGGTAGAAAATCATATTCTGGACAACTTCGTAGTTTTAAGTTTTACCAAAAACGGATCGAAAAATTCTCGAATATGCGTTTTACTGTTCTGCGCAGAAAGTTATCGTGAACATGTCCGAATTGTATATGTTAGTTTCAAGTCTGTTTTAAGAAGGCTATGGTAGCATGCTGACGAGTTCTTCTAGAAAATCACGTTCCGAACAACTTTGTAATTTTAAGTTTTTCCAAAAACGGATTGGAAAAGCCTCAAATCGGCGTTTTATACATCTGCTCCGCAAGTTGTCGTAAATAGGGGCAAATTGTATATGTTAGTTTCGGGTCTGTTTTATGCAGGCTATGGTAGCGTGCACGCGTTTCCTTGTAGAAAATCACGTTCAGAACAACTTTGTAGTTTCAAGTTTTTCCAAAAACGGATCGAAAGAGCCTCGAATCTGCATTTTAAATTCTGGGCAACATGTTGTTGAAATAAGAGCGCTATGGGTGTTCATGTTCTTAGAAAGATAATTGTGGTGATGTACTTAATCTTATAACTTGATCATATACGTATGGTTATTTGGGATATATAACCTTGAAATGATTTGATGTTGAATTAGTAAATTAATGGTGTAAATTATGTTATATTATAAATAATGACTATTGTATAACTCTAGTAAGAGACTTGATAGGACTGTATATATACACAAGCGTGAAATTGTTTTACATGTATATTGTCGGGTATACACTAGAATAGTCCTCCGATTGAGGTAGGCACATGTTGAATGCGATTTTTTTATGATTGATCCGGTTAGGTTCCGCTCGAATGCCATGTCGGAGATAAACCACCGGAACTAGACACATGGTTGTAATGCGGGTCGAATAGAAAGACCTTGGAACGCCATGTGATTTAGGACTTAGTATGATTTCCCTTGCCACGTAATATTGGGGAATATTCGTGTGTAGGCCTAGTGTTACGACTTGTTCCCCCGGGTAACGATAGTGACCCGATATGACTTGTTGTGTGAGATATTATGCTTATGTCTTAAAGTAATATCCCGAATCGATGCATTTGATATTATACTTGAAGGAAATATTTTGATGCGTTAAATACTGAAATCATATTAATAATGATTAATCATGATACTATATGAGGATACACGTTACTCGAGTTTGGGTTGGGTAGTCACGAACTAGGAGCATTGGTTGGGTAATTAAACAACTTAATTACTGGAGACGAGTAATGACTAGTGTGCTTTCATTATAAGTACATCTTATAATCTTATAGATTGTTTTCTTGCTTTGACGTTCGTATATCTTGCTTCTTTCTCCTCTCCTATATATATAATATATGGCAGGTCCTCGTCCCACTGGACAATAGACTATGGAGCTTGATGAGATCATGTCAATCTTAGGATTCATGTAGCCGTGGAGTTATTCTATTTTAATTTATGTCGTTTGTTTCCCTTTTTTGAGGGTGGTATCAGAGATTAATATCGCTTTGTTTATACTTGGGATTTGAGAGAATTGCTGCATTACTCTTTTCCGTTTTGTGTTGGGCCGCATGTATTGGCATTTTATATTTTCAGTTTGAGATTACTGATGGATTATTGTAGTTAATAGTTATGAGTTGGTTTCACTTGTTATAGTTGTTATGATGTGATTTGGTTACACGTATGAGAGTGCACATGTTCACTTTAGTGCATTTATTTAAATTCTGTTTCTAATGCTAACATATTGACGCTCTGCTTTAATTTAATTGGACGTAGCTAACCGAATTAGATATAAAAAGCAGGGTTATCACAGTTGGTATCAGAGAACAATTATAGAGCCTTTAGGGATCTGAGGGCATCCGTTACGTTTTTCGCGCATCGTTTCCTTGATACGTAGAGCCTTACGATTAGGTCTTGTATTCGATGACTTGGAATATATTCACGCTACGATTTCAACGGGAGATTTAGAGCTAGCCTCGTGTATAGGGAGGGTTCCTTGTTTGGATTTCATTCGGGAGACGTCCCACGCATGAGGTGAATCTCCTATCGACCACATGATAGTATGGATGAGGTCCATGTGTGAGTACTTGTTATAATTATGACTAGTGCTCCACTTGAATAATTTTTTTAGGGTACGTGTTAACTTACTATCTTTTAAGATGGTGATTTGATGAGACGTGGACTCTGGGGGGGCATAGGGTCCAAGCATTTTAGGAGACCGCGATTCACGTGCAATTATCGTAGTTTAATCTCCCACCAGTAGGTGAGAGAACCGATGTTGAACTCAATAATTGAGTTGACTTTTGGTGCTTTAGGGGCAGGAAACACCCGTATATTTGTTGTGCATTATCAACTTTGAATATCATCTCTCTTATGACTATAAAGAAGTTGACGTAAATTATAGCCCACCCTGCAGTACCACTAAGTTGTTGGTACCACTTGCGTGTGTAGTTGTCTGAAGTTGTTTCCAATGTGGAAAGGGAGAGCTTTAGATATGATATACCTAAAAATGATGTGGTCCATTTGTTGTTGTGACGTTTTCTTGAGAAGGAATTATCGCGCTCCACCCGCGATGGACACACTACTGAAACATTTGATGGCGTATTAATCACTAAATGGTTAACGAAGTAAATCTTGTGGTAATAAGAGTATATTATTACTCATTAACATATAAATAAAGGGTTATGATTTGAGAGAGGACTACTCCAAATCGGTGTATGTCCCACCTCGTCAAAGGATGACCTGAGGGGTCCAATTTTGGTTTATCATACTTGTGAAAAGCATGAACTAGATTCATCCGTTTGATGATGTTCAATGTGAGATTCACGAGTATGAATCTGGAATGGATAAGTGATTATCCTTGAAATATTGTGTTGGTATTAGGGAAGTTTGGTAGGCATGTAAACCTACACGTTGTCCACACAAGCGATAGATGTCGTATTGGGGTGACACAGTGGTTCCATAGTGTTCTGATCTGATAAAATCCGTAATAAAATCAACTTAAGGCCGATTAGGTGTGTGTTGAGTCATGCACAAGATAAGTTAGTGGGTTGGGTACTCACATGTTCAGAGTGGAATGTTTTGGCGAGTTATCCCGAACAAGCTCGTGAGAAGGTATCAATAATGTTGTGATGTCTTGGCCATGGACACTAGGGATGAGGAAGTCCGTATCGCAAGGTCATACAAGGATTGCCATTGGAGAAGTCCAGAATTATCGAGGGAGTCTTATTTCCATATTTGGTAATGATTGGAGTTCAGTGTTCTTCATAAAGCCCTAGATTAGAATGGGTGTTCGATAAGATGTGGTTATATTATTTTGTAACATCGGTATATTTGTTAAAAGTTATCGAGACCGGGACGTGAATATGGGTGTGCTAAAGGATGGACTTAAGCTGGAGTTACCAGTTGTGAACCCTACGGTGAGTAGAGAATCTCGATGGACGAGTTATCGAGTGAGAACACCATGAGGGAGTGTTCAATAGGCGTTTCATTTTATGCGAGTGTGATCGCTTTAGTTAAAGATATATCCACGAGTTTAATTTTATGTTATCACCCAATGATTGGGGGTACTAATTTGTTGCACCGTGATAATGGTGGTTCTTGATTTTAAATCCATCAGATATGGGAATGTGGCCCTCACTATGTATTAATGTGAATTAGATCACGAGTGAGTAGTTAGTGACATGATGCTTACTTAGACCGTGTGTGATTAAATACGCGTTCCAAAACCAAGTGTAAGATGTTCGATTATGGTGACGTCTATACTAGTGAATAGTCACACCATGATGGTATTTTGATAATGGTAGAGTCATGTGTAGCTTAGTCAGTTTTTGCGTGATTGATGATAGTGTTGCTAAGTGAGTGTCATCATTAATGGCAAGGATTGAGACATTTTTGGGTTTAAAATGTTGGACCCATTCATTGAAATGGTTGTCATAACCTCCACTGTAGGGGGACAACAAGAGAGTTTTTCGACCATTGTTGAGAAGTTTTGTAAGGAGGGAGTGTACTCTTAGGCAAACACCCGCGAATGGGTTCGTAAGATATTTCATTTTTACTTTAGTTATGCGTGGAGTACTGAGTGTTAATTGGGGTCACGGTATGCAAAGGTACTCGCTACCTTGTATTTATGACCTTTGACTTGTTGGATAGTACACCGTTCTTCATAGAGATCAGGTAGCGTTGGGGTGATGGAAGATGAGTATCCGAATGGTGAGTGTGCCAAATTCGGTATTCTGATTTGGTATGATAAGTGGGAATTTTGGGTCTTACCTCGTTTCTTGGCAAATGTACAAGCCTTATTTGTGGTTTGAAGAACCAAGTTCATTTCATGTTCGGTGAGAAAATTCTAATATACTCACAGTCCAAGGAAAATCCTGTCGGATAGGTTGAATTCGTTACATGTTTTTAACAAAAGAGCGGTAAGTCAAATTTAGCGAGGGTCTTTCGCCTTGGGTTAGAGCGATCAAACCGTGAGAAGTGAGGGTATACAAGGGGGAATATTGCATCTTGGGTTAGTTCGAAACCTTTGGGTGAGGGATCGTTGACCGCCCATAATGCAACTTTGTCGGTGTTGTCTTGTTCGAGAGAGTATGAACCTTGCTAATATTATTTACCAAAGTCCAGACTTGGAAAAATGGAATAATATTTGTAAGTACATAGAAGTTGTATGCTTATGCACATGTATAACATTAGTGGATAATAAGGGTTGCCATATCGGTTGACTCACCATCAATTTAAGTGCAAGGCAAGTGTTATTGACAACTTGGAGTAGAGTTTTCTTTTGAGCTTTCAGTACCATATGTTAGTCGATTCTGAGTTGAGTATCAAGGCATGATTGATGAATAGTGACATCTGTATTGAATATGCGAAGTTGGATTATTTTTTGTGTGATGAACCATTGATTCCAGAGATAAGTGGTTTTTGGAGTTAGATGATTCTTGTATCACTAGGGGTCTTGAGTTGATAAATTCCTTATCTCAACAAGCTAACAGTAGTGTATCAGAGGGGTTCCTTGTTTGGATTTTGCTCACGAGACACTCCACGCACGAAACTTAGCGATTCGCGACTTAGGGGTGTTGATTTCTGGATTAGCTTAGTAGTTCAGTTATGTTTGGCTTCATGGTGTGAGTTCGGTTGTACAGTTTGAAATGGGAAAGTATCTCCATGGATTTCATTGTTAGGTTGCCAAGATCATAGCGCGGTCATGATTCGATTGGGTCATCATCGGCAGACTGATAAAGGTGGTTCATTTCTTTCCAGTGAGGATGGATTATACGACAGAAAAGTACACCATGGTGTTTATTAACGAGATTGTGAAGTTTCGTGGGGTATTGCGTGATATCGTGTCTGACCGTCGCACTGTCTTCATCTCGCACTTTTGGGGCGATGTTCAGGAGGCGATGGGAGTTCTGTTGAGTTTGAGTACTGCGTTCCACCCTCAGTTTGATGGTCAGACGGAGCGGGGAAACCAAATTTTGGAAGACATGTTACGATTTTGTGTGTTGGACTTCAAAGGTGGTTGGGATATGCATTTACCAATGGTGGAGTTCGCATACAATAATAGTTATTAGCAAACTATTGGCATAGAACCATACGAGACTTTTTACAGCAGGCCTTGTCGATCCCCTACATGTTAGTTGGAGTTTGAAGAGCACCGGATGCTGGGTCCAGATATTTTTAGGGATACCTCAGAGAAGGTAGACTTGATTCGTGCACGGATGAAGACCGCACAACATCGTCAGAAGATTTATGCTGACATAAGGAGGAGGAAGTTAGAGTTCGCCGTTGGGGACCAAGTGCTGTTGAGGGTCTCACCCATGAGAGGCGTTGTTCTCTTTGGTGCCAAAGGGAAGCTTTCACCGCGATACGTGGGTTCGTTTATAGTGTTGGATGGGGTGAGGTCAGTTGCCTACCGTTTAGCCCTACCCGACCAGCTCCAGTGGGTACACGATATTTTTCATGTTTCCATGTTGAGGAAGTTCTTACGTCCCGAGGACTCACACCTACACATAGATTTAGATGAGGTTGAGATCCAGCCCGATGGGATCTATGAGGAGAGGCCAGTCAGGATCCTAGATCGTCGTGAGCAGTAGTTGAGCTCAAAAGTCATTCCTCTTGTTCGTGTTATGTGGAGTAATCATGATGAGTCTGAGGCCACTTGGGAGAGAGTGGATGACTTGCGAATTAGTCACCCATATCTCTTCATGGAAGGTACGTGTGAAACTACCTTACTTGACTTGAATTGATTCGTTTTAATTTGAATTTCGAGGACGAAATCCCGTTCGTAGAGGGGGATAATGTAATACCCCGCATTTTTTATTGAATTGAAATTGAAAAAAAAACTATTCCAATATATGTATTCGAAATGTTTGGAAATGAAACTATGTCAGTATATATATTCAAAATGTTTAAAAATGAAACTATGTCAGTATATATTCAAAATGTTTGGAAATGAAAAGTTAAAATGAATTCATTGAGATACGAATGTGCGACTTAAATATTTGAAGCGAATTAACGCGTAAAAGGATCGAGAGGGTTAAATTTGTGGCAATGACATTTTTGTAAATAAACTAACCCTAGGTATAAATAGAAAATAAGAGAAGAAGTCTTCATTTTTTCATTTCCCAAAAGGGGGCTAGGGTCTGGTAGAGAGAGAGAGAGTAAGAACAAAAGAAAGATAAGAGGATTTCAAGAGGATTCAACTTCTCCATATAATCCATGGCAAGTTAATAACCTATATGTGTATAATATGTATTTATAATGAAATTTCACATGAACATGTATTTGGATCCCTAAATTAATATGAAATTGAAATTAAAAATGATATGCAATGTATTAGGATCACCCTCCATGTAGATTCAAATGCAATAACATCATTATAGGGATTGAGTTGTTGAACAACCTCTTGAATTTGAGAAATCTATGAAATTGAGTAAATCATCATATTAAAAACTGTTTTGAGCTATTTTGGTTCCGAAAATAAATGTTTCGTCCACACTAACGTATAGAAAATCATATTCTGGACAACTTTGTAGTTTTAAGTTTTTCCAAAAATGGATCGAAAAATCCTCGAATATGTGTTTTACAGTTCTGCGCAGAAAGTTGTCGTGAACAGGTCCAAATTGTATATGTTAGTTTCGGTTCTGTTTTAAGCAGGCTATGGTAGCATGCACACGAGTTCTTGTAGAAAATCACGTTCCGAACAACTTTGTAGTTTTAAGTTTTTCCAAAAACGGATTGGAAAAGCCTTAAATCGTCATTTTATATATCTGCGCTGCAAGTTGTTGTAAATAGGGGCAAACTATATATGTTAGTTTTGGGTCTGTTTTAAGCAGGCTATGGTAGCGTGCTTAATAGTTCTTATAGAAAATCACGTTCCAAACAACTTTGTAGTTTTAAGTTTTTCCAAAAACGGATCGGAAGAGCCTCGAATCTGCATTTTAAATTCTGGGCAGCATGTTGTTGAAATAAGAGCGCTAAGGGTGTTCATGTTCTTAGAAAGATAATTGTGGTGTTGTACTTAATCTTATAACTTGATCATATACCTATGGTTATTAGGGATATATAACCTTGAAATGATTTGATGTTGAATTAGTAAATTAATGGTGTAAATTATGTTATATTGTAAATAATGACTATTGTATAACTCTAGTAAGAGACTTGATACGACTATATATATACATAAGTGTGAAATTGTTTTACATGTATATTGTCGGGTATACACTAGACAAGTCTTCCGATTGACGTAGGCACATGTTGAATGTGATTTTTTTATGATCGATCCAGTTAGGTTCCGCTCGGGTGCCGTGTCAGAGATAAACCACCGGAACCGGACACATGGTTGTAATGCGGGTTGGATAGAAAGACCTTGGAACGCCATGTGATTTAGGACTTAGTATGATTGCCCTTGCCACGTAATATTGGGGAATATTCGTGTGTAGGACTAGTGTTACGACTTGTTCCCTCGGGTAACGATAGTGACCCTTTATGACTTGTTGTGTGAGATATTATGCTTATGTCTTAAAGTAATATCCCGAATCGATGCATTTGATATTATACTTGAAGGAAATATTTTGATGCATTAAATACTGAAATGAGATTAATAATGATTAATCATGATACTATATGAGGATACACATTACTCGAGTTTGGGTTGGGTAGTCACGATATAGGAGCATTGGTTGGGTAATTAAACAACTTAATTAGTGGAGACGAGTAATGACTAGTGTGTTTTTATTATAAGTACGTCCTATAATCTTATAGCTTGTTTTCTTGCTTTGATGTTCGTATATCTTGCTTTTTACTCCTCTCCTATATATATAATATATGACAGGTCCTCGTCCCACTGGATAATAGACTATGGAGCTTGATGAGATCATATCAATCTTAGGATTCATGTAGCCGTGGAGTTAGTCTATTTTAATTTATGTCGTTTGTTTCCCTTTTTTTGAGGTTGGTATCAGAGATTAATATTCACTTTGTTTATACTTGGGATTTGAGAGAATTGTTTCATTAATCTTTCTCGTTTTGTGTTGGGCCTTATGTATTGGCATTTAATATTTTCAGTTTGAGATTACTAATGGATTATTGTAGGTAATAGTTATGAGTTGGTTTCACTTGTTATAGTTGTTATGATGTTATTTGGTTACTCGTATGACAGTGTACATGTTTACTTTAGTGCATTTATTTAAATTATATTTCTAATGCCAACATATTGACGCTCCTCTTTAATTTAATTGGGCGTAGCTAACCGAATTAGATATAAAAAGCAGGGTTATCACAGATTTATAATTTAGATTTATGTTAATTTTTATTTAAGATCAATTAATATTTTATCTATAGGTTAAGATTTATGCATTTAGAGATTTATCTTGTATCTTGAGGATGTAAGGTTTTTTAATATGATATGTTCTTATCACTGTTAGGTTAAGTAGAAGATTTCTTGCAATAAGATTTGTAACCCTCGTTGTTCATTAATATTTCTAGCTTTCGTTATGGGGGACTAAGGATGTGCTTAGTGAGGTTATGTTCTTAGCATGTATTGCAATTGAGGACTTGTGTTGGGTTGTACTCTTTTATTTTAATTGTGTACTAGTGGAAATTGTAGTTATTTATTTATTTTATTCAAGTTAGGCTCAGGTATGTTGAAAGATATTGGATTTTTATCATATTCTTATTCAATAGTCAATTATACACATGTGGATATTCAAGTTTTTCATCTTTTGCATATTTGTAAGTTTATTTTATTCATATTTTTGTTGCACTCGTATGTTATTCCTCATTTTTATGATGTTATCAATTATTTTTCTCTCGTAAATTGGATATTTAGGACTAATTACCCTTAATGTCACATTTTACAATCTATCGTTTTGCACCATTTCGAGTGAAATAATGTTTGTCCTGCGACTAAGTATTTGTGTTAACATACATCTTCACTAATTATTGGGTCCTTGATCTTTTACTAAAATTTATGAATCGGCCTTAAGATGGTAAAGCTTGCACATCCTCATCCGGTTCTCTTCAAACTGGAAGGTCGGTGAGCGGTGTCCATAAAGCTATATGAAATTTTTCCAGACACATGTCCTTACTTGATTGACTAGCTGATTTATCAGCCTTTAACATTTTATTTTATGAACGCTTATTTGACTTGGAAACTAACTCCTTAAAATTTATCAACCTAAAGTGGATGTAATAAACTATATAGGAAACTCACAAAATGACTTACAAATAGTGTATAAGAGATCTCATATTTATTTTTCTCTCCGTTCTAAAATTATCTCACACTTAGAGACTGATGAAAAAAGCCTACATCTTGTAACATCTCTGCTCCTTCTCTATTCACACCTATCAACGAATTGGGTGCGATATTTTTATGTATTCTAAGCATTAAGAACCACTAAAATTGAACATAATTTCGATCTATTTATAGTTAATATGTTAGTTGACATGTCAATTGAAGTCTTGTTTCTATTAATCTTCTTAAATGTAAAAAACTCATCACTAAGAAGTGATATGTAAAAATGATAAAAAAAGTCTACATTCTTGTTCTTGAATGAATATTTAAATTTTGTTATAATTATAGCACTCTAAGTGTCACCATGCACAACATTATTGACATGTATAAATACCAATTTTGCTAACAATCCTTATAACCAAATCATGTTCACATTGTCATCTATTATATCCACGTAGTCCTCTTTTGTAGTTCATAATACTACTATCTTTTATAGTTGTGAAACCCAACTAACTAAATTAATAGTTATTCTGAAAATTCAATCAATAATGATCCTTATGCGATCTAACTCACTAATAAAGTTAGTATATGTACATGCTTGTGATCTCGTCATAATCATATAGATTTATCGGTATATCTTTCTAAATACTTGACTATAGTTTCACTACCTCTTAGGCCTCGTTTGATGCGCCATTTAAGAGGATCGGATTGGATAAAATTATCCAATCCAATGTTTGGTGTAGGCTAGGATATGATATGATATGAGATAACTTATCAAAAGTGAGCTACTTATCCCACAAGGAGTGGTATAAAAAATCCCACCTCCTAGGTGGTATAAAATTATACGACATCAAAACTTGAATTGAGATTAGTGTCTTGCCCTTATTAAGTTAAAATAAACCCACTCAACTTGTACTTTCAATATTAAAAATAGGTCGTCGTGTTTCATTCATTTCGTTCACACAAATCTCTTTCATTCACATCAGGCAACCTCCTCTTTCTTCTTTTCTATCTACAGGTAACCTTTTTTTATGGGTAAAAATCTGCAACTTTTCGGTCTTTTGCAATTTCTTTCACCCTTACAATTTTTTTTTTATGTTTATTGGTTTAAAGATTTTGGGAAGGATTGTTATATTTTTTTAGTGCGTTGGTTTAACTCACCTGCTAGATTGATAGTTTTTTTTTCTGTTTGTTTCTTTAAAGAAGTTAGTTTTTTTTACGTGTGAGTTTAACCCATTTGTTAGACTGATCGTTTTTTATGTGAACTGATGTGTATATATTTATCACTAATAGTATATTTTTATATTTTTTGAATATTAAATACAAAATAAGGGTATTTTTGGAAAATTAAAGACAAATTAATTCTACCCATGGCATTTCAAACGTAGGATTGGATTATTATATCTCATCTTGCCAAACATAAGATTAGAATAAGTCTTATCCGGCCCATACTTATCCTATCCTAGGGAAAACTCTTATCCGACACATCAAACGAGGCCTTAGTGTTACTTTACTGGATTTTTTACGAATCTCCTCACTACTCCTAATATATGAGTAATATATGGCATTGTGTAAACTGTGGAATACCTTAAATTTCCATTGACCAAGGTATATGAGACCTTATCCATGAATTTCTTATCTTCCTCTACCTTGACAAACTCATAATTGGATCCGAAACTGGTTGCACAATGGTTCACTAATAGACTTACCATAATTCATGATGAACCTCCACATGACACTATCAACATGTTAGCATTTTCACAACTTCAACGCACCCTTTTTCTTGGTCATATTGATTCTCATCCAAATAATGTAATATGTTATGGCCAAATCCTTTATTTAAAACTCACTTGAAAATTATGTCTGCATATTCTTGATTTTATCCATATGCAAGCCTTCAATTAACATGTCATCAACATATAATAATAATAAAATAATGTGAATGGACCAAAATATCTTGAAGTAGAAATAATATTCAGCTTTTCTATTATGGTATCCATTTTATGCATAAATCCATCGAATTCATTGTACCACGACCTAATAGATTGCTTCAAATTATATAAACTCTTCTTCATTCTTCAAATTATATATATGTATAGGGAAGGTCCAAGCTCAAGATTGATTGAAGGACTAATCTTACACAATAAGAAGATTAATGGAATGGTAAAGATCATTCGGAAGAAGAACATTCACAAGAACCCCACAGTCGGATTGCATGATTATATACTCCAAAAGTAACGTGGTCACTCGAGAGACCTCCCATAAGAAACAATGTTGATTGAGATACCTTATAGACAAATTTGTAATAGGAATAATGATTTATATGTACACTATTTTATCATCAAAATACTTGGAACTATTTTGTAATAATTTTGAGGTTGATCGGTTCCTTCGGAGGACCATGTACGGCAGGACATGGGAGAGCTCATATGCTATTTCGAATGAACTGATTTAGGGAATCTTAGAGGGACTTGGTTTGGAAGATTGGGAACAAGTTAACGTTGGAAGAATGATCCCAACCTCTTTGGTACACATGGGTAAAACCTATGTTCAATAAGCTTAAAACAACATTCCGAAGCACTATCAGCCGAGGACCCTCATTTGAGGCACCTCACCTCTAACAGTTGTTCAAAATTCCTTTTGCTTCTCACAAATGACTCCAGGTTGTTTGAACAATCACCCTTTGAAAGACCACACTTCGCTGACAATACAACTCATCTTATACTTCACTGATCACTACCTATATGAAGTCATTATTTCTGACAAGTTAGGAACTCGAGAAAGGTGACACTCAAGAAAATATTCCACGGACCACTAGCTTATTTAAAGGGAATATCCCATTAGCAGTCAAAAAACAAACCTTTGTATCAACTTGTCTTGTCCCAATCAATGCGAAGAGACTCTTGATAACACAAATAATGTTCCCACCAAAATATAATATCTCATGCATTTAATGCGTTGTCTTTGTTATTAAATGCACGGTACCTCTAGCATTAAATGGGGTCAGAACATTTAGTGAGGGCAAGGTCACTCGAATGACCTATTTTCCATATAAATACTCTCATTAATTTCCTTTAATGGGATCACTTCTTCCCCCAAGTTGCTGCCAAGTTTTCTCTAAACACGAGAGATTATTGTGAGTTTACCATCTAGTGATTATCTTCCACGATCTTTAAAGATTAACCACTATTTACCGTAATCATTAACATTCATTACCTATAAGAGGTGTACTACCTTGCCCTTATTGTGCCAAGGTGCTTGTTCCTTCTCCCTCTAATTAACTTGATTGAGGGGCTTCATTTAATTTATTATAGTCAAAGAATATTTATGTCATAAAGGCTTATTTAATATAGGCTCTTAGTTTTAAAGAATAATCATTGCAGACATTATAGTTCTCATTACTGTATCATTCTTTTTACACTAATCACCAAAGTTTGAAACTAATTGGTAAAGTCCTTATATAGTTCACAAGGCACACGGCTCAAGCTACTGTGAGATCTCGAAGATTGAGGATGATATAACGTTTAAGCTTAACAAAAAATAGCTCAAGATTTACCATGTCTAAAATGTTTTGTTATTTATCTTTATTTTCCTTTTGGTCTTTTATTATTATGGTTGGTCGAGAATCTGTTCTCACACAACCTAGGGAAAAGTATATTGTTTATAATACGATGAAGTCATAGAACAACCCATTCAAGTGCATTTTTTTAAGTAGAATGCACATGAAAAATAAAATAGAACCATTAATAACATTTCAACAATCCATTCAAATTTTAACAAAGATGTAAGAGGAGCTATTTCATTGAAATCAAAAGGGGAAAATGCCGATTCTTAATTAACACTGGAATCATATACCATAAACCATAGGTTGGTTGAATCAATGAGCCTATGGTGAAGGCATGGGAGAGAAGATGCTAGCTCCCCTGCTCATTAGTAAGATCAACCATGTCCTTCTCATGACCCTCCATCTCCTGTTGCATCTTCTCTAACTCTCACTCATCTTGGGCTAAGGCTTCCTGGTCAGCCATAACCTTTTCCTCCGTTTTGATGAGTTCAGGGTAAATGCTAGCCATTTATTCAGCAATAGCATCTTGGGTTCTTATACTAGGTTGAAGTCTTCCATAAAACGAGGGTAGGTTGGCTTTCTTTAATGACCTTGACAATTCTATCTACCATGATAAAGAGCAACCATCATTCACTAGTAAGTTGATATTGCCCATTAACTCCTTAATTTTAGAAGAAGTAAGAGACTGGAAAGGAGTATTTAAAACATTGTTCAACACATTAGCAAACCCGAGAAACTGGTAAGCATTCATAATGGGAATTGGCTAAATAACATTAGGACTGAAGATAGAGGGGAGAAGTTTAAGAAATCGTAACAAGAGTTTGCGATGCAAGGTGGAGAGAATGTGGGGGAAATCCCTAAGAAATTGCTTAACCAAATATATAGGAGAGACCTTAGGAGGATGAACGCTGAAAGCACTATTACTGGCTGAGGGCAATACTATGTTCGATGCACTAAATTATTCTTCTAATATATGAGTGGACGCACGAGATTGTACTTCAAAATTTTGACTATTAGAAGGAAGGGTAGATTGACCCAAAGGAGCATCAAGGGAAGCAGGGCTCATAACTAGCTCCCTGCGAACACCCTCATAGAGGACTTGAGCTGCAGGCATAATGGGATCAGCTAAAACTCCAGTAGACTCCCAACCAAATGGAGGATTTGGGATCTCGTACATAACCTGACAGTTAAATAAATAAAATTAGAGAGAGCAGCATGACAAAGTATAGTTTGACCTTATGGTTGAAAAAGTCTCAAAGTACTTGAAGCATAAATGGTTTGTCAGTCAAGTACTGTTGGCAAGTTTAATTCCCAGGGTACTTGAAACACAAATGGTTGCTCGACCAAGTACTCTCGAGAAGTTTAAGTCCTAGGGTAATTAAAGAAAAAATGGTTTCTCAACTACGAACTCTCAACAAGTTTAAATCCCAGGTTATTTGAAAAATAAATGGTTGATCGACCAAGTAATCTCGGCAAGTTTAAATCCCAGGGTACTTGAAGCAAAAATAGTTGCTCGACCAAGTACTATCTCTAATTTTGACTTTATGATCGTAACAGTCCCAGATTACTTTAAGCACCAATGACCCAAGTACTCTCAATAAGTTTTTATTTAAAGATGACCAAAATAATTTCAAAGATGCAACAACAAATACTTGGTGAGTACTTGGAAAACTCTATCTCTTATTTTGGTCTCAAGAAGAAAATCAAGTAGGGTAAATAAAATAAATATACCTATGTCTAGAAGGGGAAGGGGGATTGGTTGCTCAACAATAGGCTCAACAGTAGCACTTATAACAACTTCAGCCTCCTCAACTTCATCAGCGGCCCTTCTATAATAGAGGGCCCAAAGAGGTTCACAAACACTTTCTGATTCATAATGGGTATGGTTATTAAACCCCTACAATAGTTGACAAACACACCCTCAGTAGGAGCAGTAGTGCTCGCAGAAGCATAAGTTCGAACAGGCTACAAAAAAAAAAAGAGAAAGGTTAAATTACAGACAAGAGAAAGGAAGAGTTAAGTTATGAAGATTTTCAAGATAAACTTAGCACACCTCAAATTCAGCCACATGGTTAACGATAGTGACTGGCTCAGTAGCTAAAGGCTGCCTCACTTCATTTTCACCTTGCTTCAGTCCATCTTGGGCAAGAGCACCTTGGTTGCGTAATAAAAAAGAGTAAGGGGTATAACCAGAACTAATTAAACCACTTAGATAAAAACCATCCACCGCCACGAAGGGGAAATTCACCATTATTTTTAGGTCTTTTGCGACAACTAATGGTCCTTCGGGAAGTGGATGTTGCTGTGTTGGTGTTTATTCTAATGTGGGGGTAGGTTGATCTAATGGTTGATGTGATGAGAAGGAACCTCGTTAAAGTTGATGATAAGAGGCGTGGTGTGTTTTTTCTATTTCTTGATCCTCCGCTCGCTCTCATTTGACCATGAGAGTATCAACATAGGCATCAACGTGTGTACCATAACCAAGGGGTAAGAAGATGAAAATAAAGAAGGAGGTGAAAGAAATACGATATAAATATATATATATATATATATAAAATACAAGTTGGTGAAAATAATACCTCCTCATTAATAAAAGCATCAAGTATGGTATAATCTAGAGGGGGAGAAAAAGGCTTCTCGGTACTGTACACTATGCGCAACCTGCATGATTGGTGAATCAAAGGCACCCTCTCAAGCTCTTCTTCTTCAATATCACTTTCCATTGCGTGAGAGGGCTCTTCCTCCAACCTATGTATTTTTTGACCACTTGTACTAGTTGGAGGGGTAAAAGAAAGGCCCCGAGAGACCATCTGCTCCTCAATAAAGGCTCGAGCAACCGTAAAACCTTGATCATACTTGCTTATGAGGTCATAAAAAACTCAGTTACTTCGTTTTTATTGAGGGATCAACCTCCGTCGCCAAAAATCAACCTCCAAATGACCAGCGACAGTGGTCTTCTTCATTTGTTATTACCTCTTTGCTTTCACAACTGCTCCAATCGAGAGACCAAAATATTCCTCATCATTAAGATCAAGATGGGAGGTTACAGGGGAATTCTCAGTGTCATTAATAGGACTTGAAGTGGAGACTCCCTTCTTTTTTTTCAAAATGACCTCTTCAATGGGCACCAAAGGAGGGAGTTTGTTGGGCATTCTATCATTAAGGTCGCTCAATTTGAACGATGATTGGTTAAGCAAACAGACCTTTAGTCCAAGCTCTGTTGGGGGAATCCTCTAAACTTTTAGATAAAGTTATTGACGCAAGATGGCTTTTTGGAACCTAGAGAGTTGATTGGGCCAAAATATAGTAAAGTAGGTAGTGGATCTACTACCTCTTAATTTCTTGGAGGGGATCACTAACTTGCCTTTATAGAGAACCGAGAGAGAAGTAACCACACTAGTAAGAAAATTATTACAGACAAGTGAAAAGTTCGTGGGACACTCAGATGAGTTATGGTGTAACAGAGGCACTCCCTGGTCATAGCCAACTTGGGTGGCTACACGGTGAGGAAAGTAAATGGAATAGAAAGATTCCCACTCAGTATAAGAAGGAAAATAAAAGGGGTCAATAATCAAAGGAACACTTATTGAAGGGAACTTACGAGGAACAACCTCATCGACCTCATGAACCGGTTGAGAGTGATAGAAAGAACTTTTTGGTATATTTTTTTCGTCGTTGCTTGAAAAGATCCTATAATCAAAATCCTGGATTAGCTACAAAATATAACAATCTAAAGTGTAGAGCGGTAAGTAAGGATGTCAATCCACATCAAGGGGGTAAGCTAGAGACAAACTCAATTGTAATTCAATTTTTTATTTTCTTTTTGGAATTTTTTCTTTTTCAAATTTTTGTAGCATTTTCAAATATTAAAACAAGTGGGTGAGGTGGGGTGAAATAACACAAAACTAAGCGGAAGATCAAATTACAAACTAAAAAATGACTAAAATGAAAAACAAAGTCTAACACTAAAATAAGAGATAATTGAGGTAAATAAATGTGAGAACAATCAAGGAGTGGGTCTACACCACAAATTTTAGCTATTCTAACTAATTAATTTAATTAATTAAATTCTCAAAAATTAATATCAAAATTACAAATCAACTCTCGTTGCAATTGTAATTTTAATAGCAACTTTTTAGAAAATTAAGTTTAACCCCCCACAAGTCTAGAAAAAAAAATCTACACTCCTTTTAATTAATCACCCGCTAGGATCGATTTATCAAAATTTATGTAAATCTAGAAAATGAATTTTAGAGTTTAAATTCAAGGAATCATACCACACTTAAGAAACCCCTATCTCTAGTTCGAATCTAAAATGGGTATTATAACTAGAATTTTGATTTTCTCTCGAAAATCATTTACCCTCTCTCGAGGCTTAAATTTAAGGGCGAGGGATCAAAATTAATATTCAAAGGGAATTTTCAAGTAATCAAACTAATTAAATATAAATAACATCAAATAAGAGTTTCCCCCACCCCTTGAAAGGGTATCTAGCCTAACATGATTTTAAACATGATGAACAAATAATCAAGGCTATAAACAAATAAAATAAAAGGGTAAGAGGACAAATCTTCAAACAAGTCTCCTTGAAATTGACGATTCGAACTCTATCTTCTTCCATACAATTCAATTACTCATAATTAAATCTCACCAAATCTCTAGAAAATAAAAACTATTTACAAAAATAATTTCCTAATTTATTTTCTAATCTAACCTATATCTCTACTTTTCTTTAGAATCTTCTCTCTTTATTTACATGATAATGGATGAATTCAACTACATCAATCTATTATGAGATAATTGCTAAAAATGCAAAAATTCATTATAGATGGGTGGGGTGGAATTCATCCTAGAGATAAATTTCACTACACACCTCTATATTTAGATATTTGCTAAAAATGCAAATATCACCTATTGAGGGGTGTAGAGAAATTTATCACACAAGGTGTAAAAACTAAATTGGAGAGATTCCTATTAAATGGGTCTTCCTCTTCTTTAAATAGGAGATGCATGGCACACATGGGGCTAAGGGGCATTTTTGGGAATTGGCCTAAGTGTGCATGGAAATGGTGAGAGGAGCAAGGGGTGTGAGTGTGTTGAGGGCATGTGGGTTAAATGGGGTGACAAAATTTTATTAAGGAAATGAGGGGTAATGTGGGTAATTTAGGTGGGGAATAAAGGAAAGGAGAGTGTGGGGGTATTTTTGGAAATGGGTAATAAAAGGTATTAAACATGTGCACAAGTGGGGAATTTGACTTTGGTTTGTTAACAGGGGCAAAATCGATTTTGGCTTGGAAGGGGAGAAATGGGTTTGGAAGTGTGGAACGAGTTCAAGTAAGGAGGCGGGTTGGCGGTTTGCTAGTTCGGCCAGGCGGGTTTTTGGTAGAACCCGAGATAGGTTCAGGTAGCAATCGGGTTTGAGCTATGGGTATTATGAGGTTGTATCTTCTATTTTTGGATATGGGGATGGGGCTGGTAAGGATCGCGATCAGGTTTTGTGGTATGGATTGAAGGTGGGTCTCAGGTTATGTGATCAGGCCGGAGGTGGGAGATCCGCCGGCGTTGGGTTTGTGGGACTCGGGTTGGAGGTCCGCGAAAAGGGGTTCCGGGCTAAAGTGTTGTTTCGAAATATGGTTATGGGTTGGTGGTGGATGGGTACGAGCATGGGGTATCTCCGGTGGTTTCTCGGCCGGAGGTTGACAGGGGGTTTATGGTGGTTTGGTATGGTGATGTTAATTGAGTTGGGTCTTTTAATGGAGGAATAAAGAGAAGAAGATGGGTAGTTGGTTATGTAGTTTTAATGGAGGAGAGAGAGAGAGTGAAAGTGGGTGTTGGAGGTTGAAGATGGTGGAGGGGTTATTGGGTGTGAGTGAGGTGTAGGGAATAAGAGTGAGGGTGAGGAGTTAGTTTTAGGTGTATAGGTGTGTGTATGGTAGTAAGGTGTTTGTGTATGGGTTTAGGGTGTACGTGTTAGTTTGTGACCCTAAATAAGTAAAACTAAAATCATAAAATTAATAAAACTAAAAAAAAATCTAGCTAAAAATAAAACAAACTAAAAACAATAAAAATAAAAATATTAAAACTTAAAAAAACAAAATCCTAAGCTATATAAAAACTAAAATAAAACAAAAGAAAAAAACTTAAAATCTAAATGAAAAGTAAAGTCCTAAAAAGAAATCTAATAAAACAAAAAAAACTAATCCTAATAAAATAAAAACTAATAATAATAAAAATACACTAATAAAAATAAAATAGAAAATAAAATCTAGAAAATACTAAATAGATCCAAAATAAAACCTAAAAATAAAAACGACTCAAACTAAAAATCTAATAAAAAATTAGAAAGGCACAAACTAAACACACACGGGCATATGGTAATAGTTTGGGCTAGGTTTGGGGTAGGCTAGGGTTACAGAATTGGCGAATTAGCCCCATTTAACTGCAAATTGCCTCGAAATACAGCTTTTAACACCGCAAACGGCAATCAACCTGCACAATAAACATTTACGCGTATAAGATCCAAATTATCGAGAATTAGAAACTAAAATACGTCTATTCGGGGTATAAAATGTACGCTTTTGAGTCCTTATCACACCACCCCCAAACATAGCGTTGCTAGTCCTCGAGCAATAAGATCGAGAGAAAGAGAAAGATAAGAAGCCAAAAGTGTACCACTTTCGCGGGCACTTGTGATTGCACTTAGCATGTGCAACAAGCCTTTAAACCTATAGGTTGCCCTACAGGACAAGTTGTGTCTCATGAGGGTTTGCAGGGAATATACTCACAAAATTCTTTATTTGCAAAGATTTATTGAAAGGCAGTCAGTCTCTTATTAGACGTAGAATAATTGCACAATCCATCATGAGATAAATATTTTGAGAAATACAATCTAGAATGTGTAAAAATTTTAGCTAAGTAAATACTCAAGGCACATCCTTTCTAGAACTCAATGTCTGTGTGTGAATCAGTTAAAATGGGTCGGGCATCATAAAAGTAATTCCTAGATTGCCTCTTCAGAATCAACACTTCAACTTCAAAATCTCACTGGATATATCTCTCTCAAACGAACTCTCGAGATTAGGGTCAGTGTATCTCTCTTGTGCATTAGGAGGTGAGTAAATGTAAGCAAGTTCAAACGTGTCACACACATATAAGAAAGAACGAACATTTAGAAAGAAAATAATCTCATGAAAGAATGCTAATCACTATAGTGAGAATGTCGAGTTATTCACCGCGTCAACTTTCATTTGCCCGAACACCTAGGGGAACATTGATGATAATGGGTAAGGGAAAAATGAAATGAGAATGGTGGGATGATATGAGGTAGGATAAGATGGATGTGTGAAATGATGTATGTAAAATGGATGCGAAATGGATGGATATGCGATGTGAGAGAGTGTATATCACTTTAGGCACAAATGTCTTTATTACATAAAAATTAACTACAAACGCTTTCTTTTCTTTTCTCTCTTCTCTTTTTTTGTTTTTTATTTTTTTTCTATGTTTTCCTATTTTTCTATTCGTTTTTTTCAATTTTTTTTCTTTTATACTCTCAACACTGAAGGCATTTTACATTTGAAAACACTTTTTTTTTCTCAAAATGATGGATGATATATGAATGGAATGGGGTATGTATATGGATGATGTAAGGAATATGTGAATATGGTAACATAATGGGTTACATGAATGGTAAATGGTATGAAAAGGGGTGAATGTATGGATGAAAGTTTGGTGATCGGGACAAACTTCAAGACACGCATTTCTTACAACTCAAAAATGATGTCATTCTCAGTGATCAATCCAAAAATTTAGAATAATGAGATCATACAACAATTAAAGTGCGGACCCAAATGAAGTTGAATCAACTTGTGACTCGGAGATTGTGTAAAACTCTCTGAAAGGTGAAAAGAACGAATCTCACAAGCTAAAGTCTCTACTAGTGATCATTAAGTTTTTCTTGAGAATTGTAGTACTCCTCAACTCTAAACTAGTGATGTGATAAGTGCGCAAATTTTGTTGAGTCTAGAAATTCACGGTGCAAAATGCGTTGTTATGCATTACATGAGCTAGTTATAAAAGATAAATTCTCTAGCTTGATTCCTAGACTTAAAAATATGGATGATTGAAAACTCACATCAATAAATGAGATGAAAGAAACTGCACGAAACTTTAAAAATCAAAATTTTTCAAAAGAGGTACGATTTTGATAAAATTACCCACCCCCAAACAAAAAGAAACATCGTCCTCGATGTTAGATAAAATGATTTTTAAAATTGAGAGCATAAGGTAGGAAAGAGATTACCAAAATCAACCACTAATGAAGAGGACAAATATCACCAAGAATAAACCTGAATAAGAAGTGAGAGAAAAAATATGTACAAGTCCATAACATGGTAAAGCATTGGGTGATGTGAAATACCACCCCCAAATAGGATGAGACTAGTACAAGAAACGTGGGCTGCCTCCCGGTAGCGCTAAGTTTATTAACTTAAGCCGAACCGAAGGGATCTCACACTAAAGATAAGATCTAGAAACAGAGGGGTGGCAAAAAAATTGGGTGATGATAATCACCCCCAAACAAGAATGAAACGTTAGTCCTGTTGGATAAAGGCTAAAGAGGGTCAATGCACTTGTATAGAAAAGTGCATCACGCGATGCAAAGTATCGGTGGACCATGGGTGGGTGGATATTAAGGTAAAAGTTAAGAGGTATCGGCCACGGGCCTTGTTGAGCTTAAAGGTGAGGGCAACTAGGGCCCTATAAGAATGGTGCTCTAGTTGGTGAGGAAAGCGTAATGGTGTAGAAAGTGGAATGGGTTGGGCCTTAGAGAAATCACACGATCGTTCTATGAATGGGTGATGATAATGGCCGCACCGTGACACGCCAGGTAGCTGTTGAGAAGAAAAATCAACACCACAAGGAAGCGGTGTGCATGGGGGTAACAAGCTCGATGTCACGGAAGTGGAGAATATCACCATAACTCTCGTGGAAGGTGGAGGATGGTTTCAAGTGAGGATCCAAAAATGTATACGGAAACTTAAAATGTGTAAAATCAAGATCCAAACTAGGTGGCGGGGTGAAAGGGATAATGGGTGGGTCGGGTGGGTTAAATGGTGGATTGGGTGGAATAAATGGTGGGGAAAGATGATCCAACTCAAGAGTAGGGGACACACACTCCTCATGAGGCGCGGAGTAATCCACAAGGGAACTCGCAGGAGGAAGTGCGAAAATAAATGAGTGAGTGATCAACTTATCCACCATTATGTCGCCGATGAATGGGGTGGTTGGTTCAAACGAGGCACCAAGACCGAAGATAGAGGAATCACTAGAAATATCGTGATCAAAGGGAGCCATGCATGGTGGGACATCATCCATATTCGGATAGTTAGGAACTATCAAGGATTCAAACTCAAGAAAATGGTGAGCACTCATAGCCAGAGCTAACCTAGAATAAATTTGTTCATCGGGAACACAAGGGTGAAGCTCGATAGGTGTAGACTCGGGCATTATTTTGGATTCGATGAGAAAGGGAATGTGAACCTCAAGGTGGGGTTCATGTGGACATGGTGGGATTGAATCAGGCTCATTATTGATGGATAAATCAACACAAGTGTCAACTTGGGACCCGGACCATGGAATGGTCTCAACTTCGAGATTCTCAGGGTGGTAGGGTTGGTCACACTCAAAATCTGTGTCATAAGAGGACACATCATCATCAAACTCGGGTGAAACAATGGGTGGATCCATGGGAATGTCCGACTCTCTTGCACACTCAAAGTAATTTAATCTTTGTTCAAGCTTTTGGAGAGCTTGAGCTTGAATTTGAGTGTCTTGCTCTTTCTCGATGATAAAGTGTTGCAAGAGTGCCTCGAGAGCGAAGGTGGATGATGGTGATGAAGTGGTGGCGAGTGGTGGTGGTGGTTGAGGTGGACACAACTCCCTACTATCATGACTGTACGGAGAATACTCAAATGAAGTGTGTGGAGTGGGGCTAAGCTCATCATACACGAAAAGATCGCTTTCATGATGGACAAATGGTTGATACTCATGGGGTGCATAGTGAGGGAACTGATCGTGAATGGGTGCACAAGGTTGCCATGATGATTGTTGGGACGTGTGTGGATCCACAATATCGGGTTGGGATTCGTATAGAGTGGAAGGCTGATCAGGCCTCCATGAATAACTAGGGTACTCACACAACTCAGGGTGAGATACATCGGGATAATAGGGCAAGGTGGGTTCCGGAACAATGTCATATGGATACACATGTTCCAAGGTGGGTTCGTAGGGATATGAAGAGTAAGGTCACTCATGGGAAATATGATCGGCATAAGAATAATGGGTGCACGACAATATTTGCAACATGTCAACACATGACACCGAGGGTGATGGAATAGGAGGTGCGTGCATAGATGGGTCAAGAGTACCAACGATACTCGTGAGAGAGCTGTGACCACTAAGAATATCATAAAGAGAAGGGTCGGGATCACTCTCACACGTGTCGCGTGTCAATGGGAAATGACCAAAGTAGTCCTGGAAAGGACGTTCTTCAGCCATGTGGAGAGAAGTATTTTTTGGAGTTTTTTAAATTTTTTGCCAAAAGGAACAAAAATATTTTTGGATTTTTCGAAAAATGAAAGAAAGAAAATATTTTTGGATTTTTTATAAAAATAATAGAATAAAATATTTTTGGAGTTTTTATAAAAATAAAGGAAGAAAATATTTTTGGATTTTCTAAAAATAATGGAAGAAAATATTTTTGGATTTTTGTGTAAAATAAAGGAAGAAAATATTTTTGGATTTTTTTTTTAAAATAGCAGGAAAAATAAGTGGACTATTTGAATGTACGAACTAACTAAAACCGACTACTGAAAAATGAATTGGTTACACACACAACTTAAGGAGAATTCCTAACTAGCATATAGCCAATTTGTATCTTTAGATTTAGTGAAAGGGTAGTCAAATTTTAATTGAGTCCGCGGGCGATAAAAAATCACGAAATAATCTGAGTGGTCGCCTTTGCAAAATTTTCTTCTATTGGGATACCTAGTTAATTGATTTTAAATTTAGTGATGGCTAGGGTAGCACACAATTGGTAAGCGAGTCAGTTGGGTGATGAAATCCCTTCTCGCGAGTGATCGGGTGTAGGTCTTAATAATTTAATTCATCATACCATTCGAAAATAAATGCAAGAATAAAATCACACAAGAGCACATGATCACACACAAGAATTGACTCGCTGACAGGAGAGGCGCGAGGATTCAAGAGATCTACCTCCCACAATATTTAGGCCGCGGGGTGCCGAAAAATTTGAGTCGACTGGGGGGAGATCCCTCATATCTCAGTCGTCCCTGGGAGTCCTATCGGCTTCTAAACCCTCTCCTTTGGACGCCCCCTTTTTACCTTGTCCGGGTTTCCTATCAAACTTGTCTTCTATTATTACAATTTTTAAAATGAAAAATAAAATAAAGGTTCTATATGCACCGTAATACAAGCAAATTAATTAACTCCTAATTCAAACCTTCTAAAATAAAGAAAAATGGTACTAAAAAATGCAAAAAATAAATGAACTACAATATAAAATCCGCTCCAAGTGCTTCACGCTCCCAAGAATGGCAACAACGCCATTTGATAGAAAGAACGTTTGCGTATATTTTCTTGTCGTTACTTGAAAAGATCCTCTAATCAAAATCCTGGATTACCTACAAAATATAACAATCTAAAGTGTAGAGCGATAAGTGAGGATGTCAATCCACATCAAGGGGGTAAGCTAGAGACAAACTCAATTGTAATTCAATTTTTTATTTCCTTTTTCTATTTTTTTTTAGTTTTTTTTCAAATATTAAAACAATTGGGTGAGGTGAGGTCAAATAACACTAAACTAAATGGAAGATCAAATTACAAACTAAAAAAATGACTAAAATGAAAAACAAAGTATAACACTAAAATAAGAGATAAGTCAGGTAAATAAATGTGAGAACAATCAAGGAGTGGGTTTACACCAATTTTTTTAGCTATTATAACTAATTAATTTAATTAATTTAATTCTCCCAAATTAATATCAAAATTACAAATCAACTCTTGTTGCAAATGTAATTTTAATAGCAACTTTTTAGAAAATTAAGTTTAACCCCCCACAAGTCTAGAAATATAAATCTACACTCCTTTTAATTAATCACCAGCTAGGATCGATTTATCAAATTTATGTAAATCTAGAAAAATGAATTTTAGAGTTTAAATTCAAGGAATAATACCACACGTAAGAAACCCACATCGCTTGTTCGAATCTAATATGGGTATTATAACTAGAATTTTGATTTTCTCTCAAAAATCATTTACCCTCTCTCGAGGCGTAAATATAAGGGCGAGAGATCAAAGTTAATATTCAAAGGGAATTTTCAAGTAATCAAACTAATTAAATCAAAATAACATCAAATAGGGGTTCCCCACACCCCTTGAAAGGGTATCTAGCCTAACATGATTTTAAACATGATGAACAAATAATCAAGGCTATAAACAAATAAAATAGAAGGGTAAGAGGACAAATCTTCAAACAAGTCTCCTTGAAATTGAGAATTTGAACTCTATCTTCTTCCATACAATTCAGTTACTCACAATTAAATCTCACCAAATCTCTGAAAAATAAAAACTATTTACAAAAATAATTTCCTAATTTATGTTCTAATCTAACCTATCTCTCTACTTTTCTCTCTCTATTTATATGATAATGAATGAATTCAACTACATCAATCTATTATGAAATAATTGATAAAAATGCAAAAAATCATTATAGATGGGTGGGGTGGAATTCATCCTTGAGATAAATTTTACTACACACCTCTATATTTAGATATTTGCTAAAAATACAAATATCACCTATAGAGGACTGTAGAGAAATTTATCACACTAGGTGTATAAACTAAATTGGAGAGATTCCTATTAAATGGGTTTTCTTATTCTTTAAATATGAGATGCATGGCACACATGGGGCTAAGGACCATTTTAGGGAATTGGCTTGAATGTGTATGTAAATAGTGAGAGGAGCATGGGGTGTGAGTGTGTTGAAGGCATGTGTGTTAAATGGGGTGACAAAATCTAATTAAGGAAATGAGGGGTATGGTGAGTAATTTTGGTGTGGAATAAAGGAAAGGAGAGTGTGGGTATTTTTGGAAATGGGTAATAAAAGGTATTAAACATGTGCACAAGTGGGGACTTTGGCTTTGGTTTGTTAACAGGGGTAAAATTGATTTTGGATTGGAAGGGGAGAAATGGGTTTGGAAGTGTGGAACGGGTTCAAGTAAGGAGGAGGGTTGGCGGTTTGCTGGTTCGGTCAGGTGGATTTTTGGCAGAACCCAAGATGGGTTCAGGTTTCAACCGGGTTTGGGCCATGGGTATTATGAGGTTGGATCGTCGATTTTCAGGTATGGGGATGTGGCTGGTAAGGATCGCTATCAGGTTTGGTGGTATGGATTGAAGGTGTGTCTCAGGTTATTTGATTAAGCCGAAGGTGGGAGATCTGCCGGCGCTGGGTTTATGGGACTTGGGTTGGAGGTCAGCGAAAAGGGGTTCCGGGCTAAAGGGTTGTTCCGAAATATGGTTACGGGTTGGTGGTGGACGGATACGAGCATGAGGTATCTCTGGGGGGTTCTCGGCCCGAGGTTGACAGGGGGTTTGTAGTGGTTTGGTATGGTGACGTTGATTCAGTTGGGTCTTTTAACTGAGGTAGAGAGAGAAGAAGATGGGTAGTTAGTTATGGAGTTTTAATGGAGGAGAGAGAGTGAAAGTGGGTGTTGGAGGTTGAAGATGGTGGAGGGGGTTATTGGATGTGAGTGAGGTGTAGGGAATAAGAATGAGGGCGAGGAGTTAGTTTTAGGTGTATAGGTGTGTGTATGGTAGTAGTGTGTGTGCGTATGGGTTTAGGGTGTATATGTTAGTTTGTGACCCTAAATAAGTAAAACTAAAATCATAAAATTAATAAAACTAAAAAAAAAAATCTAACTAAAAATAAAACAAACTAAAAAAGATAAAAATAAAAATATTAAAACTTAAAAAAATAAAATCCTAAGCTATATAAAAACTAAAATAAAACAAAAGAAATAAAAACTTAAAATCTAAATGAAAACTAAAGTCCTAAAAAAAGTAATCTAATGAAATTAAAAAAAATAATCATAATAAAATAAAAACTAATAAAAATAAAAGTACAGTTATAAAACTAAAATAGAAAAATAGAAAATAAAATCTAGAAAATACTAAATAAATCTAAAATAAAACCTAAAAATAAAAACGGCTCAAACTAAAAATCTAATAAAAAATTAGAAAGGCATAAACTAAACACACACGAGCTTGAGGGTAATAGTTTGGGCTAGGTTTGGGGTAGGCTAGGGTTACGAAATTGGTGAAGTAGCTCCATTTGACTGCAAATTACCTTGAAATATAGCTTTTAACACCGCAAACGGCAATCAACTTGCACAATAAATATTTACGCATATAAGACCCAAATTGTCGAGAATTAGCAACTAAAATACGTCTATTAGGGGTATAAAATATACGCTTTTGGGTGCTTATCATAGAGGACTCACCAAAAAAGTTATGGGTGTAAAATTAATTGACGATAACATAAGTACAGGCGATGAGCGCCTTAATATTGTTAGCAAGGTGTTATAGGGTTTCTTGCTTTTCTTATGACTCCAAGATCATATACACTACACCAAAGAGGGAGATTTGTGAGTTTTGTTAGCAGTCACAAATGACCTTTACAACTGCTAATTACTGTCATAAGTGAGGGGGTGACAAAAGAAAATTTGTAACTCCTAACAGTAGTCATAAATTTTTATAACCCCTATGGGGGTTATGACTGGTGACCCCAATTTGTAACTGCTATTTGTAACTGCTGCCAGCAGTTACGAATATAATATTTGCAACTATTGTCGATAATTACAAATATTGAATTTTTGACTGCTAACAACGGTCATAAATATTTCATTCGTAACTTCCAACGGAGCACTGCTCTGAGATGACTTTAGTATTTTTTAGGTCCTTGTACCTTTTATTAATGGCTTGAGGATGTGTGGACCTTAGCTAAGCATGGAGCACTGCTCTGAGATGACTTTTATGGATCTTTAAACCTTAGTCAGTTTTAACGCAACGAAGAATGAAAATATTGGTGATTCATTTTATCTTCTTAAGGTTGTTATACCTTTGACTATTGGACTGAGGATGTGTTAACCTCAACCAAGCATGAAGAAGTTCTCTAAGGGAATTTTTATGGACCTTAGATCTTAGTCAAATGGAACCATGGAGGAAAATATTCCTTATGATTCCTTTAGTCTTTTAGGTCCTTAGGCCTTCGACTATTGGCCTGGGGTGAGAGATCCTGAGCTTCTATTGCTGTAAAGACCTAATCTATAGTGGATATGGGTGTAGTGAAATGATTAGCCTATAGAGGGCCAATTTTCTTATCTCCACTCCTTTTCTTCTTAGACCCAGCTGCTTTTAAGGTCTCCCTAAGATGGGAGAAGACATGTTTTCTCTTTCCCTACTAGGGGAGGCTATAGTGTATCTCTTTGATATGGCATCCTCAACATTTATATATTTTTGAGCTCTTTCGAGCAATTCAGTCCTAGATTTGGGTGGCTTCTTGCTAAAAGACATCAACAAGTCTTCTGAGGTGAGGCCAGATATAAAGGCCGCCATATATATTGTCTCATTTAGATAATTTATTTAGAGGGGTTTTTGATTGAAACTCTTGGCATATTTCTTAAGAGACTTGTGGATTTTTTGCCTGAAAGAAGGAGGCTAGTGGCAAGCTTCCTTATCTTCTGTACCCCAATAAAATGGCTGACAAAGAACATTACCAACTGAGTGAAGCTTGTGATTGTCCCTGAATTGAGCTTAAAAAAATAGTGCCTAGCATTTCCTTTTAAAGTAGATGGAAAGTCTCTGAATAGGACCTCATCTGGGGTATCTTAAATGATCATGAGTGATTTGTAGGTCTCTAGGTAGTTTATGGGATCCTTAGATCAATCGAATGGTTCAATGGTAAGCATCTATAACTTTGGGGGAGTGTATAGTGTTGAACGTCATTGGAGAAAGGATATAGAGTCTTTTGGAGATCTAACTCAATAGTGTTGGGTGTTCGTATATTATACTAGTTGAAGAAATTCCCCATCCAGTCTTGCATCGTGGGACTGATCTATAGGAAGTGATAACCTCTCCTTGATAGTAATGTGGGTTTCTGATCTTTGGGTGGACTGAGCATACTCTCTAGATGATTCTCTTCCTCCAGCTGGGGCTTGTAATTTTCCCTAGTACCACTATGTTTAGGCACAAATGGTTCTTATGCCACTGGGGGTGAAGGGAGATGCAAAGAATGGTATCCAACTACTCTTGGAGTTCGTTTTTCTAAGCCTCTATTACTTTCAAGGAATAGACAAAAATAACATTATTTTACATTTTAAATAGAGCAAGGTTTGTATTTAAAAGGACTAGAACTTATTGTTCCCACTGACGATGCCAGACTGGTGGGCATTTAAATCATTGTATGAGACCTTAGACCCAAAGTTGCCCCCTCTGGACCTTATACATGTAAGAAGATTAGAGTGTTAAAGTGAGAGGCAATGGTTTAAAGTTTTTAGACCTCAGGGAGGGTCCCTACATAAATTATCAAAGGTGTTTATACTATTTATTAGATTAAAAAATAGTCATAATAATTTAACAAATCTCTTGAGATTTGGTTAAATGATTCTTAGGTCTTGTGGCCATTGTCAACAGTCCAAAGGACCCGAGGAAGTCATTGGTTCACTATTCTATTATTAATTTAGGGCTCCACCTAATAAAAATGATATATAGCAACTACAAATGATCCTAGTTATAAATATATGCTCTCAATAATGGGTTGAGAGAGTCTAGAATAAGGAGTAAACACTAGTTATCTCTAAGTTCAATTGCTTGAATATATTAATCTCTTAAAGTAATCGAGATTTTTCTCCCGTTGAACCCTTCTCTAGTCTTCCTTTTATAAGCAAACTCTAATAGAGAGAATGGGTGGACTGTCACAACATGGTTGTGGTCGCTCTGAAGTATAATGGTGTCAATAAAGTGGTGGAGTGTTAGCCAAAGGATTTGCAGGTGATGTAAGGTAGTTTTGGTACAATTAAATACAAATGGGATCTTTCAATGAAAGAGGAGTTGCGTAGTGGAAGTAGGTGTAATAGTGTTCTGCTTTCCACATAACCTTCAGACTGGTTACAGATGCTCTGCCAGAGGTCTGGGAGTTTGTGGTCTTTTATAGGATTGCCAATGGTTGATCTCGAGGTATTACACAATGTTATACCTTACTATTGATTGTTAGATGACCTCGATAGGTCATATCTATCTGAGATGAGGTCTCTGAGATCTGTTGATCATGAAAGGTCTTAGGGACTAAGTGGTGATCTGTTTGAGGTTAGAGGTTAGCCATAGGAAATTTACTCTTTCTTGAGGTTTGTCGAGGGTTTTAGAGACTTCTAAATGCTAAGTGCAAAATAGAGTATCATTAGAATCCGTTAGAGACGTCGTCATATTCTTATTTTGTTGGTTGAATGTAACCTCCTTTGATATTTATAGCCTCACGATGATAAGATATTTCCGATCAAGTAATTTCCATTTGGAAAATTTCATCTCTTTTGGCTTTTCAGTTAAATAATCCTCCATTATAATTTTCAAAAAATTTGAAATATAAACATCAAAATTTTAGGCTTAAGATGTCTATTTGTTTGATGTATTACTCTAACTCAAAAATATATCCTAAATAAGAAAACAAAGTTCACATAGTTATTTCATTAAATAACTTGTAAGGGCATGTTTTACACCCCTTTTAGGTTTTAGTTGTGTTGAGTTAATTCCAGAAAAAACCATAAAGTCAAAATATTTTGTATCGATTCTATCAAGTTATAATGCTACATCAATTAAAGACTAAGAGATAAAGAACTATGACAAAGATTACCAAATTGAATAAGACATATTCATTCCATATAAAAAATTTGTAAAGGTAAAAGTTTTCTAAGTTTTATATTTCCTTGTAGTGTACTTTATTGCTTGGAAGTTGTCACACCCCGCGTAATCTGACAGACGGGGTGACCATCCACCGCTGTCGGACTATGCCGAGCATGAACTAAATAAATACCATTTTTAGCATGAGACAATAAAATAATTTAAACACAAGATTAATAATTGATTCAATCCCAAATGATAATAACAACTGAACGATAAGAGAACCGTTACATGCTAAAACTTCAATTAGATCCAATCACCATTTATGAATTTATTAAAACCGAATGAAAATAACTGCGAACATCCAACTGAAATCCTCTAACAACCTTAGAACCAAAAGGCCCAATAAAACCCAAATGACGTCTCATAATGAAATACGACTGAAAAGGAAAGTCTAAACTAAAGTAAAGCAATAAAATGAAATAGTCTCCAACTGCACCTCAAAACGATAACTCCGAAAATCCTATGCAGCTACTCCGACACTAATACCTAAAAATGTTAGTCAACGCACGTGGTCAGACACCCGAGGATGAATACACACTACTCCCCTCAAATAGGGTCCGTGAACCCAGACAATAGCATTATACGCAATAAATATCACAATAGAGTATTTTAATTAAAGGAGTAATTAAACACGATAAATGTAAATCACTAACTACCCACAGAGATTCCCATTTCGAAAACACACAAATATGATTTTAAATTTCCAAGTCCCACGATGTTAATTTAATTAAATTAACCCAAATTTATCATTGTTCTCACTTTTTATTATGGTTGTCCTCCCTCCCTGGGTGGTACTTTCCACCAAAGTGTCACACTTCCCCTTGTCAATAGCCACCCGAATCCTTTTAAACGATCCCCTACAATATGACAATAATTTTCCACACAAGAGACGACATAAATTGCCCAAGCTGAGCCGGTTAAACTGTCGGTCCCTGACACATTATGTCGCCACAAATTTTAATACTCATTTTTCTTAGGCATTAATTCTCAATTTTCTCAATTTCATAATTAACCGAATCCCCCCACCCTTATTATCGATGTGAGATCCTCAAAATACCCCTTAGTCCCATACCTAAAGGTCCCCAAGTTATCAATACGTCCTACCCTATGTATAGGATGAAGTTCTAACTTAAATCTAGACCTAGTCTCATTCCAAGGCTAGCGTAACGACAATAAAATACCGAAAATCAACCCACTCCCCAATATGATAAAAATCGCAATAACCTTCACTAGTCCCATTACCTAGAAGACGTAATCATCTAAAGGATTACCCACTAGTCCCATACCTATAGGGCATCCTAAAATATAGGGAGAACAAAAATACCCAAAACCCGTCGTCACAATGGGAATATAATAATACCAATAAATCACACAACCAAGCATAATAATCATTGTATAAAACTACACATGATAGTTCAATTCAATTAAATCTTAATTTCACCAAAATTGATCCCAATTAATTATTTTAAAAATAAACACTAAAATTTCATCATTAATACGTCATACTACCAATTTCATTATCTCCACACAATTTATATGAGTTATACGGCCCCAAATCCATTTATTCCAAAACTAGGTTTTTTTACATGCAACCTACACCAAGAAAATCAAAAATTCATTCATAAATCCTACGTACCCAAGAGTTATGAATATTATTCATATTAAAAGATTTCATAAAAACAACCCCAATTTTTAGTGCCCACTTTCTCCAATTAGATTGGTAATTGGTTTTAAGAAAAACATGAAATTAAGGTTTAGGCAACACTTAAAATGCATAATACTAAAGGAAATGAATAGAGTATTCATGCATGTGATTAATTTAATCAAAATCTGAATAGACTGTTGAACTCCTCTAGATGAAACACCAATGTAACCTTCACTTATTAATTTAAAATTTTGATAAAAGTTGGGACTAGGGGTTGAATATGAGAGTAAATAGGCTTGAAAAAGCTTTATAGAGGAAAGTTTGAGAGAAAAGTGATTGTAAGAGTCCCAGCCCCATCACAGTTTAGGTATATAAAACAATTAGAACTCTGAATTAATCCACTGACTTACTGTCGTTCGAACGACATGCGACGTCGTTTGAACTACATGCGCTGTTGTTTGAACGACCCCCACAACCCAAAATGAATTTTTTTAAAATTAGACTTTATAATATGATAAATATTCTTAAAAACTCACTTGCTAGTTAAACGATAAAAATCCTCATACCCTTTTTATAATAGACCCAAATTAATTCCTGATTGAAAATTTACTAATAAAACCAAGTTAAATTCTTAAAGACCATTAAATTCAAAATTTTATTTTTCTCCAAATTAATTAAAGACAATTAATTGAAACACGGGGTGTTACATAAGTGACATGGCATGACTTTAATGAGAAAAAATTTGAAAAATATATTTTTAAATATTTTAATTTTGTTGTCAATGCTCAATGTTTAGTGATCTCATTCGAATGAGGTCACCCTCGATCAAATATGGTTTCGAACGAGGAACTGTTTTTCAAGGTAGTGGACCTAGATTAAAAGTAGATTTCAAACGAGAAATCGGTGATCAAAGTGCTTCAAATAAGGACAAACTATTTGAAAAAAATGACCCTCGACTGAAAAAGTTTCATTGAGAATTGAAAGACCTCATTAGAACGAGGACTTATATCTTGTAAAATATGTTTATTTGGATCTTTTTTCACTGCTAAACTATGTAAAGACATTTAAAAGTGTATTCCAATTGACGAAGCCTAGTCTTTTTAATACGGTAATTTAATTTTGCTAGAATCCTGTTATTTGTGAGATGTTGTCAAATCCATGCAATCAAAATAGACTATAGGTTTACAAATCCCCTGAGATCTTATACATTCAAGGAGATATTACATTGGATTATATATGAGATGATTGTCTCCAATCAATATTGATAAATACCGAGGTCTTGAAGTTTGTGCAACTGCTTCCTGGACTGAAGCAACTATTTCTAATACGGGTAGTGGAAGATGAATATAATGTAGGGGAGATGGATCTTGGAGGTTATCGTTGTCATGTATGTAAGTCGTGTTTAAGTTCTTATTAAGTCATAACCATTGATTTCAGTACTAGTGGACTTGTAAGTAAGTTAGGGGTGATAGTGATTTTTCTCGTGAGGGTTTTAACTTTAAAATCCTTATCTGGCCGTTGATTGGTTTTATTGATTCCGATGTTAATCACCAACATCATGTAATTTATACTAATTGATTTTATTTAGTAAAATTAAAATTTGGTTTAAACTAAAAATGATTTAATTTGCATTACTTGACAATTAATTAGTTGAAATTGCACCCTTAGAAACAGACCTATTTTCACGACTTCCATGTTCGTAAGTTTTTAAAAAAGAGAGAGGCCAATTGTTAGGAAATTAAACACTAAATATTCCATTGAAAGTTTGGCTAGGGCCTTAGGATTCAATAACTTGATTGTAAACACGGTTATTCTGAGCATGGATCTAAGATCATATCGGAGGCAAAAATAACATGGGAATAATATTGCAAGAACATACGCACAAACACACAAGACAAAGGCTTACGTGGTTCAATTTTTTTTACTATGGCCATAACACATACCCACTTTAACTATAGATTTATTAGAGATGCTATACAATTTATCTTTCTCATTTTTGCACACTATTTATTTTTATTTCTTACAAACTCCCCTTTTCATTTTACTTTTGATACATTTGCTGATTTTTCAGCCCCAAACATATAAGACAAAAAATGGACATAACATTTTATGTTATGCATGCCCATTTGACTTGGAAAACATAGCCTTAAATTCAATCATCTGAAAATGAAGACAATATACCTAATAGGTAGGTCACATGAATAACTCTCAAATAATGTATGAGACACTTTATTTTTGGATGTGTCTCCATTAGGGGTGTGCATTGAAACTATAAAAATCGACAATACGAACAAAATCGAGAAAATCGGGTTACCGTATGTCGGTATATTATTGGTTTGGTTTTGGTTCCAAAAATTGCATAACTAGTTTTCTTGGTTCCAGCACAAATCGAACACAAATCTAATCATGAACCAATCCAATCCGGAACCAAACCAAACTAAGAACTTGGATCAAATCGGAACCAGTCCGATCCTAACATTTTATTTAAGCTTCATATATGTTAAAAATGTTATGTTTTCTATTAATTTAAAGGTTTTTAATTGATTTTGAATTTTGGAATTTGGATTGAATTTATAATATTTTCTTACAGTGACAATTTATGTTATACTTGGAATTTTTTTATTGTGTTTTATTTTATTTTTTAAATACATATTTGGAACCGATAACTTAATTTGACCAACTCAAGAATCGTTGGTTCGGATTGGTTTTTTTATACACATAATCGTTTCTGGTTCCAATTTCATAAATGCAGAACCGGTCAACCCCGATTCTGGTTTTGGTTTTAGCTAATATTGAAATCGAACCAATTCGAACCTTATGCACCCCTGATCTCGTTAGTATAACAACAATTAAATTTATTGAAAGTTATTTTAATTAGAGGGTTGCATAAAAAGATATATTGGGTTCAAACAAAATTATTCTTTGTAAATTAATGTAATTTAACATGTATTTTTGTAAAGGGTGTAAAACACTATTTACCTTTATACAAACCCCGATTATAAGTTATTAATATTTTAAATGATGTATTATGTAAAAACACACCGAATACAACTAAATGCAATCAAAATGATTCCTGTAGTATAATGTACAACAACGACATACATGCAAATAAACATGTATATACATGCAAAACAATGTAATTAAAATGACAATTTTCTTAGATTTCTTCAATATTAAGGACAATGTGTTTTCTTCCATATTACGAAAAAGGTGTTTTCTCCCATATAAAGAAAATATTAAAAAATCATTAAAAGAACTAAGAAAATAGCATATTGCAATAATTCAAGAGATTTACAATGTGTTTTTATTGAGAATACCAGTCTAACTTCTTTGAAAAATGACAGATCATTGTTGAAACAAATTCGTGTCGAATTACGAGTATGTGGTGGAAGATGTTATTTTGTAAATAAAGAATGCTTTTATTTAATGAGTTTGTTCGTTAGACATTTGAGTCTTTATTCCCATTTGTAAATAAACTCATGCTTCGATTGGTTGATTTTGTTAATTAGACATGTTTGTGAAGAAGGTCAGTGCATGAGAAATGGGAAGTAATGGTGTTTGAATACGGGTAAAAAATTTTAAGAAAGAGGAAAAACCTAATAGGTTTTCTAAAATGATGTTTAAATGGAGGTTTTCCCTTTTTTTAATCCGATACACACCATCACTAAATGATTTAAATGTCGTTTAACCCATTGATGTGGACTTGATAAAAGTGGAAGCTATAAAAGGAAAAGTGAGATTTAAATAAAAATAGTTATTCATAAATAAAAAGTTGTTTCCAAATATAATAATATGGGTTATAATTTTAGACACGATAATCTGTTTACAATATGACTTAATATGATTGAAAAATTACACGATTAACTCGTGTCAAATTTATAATCAATTCATAATAGATAATTCTAGATCGACGCATAAAAATGTAACTAACGTGTCATATTTGTATTGATTTGTGTTTACACTTTATTTCTGTTAAATTTGAACATGAATTAACACGAATATAAATACGAGACGTCAATATATTGCACCAAATATATCGATTTTGTATGTAGCAACCAAAGAAACCATTTATACGTACTAAAAATTACTCTATATATGCAAAGCAACACATGGCATTGTGAGTACTCTTTTACTATGTGGTTAGATATATCGTTGTCAGTGACGTTTTCATCTAGGAGATCTTGGTTCTAGCCAAGGGGAAATTTCGATTATTCCCGTTTGAACAGATTGAAACAAACAGTTGGGCGGCGGAGAATGATTCAAAAGTTCAAACAAGGTGCCCTATGTCTTTTCCAGGAGGACCAACACGTAGAGGGAAAGAAAATGGAAATTAGGGAACGCGTATGAAACAAGTGGAAATTTTTTATTAAGTACTATAAATTGCACATGCACATTATAAAGACGAATCTTTATCATATCTGATAATTAAACAAATTTGAATGTGAATACTGGATTTGAATTAGTCTTCCCCCTATTCTATAAAAGCGACCAACATTTCTTATGAAGGCAAGTGCTCTCTCTCTCTCTCTCTCTCTCTCTGATTTAGTTATATAGTTTACCCAGAATTGCTGTTTTTTATTTTTTTGACCTTTGTTTTTAAATTCAAAATTATATTAATTTATTAAGCAACCAGTTAGTAGAGGTGCCCGTACCAAAAGAACACATTTTTGAGTGAGTAATACAAATATTTTTACATAGGGAGGGGCTAACCCCACACCCCTCCCATCTTCCCCCACACCCTTGTGACAACCCGCTCACCAAAATAAGGGGTGGCCAGCCCGATACTCTAATATAATAGGAATCATGGATGGAATCATTCTCAGTATCGCAATAATATACTAAGTATACGGGAAAACCACTCAATAATTCAGAAAACGGGTTGCCAAAAAATTTGTTTTATGATTTAAAGAAAGCATTTTAAACAACCCAAATTGAAAAGAAAGTGGAAACCCCAAGAACATATATTTCATACACAAGAAGAATACAATAAGAGGACCGAATATATTGTCGGGCAACAGGTACATACCAAGTATAACAAGTTCATTAAGTTACATATTACATCCATTATACAGTTACAAAAGTTTGGGCCACACGCCTGAATAAAAGAACCGATCATAACTAGAGTATAAAAATGAAAGCGTCTATACAAAGTATCCCATAATATCCGCAAAGTATCAGGGCTCCCCAAAATTCATCGGAATGGGAAAGTCAGTACGGGCGTCCTTGTGGTGGAGTACCTGAGCGAATACAAGATTCATGCACAACAAGAAATATGAACGGGTCAGGGTCCGGTTTTATATGATCACCAAATGAATAAAGAGTATGGAAGTTATGAATAGATAATCATGATAAATGAAGATAAGAATCTACCTACACGATTCAAAGCATAAGCTAAGGCAATTTAAACAATCATAAATTTAATTCAGTTATGCAAGAGAATACAAATGAGTAACATTAACTAAAATCTCCATTAGTTTCATTATTACATTTCATCATTCCGTTCCTTATCAGGAAACACAATCACAATCATATGCTCTTTATGACATTTGTTATCCATCAAGTCCCACTTGATTTAGAATAGTTATATTCTTATGCATATAACGATTCTAAGACCGTCCCTCCGGGTTTCCCCACTGGACGCGCCCCTAAATGACTATCATCTTCCAGGGCCTATCAAACAAGACAACCTGGGAACCTAACGCAACATCGGGAAGTGGCCATATGCCTGCGGGAGAGTCATGATCACACCCAGAATCACGTCACCAGCGCAGTAAACATATAATAACCCATCATATGTCCGAGGAATATGGTCTCCCTGCGTTCATTAGTTAGGGGACATCACCTCATGCGCGAACTTCCCTTATGATAGCATTTAGAGAGGTGTGTTTAAGTAAATTATCATTTACCATATTCATGATTAAGTAAATTATCATTTACCATCATCATTACCATTTCCGTTTCATTTTCATTCTCATTTGCCATGTGCGTGATTCATTTTATCCGAAACCATTTTTCTTTAACATCATCATATTTTATTCCGGAGCCATTCGTAATTCATTATATCATTACGACCTCAAAGAGTGAATAACTCTCAATTCATTTTCCCAACATGTTAGGGTGTCATTATAATCCCACCATGAGTATCATACCTCAAATGTGCCTCTAAAGTCTCCCAATACGACCTTGCAACTTTTAGACCCCTAATAATTAACCAAGGAAAAGAAATGCCCTAACATCAATTTGTATACCCCCGGAATAACCCCCACACAAACCATTACTAATGTAAGGTAGTAAACTAACTCATCTAGAACTCTAGGACTCTAAGTTTACTTCATACAAGAAGGTTCCTAGGCCCTAAACCTAAAGAACATGAATTGGAATTGAGTAACAAAACTAACTCAAAAACAGCAGGAAAACGAATCGATTCGCCCAAAAAGCGAATCGGCTCGGACTAAGAAACCTGGCACTCTGTAAACTACCGAATCGATTCGGTCCAAGCAGACCTGTAAGCTGACCCTAAGCGAATCGATTCGCCCAGGGGCCGAATCAATTCGCCCCTGCGAATTTGCCAAGATTGGGTTAAGGGTTATAAACCCTAGTTTTTCCCAAAACTCAAATCTCTTCCATTTTTACACACATCCAACAACATTAATATACCCCAAATTATATTACATGATTCTCAACTAATATAATCCACAATTTCATCAACATAAACCATAATCAAGGCTCAAATACCATAAATTCCATTTTTGATCCATAAATGCTAATACACAACTATCACACAATTTACTCATCTTAAACCATATATTAGCAAGTAGAAAACTTGCCTTATTGTAGGATTCTCAGATTTTTTTGTGGTAGAAGCAATCCCAAATCTTCAATTCTCTCTTTCTCTCCAAAGTTCTCTTTTTCTCTCTATCTCTCTCTAGGTTAACAAATGTACTTAAGAGAAATAATTGAAAGGCAAGACATGAATCGTACCTTTAGTCTAAAATTCCCAACTTAAATGGTTAATACCACATTAAAATGACCCGCAACTACACATTTATGTTAAAACCAATCAAAAGTGTCCAAAATATAAAAATACAATATGGCACTCATTTCGACTATCTCGCACACTTCGGGACTAACTATGCCCTCCAATTGGCATCCGGTAATTTTATAACTCATTTCAAGTTCTTGTTTCACTTAAACCATAAATGTCATTTAATGCACAAGACACTATAAAATACAACCTGATGATATTTACTTACACATAAAGTAAATATACAACAATTTAGTAAATATTAACTTTTAACTCATTCAATTAATATTTACTCCATTTTCCAACATTTTATATAATTACTCCACGTAGTAAATTAATATAAAATCAGTTCTCAAAAGCGAGGGTTGTTACATACTCCCCCCCTTATGAGAGAATTTTTCCCCCAAAATTCAAGCGTACCTTGCAAGAAGAGATGCGGATACTTTTACCGCATATCATCCTCACGTTCCCACGTCGATTCCTTGGCATTGTGATGACTCCATTGGACTCGCACCAAGGGCACCACTCGAGACCTCAACCTACATTCCCCATGCTCTAAAATTACAATCGGTTGTTCTTCATACGAAATGTCAGGTTGCAAATCGATATCTTCAAAAGGAATATGCCAAAGGGCACCTTCACACCCCTTATACCTCTTCAAAGAGGAAACATAGAACACATCATGGATTTGTTGTAAGGGTTTTGGTAAGGCAAGTTGATACGCCACTGGACCTACCTTGGCAATAATAGGAAAAGGTCCAACACAACACGGTGCAATCTTTCCTTTCTTTCCAAAACACTTTATACCTTTCATTGGCGATACACACACCAAGACTTGATCTCCAACTTCCAACTCTACGTGCCTTCTATTCGCATCGGCATAACTCTTTTGGCGATCTTGAGCTATGCGAATGCGATTCCAGATGAGTTCAATCTTAGAAGAAGTATCCTGGATCATTTCCCGTCCAAGAAACTTATGATCGCCCACCTCCAACCAACAAGTGGGTGATCTACAAGGCCTACCATACAAGGCTTCATAGGGCTCCATCCCAATAGTAAATTGGTACGAATTGTTGTAAGAAAATTCTACCAAAGGGAGGTATTGTTCCCAACCACCTTTGAAATCAAGCACACACATTCGGAGCATATCCTCCAACATTGGTTGACTCTTTCTATCTGCCCATCTGTTTGAGGATGATAAGAAGTTCTTAACTTCAATTCGGTTCCCATAGCCTCTTGGAAACTTCGCCAAAATTGGAAAAAAAAAATCTTATCTCGGTCGAAAACTATATTTAAGGGCACCCCACGGAGTCTGACCACCTCCGCGATGAACAGCTGGGCATAGCGAGCAGTATCATAATCTGTACGCACGGGTAGGAAGTGTGCCGACTTAGTCAAGCGGTTGACAATCACCCAAATAGAATCATGACCACTCTGCGACCTTGGTAAGCTCGTAATAAAGTCCATCGATATACTCTCCCACTTCCACTCCGGAATCTCCAACGGTTGCAACAAACCTGTCGGTCTCTGATGATCTATCTTGACCAATTGACATGTAGTGCATTGGGATACAAACTCATAAATATCCCGCTTCATGCCTGGCCACCAATACTAACGGTGCATGTTTTGATACATCTTGTCCCCACCAGGATGCACTGAAAAATTTAGACCCATGAGATTCTGCCATCACGGCCCTTCTCAAATCCCCTTCATTCGGGACAATGAGTCTCTCGTGAAAACGTAATCCACCCTCCAAACTTATCGAGTGGGATTCCGCTCCCTCGGACAATAATTGGCGTATGTGGTCCTGATAACCTTTATCCCTTCCTTGAGCTTCTACAACCTTTGCCACAATGGTAGGTGTAACGGTCGTCACTGACATGAATGCCCTAGCAACCGCGTCCTCCTGACTAAGCTCCTTCCATTTAGGTTTCCATACCTCTGCTAACTCCCTTTTAGGTTTTCTACTCAAAGCATCTGCCACCACGTTTGCCTTGCCCAGGTGATAGTGGATGTCAAATTGATAGTCTTTCACAAACTTCAACCACCGGCGTTGTCGCATATTTAAATTCTTTTTTGAAAATAAATACTGCAACTATTTATGGTCCTTGAAAAGACTAAATTTCTCCCCTAGGAGATAATGCCTCCAAATCTTCAAGGCAAAGACAACCGCGATAAGTTCCAGGTCATGCACCGGATAATTCCTTTCATGAGGCTTTAGCTTGCGAGAAGCATAAGCAATAGCCCGTCGCTCTTGTTGAAGTACACCTCCCAAATCTTGTAGAGATGCATCGGTAAAGACTAAATATTTTAATCCCGGCTTTGGTAACGCAAGGACTGGGGCAGAAGTCAACCTCTTCTTCAGCTCATCAAAAGCAGACTGACAAGAATCATCCCATACAAACCTCACCCCTTTTAGGGTTAAGTTTATCGAAGGACTAGCAATTTTGGAGAAACCCTTGATAAACCGACGGTAATAACTCGCCAAACCCAGAAAACTACGAATTTCGGTAGGTGTCGTGGGCTGACCCCACTCCTTCACCGCAACAACTTTGCTTGGGTCCACCGAAATAACCTGGGATGTCACAATATGGCCCAAAAATTGAACTTCCTGCATTCAAAAGCCACACTTCTCGAACTTGGAGTACAATTGGTGATCCCTCAACCTTTACAGGACCAATCGCAAATGAGTAGCATGGTCAGATTATGTTCGAGAATAAACTAGGATGTCATCGATGAATACAATAACAAACTGGTCCAGGAAGTCCTGAAATACCCTATTCATGAGGTCCATAAACACGACGAGGTCATTGGTTAGTCCGAAAGGCATAACCGAAAATTCATAGGACCCATATCTCGTTAGGAAAGCAGTTTTGGACACATCTTGCTCCCGTATCCACAATTGGTGATACCCCGTCCTCAAATCTATCTTAGAGAAGTACAACGCTCCCCTAAGTTGATCAAACAAATCATCAATCTAAGGCAACGAGTATTTGTTCCGGATGGTGACTTTATTTATCTCTCTGTAGTCAACACATAACCGGAGAGAACCGTCCCTTTTCTTCACAAACAACACCGGAGCACCCCACGATGACGTACTACACCTTATAAACCCTTGCTCTAGCAAGTCCTGAATCTGATCCCTTAACTCCCTTATTTCAACAGGAGCCATACGATACGGTGATCTCGTAATCGATCGAGTTCCCGGCGCTAAATCAATCACAAACTCAATCTCCCTACTAGGAGGCAAACCCGGTATTTCCCAGAAAACATCTTCAAAGTCTCTAAAAATCGGAATAGAATCTAGGGAAACAACTACATCCCGATAAGTCTCCTCCGTAATACAATACAAGTAAGTGCTAGTACCTCCTTCTAAGCGAAGCATAACCACTAAAAACATTTCTTGCCCCGGAATGGCAAACACTATACTCTTCCCATAGCAATTAACTATCGCATGATACTTAACTAACCAATCCATACCCAAAATCACATCATACTCGACCATGTCAAGGACGAGCAAATCGGCCTCAAAGCACAAATTACCAAGATTAATTCCTATTTGTTTACAAATAAAGAAAATGAGTGAACCATCACCCATAGAAGATTCAACACTAGTGAAGGTACTCTCTGCAGATTTTATCAACTCTGTAGACTGAGAAAAACTCCTACAAATGAACGAGTGTGTCGCACTCGTATCAAACAAAATACGACCCATGTGCCCCTGAATAAGAAACTTACCTTTAATAGCTGGCGGAGCCGGGGGAAGCATAACATCCTGAATATGGTAAACACGCCCATACTGTAGCTGTCCCTGCTGTGGAGGAACAACCGGATTAGGTACCTGGGGCGGAAACTGAACATGTGGCTGCTGTGGGGCCCTAGGAAGCTGTCCACCAATCAACTGAGGACACTCCTTCTTATAATGACCCGCCTACCCACATTGGAAGCACCGTCCCGTCATATTCTCCGGAATTTAGTCCCGGTTATTTCTAAACTGGGTAACACCTTGGCCCGGATGGCCCTACCCCCGTGACCACCCCGACCTATACGTTATTGCGGGGCATCCTGACCGTGCCTATTATTATTGCCACCCACATTAAACCCACTAAAAAGTTGTCGCTTAGACAAGTCCCCCTGCTGGGGATCCCTTTCTCTTTACTTATTTCCCAAAGATTGGGACGAAGGAAATACTCCTCCTCCAGTCCCATTTCCTTCGGGCCTTCCTGCTTGCCCCACCACTCTAGTTTTCTTGCTACTCTGCATGTACAACGGATGTTCTTGGCAATTAAGCAATGCCACATTCATCACCTCCCCAAAAGTCTGTAAGGATGGATTACCCATCAAATATTGCCGGATCCTCCAGTTCAAACCTACCATGAACTTCAAAACCCTCCTCTCTTATGGAGTTACCTCATTCGGTACAAAACTTGCTAACCAGGTGAACTCCTCTTCATATTTTGTGAATGACCTCTCACCTTACACCACATCCAGAAGCTTCCTTCTCATATCCCTTTGAACTGCGGGAGGGAAGTACTTCCGATCAAAAAAAGCTCAGAAATCAGTGATAGTCATGGTATCCCTCTGCTCTGGTGTAGTCATCGACTCCCACCAATGTAACGCAGATTCGACGAGATTGAAAATAGCAAGGACTTGCTTCCTCTCCTCACTACATTCCACCATTCGAAGATGGCGTTGCATATCCTTCTTCCACTGATTAGCTCTAATAACATCAGAGCCTCCATCAAATTCCGGGGGATGGCCCTTTAAAAAGGACTCTCTAACTCTCTCCCACAGAGATGGTCCTGTAGGAGCTTGTGCATCCTGCGCTCGTTGTTGAGCTTGTGGCATTTGCTGCACCACGGCAGTCATCGCTGCGTTGACCACTTGGGCCACTATATTTGCTACATCAGCAGCATTTATATTTCCCTGTGGCGGTGGCGGAGGACCATCATCCTTTTCTACTACTCTATTCCTTCTAGCGGGGCGGCCTCTCTTAGGCGGCATCTGAAATAAAGAAGCAATAAAGTTAGAATACTACATAGAAGAATCTAACTTGCAGAAGATCGCAAACATAGGCAACAAAGCAGTCCTAATAATAAGATCTATATCAAAGAACGCTACGGTAGAACGTGATAAGTCCGCATAGATCCTAAAGACTCTAGAACCTGATGCTCTGATACCATCTGTGATAACCCGCTCACCAAAATAAAGGGTGGCCATCCCGATACTCTAATATAACATGAATCATGGATGGAATCATTCTCAGCATCGCAACAATATACTAAGTATATGGGAAAACCACTCAATAATTCAGAAAACGGGTTGCCAAAAATTTAGTTTTATGATTTAAAGAAAGCATTTTAAACAACCCAAATTGAAAAGAAAGTGGAAACCCCAAGAACATATAATTCATACACAACAAGAATACAATAAGAGGATCGAATATACTGTCGATCAACAGGTACATACCAAGTATAACAAGTTCATTAAGTTACATATTACATCCATTAGACAATTACAAAAGTTTGGGCCACACGCACGAATAAAAGACCCGATCATAACTAGAGTACAAAAATGAAAGCGTCTATACAAAGTATCCCGTAATATTCGTAAAGTATCACGGCTCCCCAAAATTCATCGGAATGGGAAAGTCAGTACGGGCGTCCTTGCGTCGAAGCACCTGAGCGGATACAAGATTCATGCACAACAAGAAATATGAACGGGTCAGGGCCCGATTTTATATGATCACCAGATGAATAAAGAATATGGCAGATATGAACAGATAATCATGATAAATGAAGATAAGAATCTACCTACACAATTCAAAGCATAAGCTAAGGCAATTTAAATGATCATAAATTTAATTCAGTTATGCAAGAGAATACGAATGAGTAACATTAACTAAAATCTCCATTAGTTTCATTATTACATTTCATCATTCCATTCCTTATCAGGAAACATAATCACAATCATATGCTCTTTATGGCATTTGTTATCCATCAAGTCCCACTTGATTTAGAATGGTTATATTCTTATGCATATAACGATTCTAAGACCGTCCCTTCGGGTTTCCCCACTGGTCTCTTCCCTAAATGACTATCATCTTCCAGGGCCTATCAAACAAGACAACCTGGGCACCTAACGCAACGTCGGGAAGTGGCCATATGCCTGCGGGAGAGTCATGACCACACCCAGAATCACCTCACCGACGCAGTAAACATATAATAACCCATCATATGGCCGAGGACTATAGTCTCCCTGCGTTCATTAGTCAGGGGACATCACCTCATGCGCGAACTTCCCTTATGATAGCATTTAGAGAGGTGTGTTTAAGGAAATTATCATTTACCATATTCATGATTAAGTAAATTATCATTTACCATCATCATTACCATTTCCATTTCATTTTCATTCTCATTTGCCATGTGTGTGATTCATTTTATCCAAAACCATTTTTCTTTAACATCATCATATTTTATTCCAGAGCCATTCGTAATTCATTATGTCATTACGACCTCAAAGAGTGAATAACTCTCAATTCATTTTACCAACATGTTAGGGTGTCATTATAATCCCACCATGAGTATCATACCTCAAATGAGCCTCTAAAGTCTCCCAATACGACCTTGCAACTTCTAGACCCCTAATAATTAACCAAGGAAAAGAAATGCCCTAACATCAATTTGTATACCCCCGGAATAACTCCCACATAAACCATTACTAATGTAGGGTAGTAAACTAACTCATCTAGAACTCTAGGACTCTAAGTTTACTTCATACAAGAAGGTTCCTAGGTCATAAAACTAAAGAAAATGAATTGGAATTGAGTTATAAAACTAACTCAAAAATAGCAGGAAAATGAATCGATTCGCCCAAAAAGCGAATCAATTCGGACTAATAAACCTGGCACTCTGTAAACTGTCGAATCGATTCGGCTTGGCCGAATCGATTCGGTCTAAGCAGACCTGTAAGCTGACCCTAAGCGAATCGATTCGCCCCTGCGAATTTGCCAAGAATGGGTTAAGGGTTATAAACCCTAGTTTTTCCCAAAACTCAAATCTCTTCCATTTTTACACACATCCAACAACATTAATATACCCCAAATCATCCTACATGATTCTCAACTAATATTATCCACAATTTCATCAACATAAACCATATTTAAGGCTCAAATACCATAAATTCCATTTTTGATCCATAAATGCTAATACACAACTATCACACAATTTACTCATCTTAAACCATATATTAGCAAGTAGAAAACTTGCCTTAGTGTAGGAATCTCAGATTTCTTTGTGGTAGAAGCAATCCCAAATCTTCAATCTTCAATTCTCTCTTTCTCTCCAAAGTTCTCTTCTTCTCTCTATCTCTCTCTAGGTTAACAAATCTACTTAAGAGAAATAACTGAAAGGCAAGACATGAATCGTGCCTTGAGTCTAAAATTCCCAACTTAAATGGTTAATACCACATTAAAATGACCCACAACTACACATTATGTTAAAACCAGTCAAAAGTGCCCAAAACAGAAAAATACAATATGGCACTTATTTTGACTATCTCGCACACTTCGGGACTAACTACACCCTCCAAATTGGCATCCAGCAATTTTATAACTCATTTCAAGTTCTGGTTTCACTTAAACCATAAATGTCATTTAATGCGCATGACACTATAAAATACAACATGATGATATTTACTTACACATACAGTAAATATACAACAATTTAGTAAATATTAACTTTTAATTCATTCAATTAATATTTACTCCATTTTCCAACATTTTATATAATTACGGCACACAGTAAATTAATATAAAATCAGTTCTCAAAAGCGAGAGTTGTTATAACCCTTTGGATGATAAATGACATTTGTGTCCTTATGTTCAACCATTTCATCTTCCCACACACCATTTGGGTGACAAGTGACATTTGTGCCCTTATGTTTATATAATTTAAATGTTCAATTTTTCACCTCCAATTAAAATAAATATATTTAATAAAAATAAATAATTATATTTTAAATAAAAAATAGTTTTTTATTTAAAAAAACTACTTTTAGAATGCAAAATCGTATCTATTTTTTTATTATTAAAAAACTGTTTATAAAACGTAAAATTTGTTTTCTTATAAAACTGTTTTCTTATAAAAGTGTTTTTTTTTTCTTTACAAATTTTACTTTTGGTTAAAAACTGTTTTTTTGTACAATTTTAAAAATAATCTTGACTATTTAAAAAACATGTGGTCCGCGGCAGCGTTATGTATAGGCGGTCAGACCACCTATACATACCGTTGGCGCGGACCATTTTTTTTAATATGTTGGTCCGCGCCAGCGGTATGTATAGGTGGTCAGACTGCCTATACATACAGCTGATGGGGACCATTTTTTTTTAAATGGTAAAAAGATTATTTTAAAAATAATTTATATATAAAAGACTATTTTAACAACTAAAATAATTTATTTTTGTAATAAAATTGTCTTTTATATTATATAAACATTGTTTTAGTTTTTATAAACAATTTTTAAAAATAGTTAATTTTTTTAAGACAACGAAAATTGTTTTTTGACGTTTTAAAACAGATATGAAAAAGAGTTTTTTTTAATAAACAATTAATTTATACAATTTAAAAAAAAATAGTTTTCTTTAATAAACACTAAAAAACAAATTTTTTAGGTGTTTATTAAAGAGAATTTTATTTTTTAAATTGTATAAATTAACTGTTTATTAAAATATTTTTTATAATCAAAACAGTTTTTAATAAAAAATACTGTTTTAATCAAAACAGTTTTTTTTATAATCAAAATAGTTTTTAATCAAAAATAAAATTTGTAAAAAAAACACTTTTTTAAGAAAACAAAATTTATGTTTTATAAAGAGTTTTTCAATAAAAAAATAGATAAAATTTTACATTTAAAATTTTTTCTTTTTATAAAAAAATAGTTTTTTTTATTAAAAATATAATTAGTTCTTTTTTTTAAATGTATTTGTTTTAATTGGAAGTGAAAAAATATAATATTTAAATTATATAAACATAAGGGTAAAAATGTCATTTGTTAACCAAAGGTTGTGGGGGAAGATGAGAATGGTGAACATAAGAACACAAAAGTCATTTATCACCCAAAGGGTATGGGGAAGGTGAAAGGGGTGTGGGAATACCCACCCTTTCACATATTTTAAAAGAAAACACCCTTTCACATATTTTAAAATGTCTATTTTAAAGATCATTTAAAAAAAAGTAAAAAAAAAAATAGTTTTTAATCAAAAATAAAATTTGTAAAAAAAACACTTTTTTAAGAAAACAAATTTTATGTTTTATAAACTGTTTTTCAATAAAAAAAAGATACAATTTTACATTTAACAAATTTTCTTTTTATAAAAAAACAGTTTTTTTAGTAAAAATATAATTAGTTATTTTTATTAAATATATTTATTTTAATTGGAAGTGAAAAAATATAATATTTAAATATATAAACATAAGGATAAAAATGTCATTTGTCAACCAAAGGTTGTGGGGGAAGATGAGAAGGGTGAACATAAGAACACAAAAGTCATTTATCACCCAAAGGGTACGGGGAAGGTGAAAGGGGTGTGGGAATAACCCACCCTTTCACATATTTTAAAAGAAAACACAAGTATTTGTACAGTTCGCAAGAGTTTCCCGTCCAAACAAGGTGAAATACTCTCTTTATTCCTAAGAAGAAAAAAAAAAATGAAGAATTAGAACCAAAACCTAAACCCACTATCCTCACATATGAAACTCATAAATCGCCCATTACAGGTGGTGAATCTCCTTTCATATATCATTTTCTTTGCCTTTGCCATTACTTTTCGAGTTATACTTACTTTTCACCTCAAAAACATCTCATTCAACTTACAATTCACTCAATTTTCTCTCACCACCACCACCAACATTGGCATCACTTGCTGGGAAATATTCCGATGACAAAATTCATTTTGGATTAAAAGAATATCTAAAACCACCCAAGGTTATGCATGATATGAATGATGAAAAATTTCTATGGAGAGCCTCAATGACACCAAAGATTAGTGTAATTCCATTCGATCGGGTTCCAAAAGTGGCTTGCATGTTCTTGACAAGAGGGCCAGTTTTATTAACGCCATTGTGGGAGATGTTTTTTAAAGGCCATGAAGGGATTTATTCAATTTACGTTCATTTTGAACCATCTTTCAAGGAATCAGAGCCTGTAAGTTCAGTGTTTCATGGCCGGAGAATCCCCAGTAAGGTCAGTTTCTTGCCTAACAGCTTTATATTTATAGCTTACATGCTTCAATTTTATGTCTTTCTCAAACAATTCAAATCTTTCTTGGCCTAAGTGTAGCGTAATTTAGGATGTACAGAAATAAAATTCATTTTGAGACATATACCAAATATCATGATTTGTAAACGAATTTCACTCTCGAATTGTTTATTATGTTAAAGTCAATATTTTCCTTACATTCTTGACTTTTAAAAGTAAACTCTTTTTGCTAAAACTGAGCTCAAACTCAGACTCAAAGAAAAGGTACATAGAAAATTCAACTTAGTATAAATTTGCTTCATAACCATCACATGTCTGTGCGAGTCCCCAATAAATTACTGTTGCAAACTGCTGATTCATCCGGTTGACAACACAAGTCTTTTATCTTTTCCTTTCCTAAAACATGTAATATTTATGACATGGAAAATTCAATTTTTAGAAACTTTTTACACAAACTATCGTGTCAAAGGATGATAACTATAATATTTTTAGAAATCGGTAGTATAAAGAAACTTATCCAATCAAAATCAGTTTTCAAATTTCTTTTAGTAAGTTTAACTTCACTCTTATAACATTGTTTTTGAATTTCAATATATATATATATATATATATATATATATATATATATATATATATATATATATATATATATATATAAGAGAAGTGTGTTTGAATAGTGCCACCAAATTAACGGCTGGGATCCAATTTTTTGGGGTGATCTAAGGGTTTCAGGTTGTGCCACATCATTGTGACGTCACAACTTGGACACAATATGCATGACCCCTTTACACAAACCCGTACCCTCCCCGACATCTCATTCTCTCCCTCTCACTCATCACTCCAAACCCTACCCCTCTCACGAACAATCCGCCGTCCCCTCCTCCTCTCATCTTCACGCTGCCCTTCCCCCACGCCCACGAGGTATTCTCTCTCCCTCTCTCTTACATACAAAAAATTCAACATACACACACACACAATCACACACACACAATCTGATGGGTGCGATTTTTAGGGTTTGCTTTGCATTTTGGGATTTTGCATAACACCTTACACACACAATCGCACACACACAATCTGATAGGTGCGATTTTTAGGATTTTTAACCCATTTGGGTTTTTAGGGTTTTCAACCCATTTGGGTTTGATTTACTTAAAACCATTTGGGTTTTCAACCCACTTGGGGTTGATTTACTTAAAATTTTCGACTAAAAAAAATTAATTGTTTATGCTTTACACTATAATTTTAACTCACTAATGGATTGCATTATTCATTTTTATGGCTATACAAAAGAGGGGAGGAGCAGGTCTTGGCTTGCAAAAACAAGCAGGTATGCCCGATTCTCTACCTCTCTTTATCTATTTCAGTTTTGTTTTTGTTTTCTTAATTTTTTATTCTATTTCACTATATATATTTGTATCTAATGTCTTTATATAATAACATTTCTTTTGTAAAGAAAAGTCAACATTCGAGATGCCTTTATATGCTATATGTGATTTTAGGCATACATGAATGGGAAACGTTTGTGTGCTGCAATCTTTGTTACTAAAGTCATGAATGGGAAAAGTTTGCAAGTCTAAATAGATGAGTATGTGATTCATCTGCTAGGTATATCTCACATGTACTTGGTGTTACCAACGCATTGGCTCAACGGTTGACAATCGATAGCGTAGTGGACGCACTTCAACTTGCGAGGCTCTGCAGTGCATCGGATCTTTTCCTCAAATACATGAAATAAACTGAATATTTTTAAACTGAAAATTTGGAAGTTGAGTTCATGTTAAATAAACGGAATATTTTTTTTGTAAACTATAGACATGAAACATGTCAATATATATATTTTCGGATATAGGAATTTATTGAAGTTATAAATGAGGACTGAAAATGACTTGCCTTGGTTTTAAATTTTTATGCATTGAAACGATGGCGAGAGTGAGGATTTTAGTAAGGTTGTCAGTGGATTTACTATGAACTTTAGTAAGCATTATTATGCTTGATGCAAATATGATGAAGTTTAAATTAAAGCATGCTCCATTGGGGTAGATTAATCGTTACTGTTATGCAATTTTATGAATAATGAAATCATTTTTGTTTCATTTTTATTTATTTAGAGGCGTTTTTTGGGATTTTTGGATGACATCATTGAATTGTTATCCTCTGCTTTTGCAACATTTGAGTTGGAAGAATACAATAACTATAGATCCTTTAGTTGTGATATGTGGTGGCCTGTGATTATCAGTTCATCCAATTCCATTGTTTGAAGTGAGTTTTCCATGTCTACACATTTTATAAAGATGTAAAATCTCGATTCATTTTATAAATAGACATTCCAACAAACATTTATAAATATACATCTGGAAACCCTTTCTGATTTTCGTCCAAATATGACATATATGCTTTTACCGCTTATATATTTTAATCTATTTATGATATCTGGGGTGATTGTGAGTATGCACACTATTCAAGTTGGTTCATACTTTTATTCAACACACATGGTTATGTAGAGGTGCATAAGTAGGATTTGAGGATACATTAGTTAGATGTTGGTATTAAGTTTGTGGATGAAACTAAGGCTGGAATTCAAGACCTGATATGCGGTTGTAAATCTAATATTCTTCTTATGTTTTGTAGGTTTTGGAGTGAGAATGAGTCGATGGGCATTGTCGATTGGTAGGCGGGGTGGCGTTTCGTTGCTTGAATCCCACTGCATTTTTCTTTGTACTTTCATCAGTCAGTGAAGCGAAGAGGGTGTTCAAGTTGAATAAATGGGTAGTATATGTTGGGTCTACCCCTTCATCTATGGGGTGAGAATGTGTTCCAAGCCATTGGTGATAGATGCGGGGATATCATAAATATAGACAAGGAGTTGCAGGCAGGAGAAGAGTTGAAATGGGCTCGGATTTGTGAGGAAATAATACTCTGCCGGAGGCTTATTTGAGTTGCCCATTTGGTCCGAGTTATTGAGCAGTTGTTACTATTATAGTGAAGATAGAGGGTCACTCAAATGGGCAACACAAATGCTATTGAGCAACTGATGTATAAAAAAGAGGTGATCACTAAGTACTTAGTCTTTCTAAATTCTATGGATGTTTGATTTCGATGTTCGAGACCAAAATTTTGATTTTCTTTATGATATATTAATCCTTAACGTTTTTTTTTCAATTTAAAGTTTGCAACAAATTTGGATGTCATTCATTTGGGTAGTTTTCTCTCTAGAGCTAGCAATTTGACATGGTGTACATCTTCTGATCAGTTGCGGAATAAAGATCAAAACACATCTGAGATGCACTTATTTTGCCCATTTCATTTCATGGACCTATTCTCAGAGGATGTGTTCCTGCTGGTGAAAGAATGGCAACATGGACCTGTTTTGATCGGCTTTACCTTATACTCGATATAGGAAAAAAAGTCACTCTCTTATGCAGAGAATAAGAATTTTGATACTGGGCAGCCTTGAAAAAGAAGACGTGAGGCTGGAGAATCTAAAGGTAAATCGGGTTTCATCTCAATGGTTTTCCTCAAACTATTAGACAAGCGGTAAGTTTCTTTTCTATTTTCAATGCTCATTGTATTATTTCAAGTTTTTTCGGATTGTAATATTATTAATTGAATTCATGGAATGCTTGCTAAGATCCAAAATATTTAGAAAGCACACATTGAATTTTTTTAAATAATTTATTTACCATTGTCTTTACAAAGTATCTGTGTTCATACAAAATATCTTTTCATTATAAGCTATGTCAACATGATGGGTTTCTTTACACATTTTGTATATACATTATACATCGCACTTCATTTTGTTGTGTTTATAACATTTTCTATTGTTCAATTTAAAGTTTATAGTTTAATATTTAATTGAATTTGTTGAACTTAAAGCGAATCGACCGGATTATTATATATGAACTTATTTTTTTTCAATCTAATCATGTGAATGTAGTGGAACGACAACAACACCGACTTTCAGTTCTGGTAAAATTGATAAGAATGTTCCGGGTGAAAAGCCCCCGAAACATGAAATTGACAAGAATGGTCGATCCATATACAGCGTATGCCGTCAAGTATGGGGTTTACCTTTGGTAAGGCAGATTACAGCTTACAGCTTAGAGCTCACATCTCCATCCACATTGGTATGCTTATTTTTTTGGACGAGTTGCCAAGGTAACCCCCAATTTTCTATAATTTTGTATATATACAAATTACCTAAAATATATAATAGACATATCATAAATAAGGAACTATAAATAAGAAAGTATACTAAACTATTTCAACATATGCATATCATTGTTGCACATTGCTACTCTGATTTTATGTGGCCATATTTGTTCAATAACAGTTCCTACAGAAATAAAAAGGAAATGCCATCTCCAATGGGTTCAATTCATTCTTTATCCTCTTAGGAGGCTGCTGCCGATAAGGATCAAATAGCTTATGAACCATTTGTTACTGCCTCTGCTGAATCGTGTGCTATTGCCCCTGCCCCTATGTGCTACTGCCCCCACTGAATCGGGTGCTACTGCCCCCTATGTGTTTTCATATTTTTCATGTACTATTTATATTCTATGTATCATATGATATTATTTAATTTCATTTGTAGTTGGAGTTTACTTTCTCCCGTGATAAAGTAACGCTTGAACATTGACTACTAGATAAATTTGCTTTCAGGCTGCCAGTTTTAAAAAATGAAGTTACATGCCACGCAGTGGGTTCAGCTCACTACCACGCAGAGCTTTAGCTCACTGCCATGCAGCGCTTCATCTCATCGCCAATCAGCGCTTCAGCCCATGGCTACGCACCCCTCACCTCAACCCTTGCGAGGGTTCAACGCTTTAGCTCACTGCTTACACTGCTACTGTATGCAGCTGCAATGCACTGCGCGTCAGCTCACTCCCAAGGTTTTTGCTATGTAGTATTGTCCACATTAGGGATCCATTTATGAATATTGTTAAATTGTTTACGTGGTTTATACGAGGTTCGGGACAAATTGTCAGTATTATTGTTATTGGTGTATTTTTTATTTCTTAAACATAGTGGATAGCCCTATAAACAAAGGAAGTTCTGCCCAATTTTTTTAAATTGTTTTAAATTATTTACAATACAAGAAACCTTTCGACTTAAATTATTTGTAATGCAATTTTCATAAGTGGATTATATTATTTTATTTCATTTCTTTTACATTTTCTTTAATTATGTCGATTCGATATATTTCCTTTATGTTAGTTCACATATGTTAATGAATTTCACTTGCTAGACGAATTGCATATAATCTATCTATCGTCTTTCTCTAATGCGGTTTACTTTGAAGACTTTGAAAGATACCAAATTTATTATTGTAATTTTATTATTTTGATACTTCAAGTTTTATATCGTGTACTATTATTGGGACAAAACTTTCTAACTTTTATAAATTGTTTACACTTATAATTTGTAAAATATTTATTAATTGCATTATACACGATGCAAGAAGTGTTGAAGGCATGCGAGTTGAAGTCATGACACGCACAACTTTGGGAATTATGACCATTTTTTTAAAAATTACATTTTGTTTTGTTGGAGAAATAAATTATTTCCGTTTCGCAATTACGTACTTTTGGAAATTTTCGCCGTTTTGCGATTACGTACATTGGAAATTTTCGTTGTGCCTTCAGGAACGGGCATACACTAGTGTGTATATATATATACTTCTTTTGCAAACATTATAGTAAAGGCATAATGGTGTCTAAACTATATCTTAATGCAAATTGTATTGATATCATACTTGTTAATTGTCAAATAATCAACATCGTCTAATAAAAAACAACTCATAAAATGCAGGAAGCTGAGTGGGGAAATGCGAACATGATTGAAGCTGAACGACATCTTCTAGCCAACTCCCTTATCGACTACTCGAACCAACGTTTCGTCCTCCTATCCGAATCATGCATCCCCTTGTTCAATTTTACAACCATATATTCTTACCTGATAAATTCAGACCTAAACTTTGTGGAGTTGTATGATTTACCAGGACCGGTGGGCCGTGGGAGGTACAACGATGTAATGTATCCAACGGTCACAATTGAACAATGGAGAAAAGGGGCCCAATGGTTTGAAATGGATCGAGATCTAGCCATCGAAGTGATCTCGGATATAAAATATTTCCCAATATTCCAAAGCCACTGCAAGGGGGCATGTTATGCTGATGAACACTACTTACCAACATTTGTGACCATGAAATTTGGGGAGAGAAATTCCAATAGGACCTTCACTTGGGTTGACTGGTCGAAGGGTCCCGAACCGGTTCACAAATGTGACGAAAAAGCTATTGGAGAAGATGAGGAGTGAGAGAAGATGCGAGTACAATGGGAGGAGCACCAATGTATGTTTCTTGTTTGCAAGGAAATTTTCCCCTAGTGCTTTGGATAGATTACTAAGGTTTGCACCAAAGATGATGCACTTCAACCAGTAGTATTGGCAAAAGAGAGTAACCTTTGCTTATTTGCAATGGTTCTTAGGGAAATCCCTTGAACTTTCCTTTAAATATAAGAGAATAAGGGACTTTTTGGTACAAAATAAAAGGATTAGACTAAGTGTGTATTAAAAAATATTTGAGGGATTTTTTGGTATTTGATCCTTATTTATTTTATTCAAGGCAATGAAAAATGAAGATTCTTTTATACAAAATTATGGAGAAAAAAGAAAGATGAGAAATTATATATGTGACTTTATCTATGCAAGCTTAATAGGCAAAAGAAGAGGATTTTGTTGTAAGCACAGAGGCATTCATGTGGTTTATAACTTCACTGGCACTATTAAGGGTTTTTCTTTTAGAGATCCTCAATAGGATTAAAAAAATATATGGAAATAGCAAAATTAAAGGCCTTGTTATTATAGATGGACTCTTAATTGGTCTAACGGAGGGCCAAATACAACCCAACTAAACCCAATGTAAATGAGGCATTAATGATTGCAATATACCCATTTAACTTCATAGGGGAATTGGTTTGGCACTGGACCATTATTGGATAATTTTGTAGGTCGAGTAGGATGGGAATTTGTAAAAACCCGTCCTTTTGGAGACAATTAAATTCCATAATTAAGTCTAAATTGACAATTTGGAGAATTTCTCGAAATAGTGATTTTTGGGATTTTTGAGAATTTAATGATTTCGATGGAAGTTGTAATTATTTTTGGGACTATATAGGTCGAAGTATTTTAATTATATGTCACCATGGAGTAAAGTGACAAAAGAGGTAAGATTTTAATTGGAAAACCCTCTTTAAAATTTTATGGGTTAGAATAATGATTTGCAGTCAAGTACCTCAGATGGAAATTTCGACTGCGTCGTGAGTCTTGAAATGTCCGAGATAGTCGTAAAAGAGTGTCCGATTGTCGAAATTGAGTTTCGGGGAATTTTAGAGTTAAATGGGCTCGTAATTGAGTAAACGAGTCATTTTTGGGATTTAAGGGGTTAAACCCTTTTTCTTTCTTTATAAAGAGGGAGAGAGGGAGAAAAGAGAAAGGAAAGAAAGAAAAGAGAGTGAAGAGAGAGAGGAGGAGAGAAAAGAGGAGAAAAGGGGAGGTTCCGGCCAAACTCTGCCTGATTCGACTCGAGGTCGTCGGATTTCATCCTCCAGACAAGTGTTTACTTGCTTTATTTCATTTTGTGCAATTATCTCATATCATAGTTGGTAAAAATATGATTTTTGGGTTAGAACCCTTAAAGTAAAATTGGGAAAACTTGAATATGAGTTTACATATTGATGTAATGTAAACTCTTAATGATTTCTAGTGTTAAATCCATGTAAATGGAGTGAAGAAATGGATTGAAATGGGTTAAAATAATAAGTTGGAGCTTTAATGGTTTTAGGGTTTAAATGTAAGAGAAATAGTTTAATACCCCAAATAAATTGATGTATTAGTTGTAAAACATAGATTAGATGTTTATTGAGTTGTTGGATGAACTTAGAAACAACAAAAATGGAGAATAATGGAGGTTTGGATTTTTTTTTGAAGATGATGAATAGTGACCTGCGCCTTAACCGAATCGATTCGGCTAGGGCCGAATCGATTCGTCTCTTGGTCAAAAAATGAAATTTGTAGATATTTTCGATACAGACGCGTGGGCGCTGACCGGGTGTTTTTCTGATTTTTTTGGATTTATAGTGATCTTTCTACGGAAAGCTGTCCGAGATTGAAATAGTTAGTTAGAATTTAAGGCTAAAACAAATTGGAGATAAATATTAGGGGTTCTCAAATAGGGTGTTAGGACCTCTAAAGGACTTGAGAAGATATGAAAACTTTGGGTTTATTGGAATAAATCTGAGTTATAATTTAAATGGTGAGTTGATTAAATTTTGGGTTTTGGGTTATATATAAAACCCTAAGCAGATTTGGGAATTTCGGACCAGACGAATCGATTCGGACAGGCCAAATCGATACGGTAAGAGACAGTTTGAAATAAGAACCATTTTGAATCGATTCGGATAGGGCGAATCGATTCGGTGTCCAGCGAATCGATTCGGACAGGCCGAATCAATTCGGTCTTGGCAGAATTTCGAGGTTTTCTCCTTCTAAGTTTAGGGATACTTAAATTATGGTTTTGGAGACGATTATCGGAGTTTCTACATGGAATATTAGGACTCCTAGATGATGATTTGAGGAGGATAAGTAAACCTCGAATTAATTTATAGTGTGATTCGGGGTATGGATTTATTTAATGTTTTGGGACAAGAGACATTCGGGTTTATGTACAAGTCCTGAAATATTTATTACGGGTGAGTAATATTTAAGAGAGTGAATACTTAAATATTATTACATGATTGGTAATTATGGCCATATATATATATTCGAGGAGGAATATATAGTATATATATACTATGTGATTAAAGTGTATATGTTATGATGTAAATGACTTTTGAAAATGTAAAAATGAATGTTTTCAAAATGGAAAGATAAATAATTTTCATAATTAATAATTTATGGATACACACCCTCTCTAAATGCCATCATAAAGGAAGTTCGCGCGTGAGGTGAAGCCCCCTGGCTAATGAATGCAGGGTGGATATAGTCCTAGGCCATATGAGCGTTTATGTTATGTTTCTGCGATGGTTAGGTAATTACGGGTGTGGTTATGACTAGCCCGCAGGCATATGGCCGCTTCCCGACGTCTTGCGTTATAGGTACCCAGGTGTCGTAATTGATAGGCACTGGAAGATGATGGTTATTTAGGGGCGCGCACAGTGGGGAAACCCGGACGGGCGGTCTTAGAACGCGTTATATTATATGTTAAAGCAATTTATGATAATAAATTGGCTTTAAATACATTTCCTAGATGGAAGAAGGGAAATAGGATATATGATTTGGCTTCGGATACATTTCCCGGATGGAAGAAGGGAAATGGAAGCATATGATATGAAAAGCATTTTTATGATAATAAAACTGGCTTTTAAAAAAGTTATATGTTATGTTAAAGCAATTCATGATAATGAGTTGGCTTTTATATATATTTCCTGGATATAAGAAGGGAAATGGAAAGTTTTGAGTTAAATGGAAATAAAGTAAATGAATTCTCATTCCGGGAGATAGATCTAGATGTATATTGTAATATGTATATATATATATATGGATAAATTGAGTATTGGGGGTCTAATGGATCCCGAGGATCGACCTTCCGCATAGTAGTGTATCGGGGGGTTCCTTATTTGGATTTCGCTTTGCGAGACACTCCACGCACGAATATGGCATTGTGTTGACATTGGGGAGAAGTTTTATCTTTAGTGATCTAATATAAGTATTTCTTATGGTGTATATATATATTTATATCTTTCGTCTACTGAGGGTCTAAAGGATCTCGATGATCGACCTTGCCGCGTAGTAGTGTATTGGGGGGGTTCCTTGTTTGGATTTCGCTTTGTGAGACACCCCACGCACGAACATGGCTTAGTTTTGAGACTGGGGAGAAGTTTAGCCCTTAGTACATTACTTGGACTATCTAAGGTGGATAGTAGTTGAGTGATAGACTAGTTTAGCAGGGTATCTTGACTAGGATGCTTAGAGGGATGCGTTAGGTGTGCACTATTAGAAGAGAGGTGAGGGGTATCTCATGGGAGTGCGATACCAATTTAAATATGATATAAAAATCTATTTTTCTAAAAATAAAGCATTTATGCACTTGCAAAATAATTTCAAACTCGGGCTCTGACCCGTTTATCTACTTTTCCTTTCTTGCTATATATATATATTATATAGGTGTCCAGACACAGGGATGCCTGGATGACACATCTTTCGAGTCTGACGCCTGCTGCAGCAGCTGTGGATGCGTGCAGGTTCTCGATAGTCGCTTCCGTCTTTGTAATCTAGATAGGAGGTATTGTATAAACATTCGGGCCAATGGTCCAATTGTATTTATTTATTCTTTTTGCACGGCATTCGATAGGTTGTATATTTTGACCGAATGTTCGGTTATTTTATTTTGCTTTCAGTTTCATTTACACATAAACTGTGTGGATGTTTTAATTTAGTAGTTGTTTAAAAAGAGTAATAAAGTAAAAGTTTGACACCGCCCTAATAGGTTATTAGTAATTAAATGAATTTTTGACAGTGATGCTAAGAATGATCCATATGAGACTCCTGTTATAATTTGATATAGGAGTGATCGCCCGGTATTTTATTAGGCGGGGTGTCACAGAGGTATCAGAGCATCAGGTTCTAGTGTCCTTAGTAATCTGTGCGGACGTACTACGCTTTCATCTATCGATTTGATATAGATCCTCAAGACTAGGATTTTTGATTTCTCTTGTGAGAATTCGTTCTCCTGCCATAGTATAAGATTATGTAAATCTTTTGCGCGCTCGTTCGAGAATCGTGTGCGGGGCTTGGATGGCGGCAGGAGGTGGGGCTTAGTTGGAGCTTTAAGGTTGAAGCTCGTAGTGGAGTTTCCTTTTAACGAAGAAGTTAAGAGGACTATTAAGATGATTGTAAGGACTCGGGCAAAGTTATTGTTATAAGTTTCACCTCAGAAGGAAGAGGTATAATTGGCGTGGCTAGATAAAGTCGCAGTGTTTTGTTAGCCCTAGACTCGTGTGTGTATTTTGAGTTTTGTGGCGGTATCAATAACATTATATCATGTATGCCTAGGTGTTTTTCGCGGTAGCGGAGTTTTATTTTCCTTCATTCGCTATATAAAAGCGGGTGTTGATATTTTGAATATATATATATATATATATATATATATATATATATATATATATTTGGCTTGTGATACTCGTTTTATATGTTTATACGAGTATGGTAATATTATGAGTATATAATATTATTGGTTATTCAGAGCGATAGCAGTCTAAGGATGGCAAGACTATCGTTTCCACGGTTCCAGGGTTGAACAGGTTGTTGTTGCAACATCTCACCTAGATATAGGTTGAGTTCTCCTTTATTATGTGCATAGATGGAACTTCGATGAGCAGAGGTTTCATTATCGTGATTTGAGTATGTGGCGACCATATAGATACGATTTGAGGTGCGCCGAATTATTGCTGAGCTGTGAGTTTAACCTCATTATTGATTGCGCAAGGGCTTAAAATTAGTGCAAGCGCTGGGCGGTGTGACTTTTAGTTGGAGATAGGAGTTCAGAAAACCTTTTTGTTGGAATAGGGGATAGGGTTATCCCGGTTGCATGTTTGAAAATAACGGACCTCCATGACCGACAAAGTTAAGTAGGAGTGTGTGGAGGGGTTACTTGTTTGGATTTCACTTTGCGAGACGTTCCACACATGAATCTTAACAGCGTCGGGAGTGGAGAGATGTTATAGGATGCAAGGATGTGGGTTTTGTTGATAAGTCTTATAGTGTGGATGAACCACTATAGACTATGAGCCATGTGATGATGGTATGTTTATGGAAATATTGTGCTATGGAAAAGCACTAAAGTGGCCCTCTCACCACAAGTGGGTGGGTGAAGTAGGAATTAAAGAAATTGATTTGAGGATTATGGTCAGGCCTTAAGGCAAAGGCAAATTTTGAGGAGGTATGTTTTGGGTATGATGTCGTAGTGCTTTTACAGAGAGTAGGCACTTAGAGTAGTTAGATTTCCTTTCGTATGGGCAGAAGGATAAAATAGTAGAAATGCGTTCTTAGGTTAGCAAGGTAGGATTTAGGATGTCCCGCTGGTGTGCCTTAGGTCGCTATATCTCGATGACCAACAACGCGAGGGAGTAGTGTAATGGGAGGGTTCCTTGTTTGGATTTCGCTTTGGCGAGACGTCCCATGCATGAAACCAAGCAAATGTCGGAAGTTGAGAGAGGACTTGGGCACTAGGGATATATTTAGGATTACACTACTTTCGCGTAGGTAGGACATCGCATAGACCTTAGTATTATTAGGATGTAAGTTTAGTAGAGTTAGTGGCGCCGAGGTTAGGAGAATTGAATTTCGCGGGTTGGGAGGACCCATATATGAGTATTACACAGAGGAAAGGAGACCCTTATTGGGAGAGAGTGTTCCGTGTCAGACGTTCACTATGGATGTGCAGATGTGCACAGGTTAGAAAGGTGTATGGGCACCTTAGTAAGTTGGTTTATATACCGCCTGAAATAGAAGGGGCGTGGTATGTAAATTTGAAGTTATGCCGTGAGGCACTAGAAATGATGAGTGCAATGTGACGCTATTGGAGTCACTTTACGACCATGGTAGTAGTACGGTATATGGTTGGGAACCATTGGGTTAGTATCGTTTCCCTTGATGTATTAGGTTTTGGAGCGATTCTAGGTTTTGCGGTGTAGGTTGTATCTGAATTTTGAGGACGAAATTCCGTTATTAAGGGGGGGGGGGGGGGGGAGTATGTAACAACCCGTCCTTTTGGAGACAATTAAATTCCATAATTAAGTATAAATTGATAATTTGGAGAATTTCTCGAAATAGTGATTTTTGGGATTTTTGAGGATTTAATGATTTTCGATGGAAGTTGTAATTATTTTTGGGACTATATAGGTTGAAGTATTTTAATTATATGTCGCCGTGGAGTAAAGCGACAAAAGAGGTAAGATTTTAATTGGAAAACCCGCATTAAAATTTTATGGGTTAGAATAGTGATTTGCGATCAAGTACCTCAGATGGAAATTTTGACTGCGCCGTGAGTCTCGGAATGTCTGAGATAGTCGAAAAAGAGTGTCCGATTGTCGAAATTGAGTTTCAGGGAATTTTAGAGTTAAACGGGCTCGTAATTGAGTAAACGAGTCATTTTTGGTATTTAAGGGGTTAAACCCTTTTTCTTTCTTTATAAAGAGGGAGAGAGGGAGAAAAGAGAAAGGAAAGAAAGAGAAGAGAGAGAAGAGAGAGAGGATGAGAGAAAAGAAGAGAAAAGGGGAGGTTCCGACCAAACTCCGTCGGATTCGACTTGAGGTCGTCGGATTTCATCCTCCAGGCAAGTGTTTACTTGCTTTATTTGATTTTGTGCAATTATCTCATATCATAGTTGGTAAAAATATGATTTTTGGGTTAGAACCCTTAAAGTAAAATTGGGAAAACTAGAATATGAGTTTACATATTGATGTAATGTAAACTCTTAATGATTTATAGTGTTAAATCCATGTAAATGGAGTGAAGAAATGGATTGAAATGGGTTAAAATCATAAGTTGGAGCTTTAATGGTTTTAGAGTTTAAATCTAAGAGAAATAGTTTAATACCCCAAATAAATTGATGTGTTAGTTGTAAAACATAGATTAGATGTTTATTGAGTTGTTGGATGAACTTAGAAACAACAAAAATGGAGAATAATGGAGGTTTGGATTTTTTTTTGAAGATGATGAATAGTGACCTGCGCCTTAACCGAATCAATTCGGCTAGGGGAGAAAATGAAATTTGTAGATCTTTTCGATACGATCGCGTGGGCACTGACCGTGTATTTTTCTGATTTTTTTTGGATTTATAGTGATTTTTCTACGGAAAGCTGTCCGAGATTGAAATAGTTAGTTAGAACTTAAGGCTAAAATAAATTGGAGATAAATATTAGGGGTTCTCAAATAGGGTGTTAGGACCTCTAAAGGACTTGAGAAGATATGAAAACTTTGGTTTTGTTGGAATAAATCCGAGTTATAATTTAAATGGTGAGTTGATTAAATTTTTGGTTTTGGGTTATATATAAAACCCTAAGCAGATTTGGGAATTTCGGACCAGCCGAATCGATTCGGTCCTGGCAGAATTTTGAGGTTTTCTCCTTTTAAGTTTAGGGATACTTAAATTATGGTTTTGGAGACTATAATAGGAGTTTCTACATGGAATATTAGGACTCCTAGATGATGATTTGAGGAGGATAAGTAAACCTCGGATTAATTTATAGTGTGATTCGGGGTATGGATTTATTTAATGTTTTGGGACAGGAGACATTCGGGTTTATGTACAAGTCCTGAAATATTGATTACGGGTGAGTAATATTTAAGAGAGTGAAAACTTAAATATTATTACGTGATTGGCAATTATGGCCATATATATATATTCGAGGAGGAATATATAGTATATATATACTATGTGATTAAAGTGTATATGTTATGATGTAAATGACTTTTGAAAATGTAAAAATGAATGTTTTTAAAATGGAAAGATAAATAATTTTTATAATTAATAATTTATGGATACACACCCTCTCTAAATGCCATCATAAGGGAAGTTCGCGCGTGAGGTGAAGCCCCCTGGCTAATGAATGCAGGGTGGATATAGTCCTAGGCCATATGAGCGTTTATGTTATGCTTCTGCGATGGTTAGGTAATTACGGGTGTGGTTATGACTAGCCCGCAGGCATATGGCCGCTTCTCGACGTCTTGCGTTATATATAGCCAGGTGTCGTAATTGATAGGCACTGGAAGTTGATGGTCATTTAGGGGCGCGCACAGTGGGGAAACCCGGACGGGCGGTCTTAGAACGCGTTATATTATATGTTAAAGCAATTTATGATAATAAATTGGCTTTAAATACATTTCCTGGATGGAAGAAGGGAAATAGGATATATGATTTGGCTTCGGATACGTTTCCCGGATGGAAGAAGGGAAATGGAAGCATATGATATGCAAAGCATTTTTATGATAATAAAACTGGCTTTTAAAAAAGTTATATGTTATGTTAAAGCAATTCATGATAATGAGTTGGCTTTTAAATACATTTCCTGGATATAAGAAGGGAAATGGAAAGTTTTGAGATAAATGGAAATAAAGTAAATGAATTCTCATTCCGGGAGATAGATCCGGATGTATATTGTAATATGTATATATATATATATATATATATGGATTAATTGAGTATTGAGGGTCTAATGGATCCCGACAATCGACCTTGCAGCATAGTAGTGTATCGGGGGGGTTCCTTGTTCGGATTTCGCTTTGCGAGACACCCCACACACGAATATGGCATTGTGTTGAGACTGGGGAGAAGTTTAATCCTTAGTGCTCTAATATTAGTATTTCTTATAGTGTATATATATATATATATATATATTTATATCTTTCATGTACTGAGGGTCTAAAGGATCTCGATGATCGACCTTGCCGCGTAGTAGTGTATCGGGGGGGGGGGGGTTCTTTGTTTGGATTTCGCTTTGTGAGACACCCCACGCACGAACATGGCTTAGTGTTGAGACTGGGGAGAATTTTAGCCCTTAGTACCTTACTTGGACTATCTAGGGTGGATAGTAGTTGGGTGATAGACTAGTTTAGCAGGGTAGCTTGACTAGGATGTTTAGAGGGATGCGTTAGGTGTGCACTATTAGAAGAGAGGTGAGGGGTATCTCATGGGAGTGCGATACCAATTTAAATATGAGATAACAATCTATTTTTCTAAAAATAAAGCATTTATGCACTTGCAAAATATTTTCATACTCGGGCTATGACCCGTTTATCTACTTTTCCTTTCTTGTTATATATATATATATATATATATATATATATATATATATATATATATATATATATATATATTTTATAGGTGTCCAGACACACGGATGCCTGGATGACACATCTTTCATGTCTGACGCCTGCTGCAGCAGCTGTGGATGCGTGCAGGTTATCAATAGTCGCTTCCATCTTTGTAATCTAGATAGGAGGTATTGTATAAACTTTCGGGCCAATGGTCCAATTGTATTTATTTATTCTTTTTGCACGACATTCGACATGGTTGTATATTTTGACCGAGTGTTCGGTTATTTTATTTCATTTCAATTTCATTTACGCCTAAACTGTGTGGATGTTTTAATTTAGTAGTTGTTTAAAAAGAGTAATAAAGTAAAATTTTGACACCGCCCTAATAGGTTATTAGTAATTAAATGGATTTTCGACAGTGATGCTAACAATGATCCATATGAGACTCCTGTTAAATTTGATATAGGAGTGATCGCCCGGTATTTTATTAGGCGGGGTGTCATAGCTTTGTATGGACTAAATCATTTTGATTCTCTATTATGTGACAAGGGCTATTTGTTATATATACAAGGTTGTAAAAAATGCGGGGTGCCACCGAGGCGTGGAGGCTAAGCCTTAAATCTTAAAAGTCTGGCGAATCTTATGCATAAAATAACGTGAAAAGGCGTTTAGGCCTTTTTTAAACATATTTTAACATTTTTAACTGTAACGAGGCTATTAAAAATACTAAAATCGTACATACCTAAAAATATGTCTGAATATATGCAAACTAAAATACTAAGAAAAAAAGAAAAAAAAGAAAAGAAAAAACACGCGTTTTTTGGACGAGAGGCACAGAGGTTTGGAACACCATTTTTTCTTTTAATTGTTTTGAATGAGATATTGGTCCGGTTTAAAAAAAAAGTCTTTAAAAGGAGATATCGTTTCACTAAAGCTTTTTTGTTTTAAAAAAAAAGTTTGCCTTAAGCTTTTTGTCAAGAATAAGGCGTGAAAGGCTTAAGGCGGGGGGTTTCTCCTTAGCCTCAAGCCTAGACGGAGACTAGGCGCGCCTCTTAGAACACTGTATATACATACTGTTTTGATTCTAGCATTATAATACAAAACACAATTACTACTTAATTCGAAAAATTCAATTTTCATGCATTTATAAATTAAATTGCTTATAAATTAAATACGAAGAACAAACCTTTGTCCATTGCTTAGAGATGAAAGGTGATATGTTTTTCCTTACTTTAGTGCTCCAGAATTGCTCCAGAATCACTTCTAAATGCACCAGAATTATGAAGGAAAAAACTGATTTTATGGAATTTCAAATTTTCTCCTTCTGCCCAGTATATTTGTGTGTTAAGTGTCCCTAATGATGAAATTAGCCTATTGATTATATAGGGAAAGGAGGGACAAAATTATTCTTGTCCCATAACCCCACTTCCCATCAAAATGGACAAAAAATAAAGGCAAAACTACCCACTAACCCACTAACATTTGACTGCCCAACCTCCACTAATTCAAATTAATTTTTAACTTATTAAGGACGATAATAAGTGGGATATTAATTAATTTCGAAATTACCTAATTTATTAATTAATTTCCAATAGTCTCATAGTTGGTCCTAATAAGAGCAACCTCATAATTTGTTTAGGGAACATAAGGTGCACAATTAAGCAAAATAACTAACAACAATTATTGTCATAATTAAATAATTCACCAGTGCGAGTCATGGCAGTTCCATACTATTCAGGAGTGTGGTTCCTTCCATATACCACAACATCAATGTTTCATTTAACTAGGCCTATAATGTGGGATGTCATAATGGCCTCGTAATTTCTTTTGAGAAAAGGTAATTTTATCATACAATAGGTCACATTCACATGTATGCATACATTAAAGACAAAAAATGATAGAAATTTGAGACACTTTTATTGAATTCAAAATAGTAGTCTCAAATAACTAAACTAATAGCAATCCAATGAAACTAATCGAGATTTATCTCTTGAACATGTTTCATAAAAGTCTTCGTAAATAGTCATTTTGTAAGAGGATCTGCTATGTTATCACTCGTAGTAATGTGATCAATTAGCATTTGTTGTTTCAGAACTTTTTTTTTCTCTGACAGGTAATTCATCGCAATATGTTTAGCCACCTTAGTTTACTTGTCATTTTTTGAAAAGAAGACTGCTTCAACATTATCAGAGTAAATTTTCAGTGGCTTAGAGTTTGACCCCATGATTCTATGTCCTAAAATGAAATTTTGCAGCCATAATCCATGATTTTTAGCTTCGAAGCAAACTCAAACTCAACCTTCATAGTTAATGACACAATAACACTCTGCTTAGAACTTTTTCATATGATGGCTCCTCAAGCAAGGAGGAAGACATAACCCGAAGTGTTCTTCCTACTGTCAAGGCATCCTCCAAAATCTGAGTTTGAGTATTCGATCACCTCAAGGTGATCAGTCTTCCTATATGTGAGCATGTATTCTTTAGTCCCTTGTAAGTACTTTAATACTTTATTTGCAGCTTTTCAATGATGATTTATCAAATTCCTATGATATCTGCTTAGTATCCTAATGGTAAAACTGATATCTGGTCTAGTGTAAACCTAAGCATACAGTAAACTCCCTACGAGCGAGGCATACGATTCTCCTTTCATGTGCTCCCTTAATAATTCACATCCTGGGTATTGGCTTAAGCTGAACTTATCCCCTTTCTTAAGTGGAATGTCAATGGGATCGCAACTTTGCATACTGAACCTTTCTATTACTTGGTTAATGTAAGATTTCTGAGATAGTCCCAATGTTCCATCTGATTTATCCTCAGATATCCCAATCACGAAGGGTGCCTCACCCGTATCTTTCATTTAAAAGTTTTAAGAAAGGTATTCCTTGGTTTTACGTAATAAACCAGTGTCACTACTAACGAAAAGCAAGTCATTAACATATATCACTAAAATTATAAACTTACTCCCATTGATCTTCAGGTATATACACCGGTAAATGATGTTTTCTTTAATCCCAAATGAGATAATGGTATCATGAAACTTAGGTTACCACTGATGAGAAGCTTGTTTTGGACCATATATTGACTTCTTCAACATAAAAACCATGTTTTCCTTTCCTTCTTTTATGAAGCCCTGTGGTTGTGCCATGTAGACTTTTTCTTCTAAACTCCTATTCTGAAAAGCTATTTTTACATCCATTTGATGCAACTCTAAAGCATAATAAGCCACCAATGCTAATATGATTCTTAGAGAGTCCTTCTTTAAAAATGGAGAGAAGGTCTCATTATAATCGATGCCTTCTCGTTGATTAAAACCTTTGGCAATTTTTCTAGCTTTATGTCATTTGATATTGCCTTTTGAGTCGCGTTTGGTCCTAAAGACCCATTTACACCCGACCCGTTTTTTGTCCTTCTGGCAACTCGACTAACTTTTGAGACTTGATTGTCATTCATAGATTTTATTTCCTCAGCCATGGAATTAATCCATTTATTAGAATCATTATTATTCATAACTTTTTCATAAGAAACTGGGCCATTAATTTCCCCTATGCTAAATTCTGCCTCTTATAAATACACCACATAATCATCAGGGGTAACCGATCTCCTTTCTCTATGACATTTTCTTAATGGCATTTTCAGTTGTGTTTCTACAATATGTTCATCAATTGAATCTTCATTATGTGGTTGTTCAGGTGAGTGATTATTCATTTGTTATTTATTGTCAATGATCGGTTCATTAACCAGCTGAACTACTACGTTAGGAACAAAGGTACATTATGAACTCGGGGTATGGGGATTAGTATCCTAACTTATTAAATGATCACATCCTTTTCTTTTTCACTCCCGCTGAATTCATCATCTTCAATGAATTTAGCCTTTCAAGTTTTTATTATTATAGTAGTATGATTAGGACAAAAAAAATTATATTCCATTGAATTTTTTGGATCCCTAATAAAATGACAACCTATTGTCCTAGGATCCAATTTCTTTTCTTGTGGGTTATAAATTCTAGCTTCTGTCGGGCAATGCCAAACACGTAAATATCTTAAACTGGGTTTCCATCATTTCCAAAGTTCAAATTGGGTCTTTAAAATCGACTTACTAGGTATCCGATTTAAGTTGTGCGCAACGGTCATAAGAGCACGTATCCACAAAAATATACGAAATTTAGTCCTGCTTATCATACTTCTAATCAGTTTTATAAGGGTAGGATTGCACCTTTCAGCTACCCCATTCGGTCAGGATGATCCCGACAATGTGTATTGGGCATATATACCTAAATTTTCTAAGAGTTTAGCAAAAGGGCCAGGGCGTTGTCCCGACTCATCATATATTTCATAAAATTCACCACCTCTATCAGACCTAATATTTTTTACTTTTTTGCCCAATTGTCTCTCAACCTTAGTTATGTATATTTCAATATCATTTATAGATTGAAATTCATCGTGAAATAAGTATAATGTGCAAAGGCATGAAAAATCATCGATAAAGGTAATAAAATATTTTTCTCCACCAATAGATTGACCATAAAAAAGTTCACATATGTATGTATGGATTATCTCAAGTTGTTGGGTGTTTCTTCTGGATCATTTCTTTGTGTTTTTGATTTGTTTGCCTTTAATTCAATCCACACACACATCATAATCAGCCCAATCCAGGTTATGGAGAATTCCATATTTAATAAGCCTTTCTATTCTTGGCCTGGATATGTGCCCTAAATGTTTATGCCATAAGTAAGGTGAATTTTTATTATTTGATACACATTTCATTCCAACATTAGGATGCAAGTATATTAGGGATTTGTGGCCATCCCCGATCCTCGCCTGCGGGCGGGTGCGTGAAGGAAGGATCCTCGAGTCCCGTGTGTCCCTCTCGGGAGCACTTCGGCCGACGTCGTTTGAGATGAGGTGTAATAATGTAGAGAGATTTAGAGTCGCCAGTCTATTTTACTCAAAACAAACAAAAGAAAAAAATGGGAAGCCATCTCGAAGGATGGCATCCAAAGACATACTGGTGCATACGAAACCAAAATGATTCGAGAAGGGTTCGGAGGCTAAGTTACGAAATGGGAAGGTGTTAGGCACCCATTCCGCCCTTTCAGTCTCTCATGGATATTTGCTATTTTCCTTTATTTTCCCCGTGATGTGTGCATGTGTATATAGATAATGGAGATAGGAATCTTCGACTTGTATCATGTAAGAGATAAATCGAGTCATCAGTAGGAAGGTACAAGGATAATATTAGAAAATAAAATTTATGCGATTACCCTTACGTTGATCATTATAATGGAATGATAATGCATATAGGTAATACGTTACTAAGAACAAGTATATAGAATATAAGAAAATTGGGTTTAAAGAAGATAGAAAATTAGAGAGAAAGTGAGAAAAAGGACTCGAGTCTCGGGTTTTACCCCGAGACGCCTACGTAGCCTATAAAGGCATCAAAATCTACGTAGTTTGCATACAAAACAAGGCGTGGGGTTTATCCCATAAATCCAAATGGGGGATCTCTTATTTGTGAGTGTGTGTGTGTGTGTGTAGAAAAAAGTGTTTTAGTTGTGAGAAAAGTGTGAGAAAAGTATGAGAATTCCTATTTGGAATTTATGAGCAAACCCTCTTTTTCTTATTTTTTTGGGTTTTATTTATATGAAAATAAAAGATGTGCAATAATACTGAATAAAAAGTATATTAGGATGTGTGAAATGAGATAATAAAAGTGCTAAATAATAAAAAAAGTTATTGCGAATTTAAGAGAATTTGAAGAGAAAGGTGAGAAAGTTGGACCTTCTTGAAGATCTTGAGCTTGATCTTGAATGTTGGAAAGTATCCCTTGCATTTGGATGATGGTGGAGAGTGTCTAATACACCAAGTTTGATGAAAAGTGGAACTAAAAAAAGGATTTGGATGTTGAAATCGCACTGCCTTCGAGAGAGGTTTCTGGGATTCGCTGAGAGCGATTTTTATCAGATCTGGGATCCCTCTGCAAATGAGGTGAAGGCCTCTTTTTATAGGCCCAGGTCACTGCCGATCGGCATAGACCTGGTACTGCCTATCGGCACCTTCCGATAGGCAGGGTCTGGAATCTTCCATTTGGCAGTGTATTTCAGGCCTTTTCAGAAAATTGGCTGCCGAGGGAAAACCATTGGTCAGAATTGTGCACAGGGCAGAACGTTGGAAAGGTAATTCAGAGACCTTTAGAAGTCCTTTGGACCGCTCCCGAGTTCAGGAGTTGACTTTGGGTGAAATATGGCTCGGAAGCATTTATTGGTCCATTGGATGAGGAATCGTTCGAACGCAAACGGATCTTTCGTCCGCATGGTAAGTCCGAATCGTGTATGGGGCAGACTGTTGGAAAGTTTAGGAGATGTACTTCAATATTCCAAAGAGTTTGACCCAGTTTGGGGAGTTGAATTTTGTCAACCGGGCCTTGGAATCATTCGGTGACCTCTTGGAGTCAAACGGATCGTTCGTCCGCATGGTAAGTCAGAATCGCGCACGGAGTGGACCATTGGAAAGGGGTTTTAGTGCCCTTTGAATATTAATTCATCCTCGGTCGAGCTGAAGAGTTGACTTAGGTCAAACAGGGCCTGGGAGCACCCGGTGGCCTCTAGGTCAAGTTTCGGACGCAAATGGATCGTTCGTCCGCATGGTAAGTCAGAATCGCGCACGGGATGGACCATTGTAAAGGGGATTCAGTGACCTTCGAAGATGCATTTAGCCTTGGTTGAACTGAAGAGTTTGAATTTTTGGTCAAACGGAGCCTGTGAGTGCCCAATGGCTTCTGGGTCAGTACTCGGGGTACGACCTGGGTTTGTAGTGATGAAGGGAGGTACTAGGGAATTAAGGAGAGTTAGGGGGTAACATAATGGGGTGTCTACAGGATTCATAAAATATATTGTCAAGGTTAAATTTATATAAACCATCCATCATAAATCTAGAACCAATATGGGAAGAATTTTTAATCAAATTAAAACTGTTATTTTTAAATTCAACGATAACCATCAAGAGAGAGTTTAGATAGAGATTGTAGGAATATAAAGATTCTCTTGCAAATCTAAACAAAAATAAGAATTTAAAATTAAATAAAATTCTCCTACATCTTTTATATCAGGCCCCGTTCGATTGTCCATGTAAAGAAATGTATCATTTTGGTTTGTTATGTCAGTTGAAAGGAATCCCTGCATCAAATTAAAAACATGATACATAGAACCAGAATCAATCTACCAAGTATTAGAAGGAACATTAATAAGGTTCAGTTCGTAACATACAAAATCCATAAGTGTAACACCCCCTAATTTTGAGGACTTAGAATTTAAGTATTTTGGGAGAAATAAAATTTATTTAAATTCGAGAAATTTAAATTTATAATTTGTAGGTTTTATTTGAATTAGATGAACTATTTAAATCTGATGAGGTTAGATTGAATTATTCGAATTCTTGTTGTGTCGCATTTTTGAGGTCGAAATTAGAGGTTGTTATAAAGTATTTTGGATGACAATTCTGAGCACATGGTTGACTCCGAAAAGGTCTAAATAGTTGGAAAAGAGTATCTGGGGGGGTAGTAATTGGGTCTCTGGGCATTTTTAGGCATAACCGGGCCCAAACGGGGATGTTCGGGTCATTTGGGCTTGGCTCGTTAGCCTAAAAAGGGGATTAGGTATAATTAACCTAACTCTAAGTGCGTTGAACGACATAAAATACCATTCTAAACCAAAGAGTTTGAGAGAAAGCTAGAGGGAGGAATTAGGGATCAAATGGAAATCTGTGGCAGACAAATCAAGGAGCAATTGAGGGTGTTCTTTGTGGAATCATCATCAACACCACATAATTATACCTCTTCTGTTAAGGCAAGTTGTTTATTGCAATTAAATGTGTATTTATAATGCCCATGCATAGGGTTTTGATAATATTTTTGATAAAATCCATGTTTTTGGGAGAAAAAGAATAAATTTGATGCATGTTGGTTAGGGGTTTGCATGTAGAATGATTTACACCTGTAGAGGAAATGATATCATAGAAATTATGATAATTAAAATGAATAATACATGTGGGAAGGGTTTGGGACAATTGGTTTGAAGTTTGGTGGAGAAACATGGAAGTTATAGGTGTGTTAATGGTGAAAAACACATCTGTGAAACGAAGAAGATGAAATGCTGTGAAGGAAACCGGTCCAAAGCAATCCAGGTAAAAAGAATCGGTCCAAAGCAAACTGGTCCGGATAAAAAGAATTGGTCCGGGGCAAACCGGTTCGGGTCCCAAAAAATATAAAAATTTCCCTTTTTGGCCTAAACTTTCAAATCGATTATCGTGGAAAACTCTTGAAACTTTGGTAGAATATAATAAGGGATTTATTATATTACAGTAGGCTTATATTGGTTTTGTGAGTTAGTCTTACTGATAGGATTAATACGAGAATAAATTGGGATGAATTATGTCGTAATTTATCGGAGAGAAACATAACGAATTACAGAAACTTCGAATGAATTAATAAGTAGATAAATAGTGTAAATATTGATTTAACTACTGAAATTTACAAAAGGGGTAACTAGGACCCTTAGGGATGTGTGAATGCTCAATAAATTAAGAGAGTGTAATAAATCATAATAGAATAAGTACGGTGAGTATGAGAGAGAAATATACTACGTACGCCAATATGATAGTTAGGTTGTGTGTATGCCTACTGTGTTGCTAATAGGTGGAGTGAAAACCTATACTGTACTTGCATGAGATATGATTGACTATCTCGATGAGACATTCCGAGCCAAGTTCGATGAGACATTTCGAACCATGTTCGATGAGACATTCTGAACTATGCTCGATGAGACAGTCCGAGTCAGGTTCGATGAGACATTTCGAACAATGTTCGATGGGACATTCCGAACTAATAGCCCTCAATTTGTGATAAGGGGACATTTTTGTGAAGCATGCATTTATAGTATACATATATTGTGTGCGAAATATATATGTACCATACGGATAAGCTACTTATGTGAGATAGTAGACTATAAAGTTAATTAACCCTACTTGTGTGAAATTGTAGGTATTAGATTGTGGATATCTAATAAGGTGAATTAAGTAGAGAAACTTCATTAACGAACTAAAGATAGATGAGAACATCTGAAGTAAATTAAGTGGCGAGACTTAATTATGAGGATTGAGAGATAATAGTTGAGATTTGTTGTATAAATTAAGTAGTGGGACTTAATTATAGATGTGAATGAACAGCATATGCCAAAGGTGCATGATAATTAATTAACATATGAGAGATGTTAATAAAATGATGTACTGTATGGGTGGTACGGGAAACTTAGACGTGTAGAGAAGTTCATATTATTATTTTAGTCTAGTTAGCTTGGGTAGTTTAGCTAGGCGGGCTAAGTATAGAACGTTAGGTGTGTACCATAGATGAGGGGTGAGGAAAAACTCAAGAGAGAGTGTACGTGATCCTAACATCTGTAATCAATGACCGATTTTTATTGCAATAAATTACTTGCTAAATATTTTTAAAATGTTTTGTGTACTAACACTTGCTATAAAAATATTTTTCAAACCTTTTAGGTGTCTAGTCACAGGGACGCCAGACTTGATATCTATTCTAGGGACACGCAGCTACGGTACATGTGGATGCTAGCAGGAGTTTTTATTAAACGCTTTATCCCTTTGTTCCTAGATTAGGGATTTATTCTCAGTTACAGTTATGTAGGGCATGTTGCCCAATTACTTTCAAATTTAGTTCTCAGATTATTCTATTCATTGTTGGCTATTAAATTGGATTGGAATTTTAGCCGAGGATTTATTCGGCAAGTCTTTTATTAATTATTCAATTTGTTTCAGTCTCATATTAGTTTGAATGGCTTAGTTTATATTTTCATATGCATGTTGGTTTAACTAAAAGATAAAATTTGACACCAGCTTTTTGAATACTAGGTGGTTAGTAATGTTTTAAAAAGTTTCGACAGTGATGCTAAGAATGAACTAGATGAGATTCCTGCTTAATTTGATATAGGATTGATCACCCGGTATTTTATTAGGCGGGGTGTCGCAGATGGTATCAGAGCATCCAGTTCTAGTGTCCTTAGGATCTATGAGATTTTTCACATTTCAGCTTAGCGTTCTTTGATGTAGAGCCTTATGATAGGATTGTTGTATTCCTCTATGTATATGACTTATGTTATCCTGCTATTATGTATAACTGATGTGACTCATATATGAGTTCGATTGGGTATGGTACATCGAACAATATCGGGCGACCAATGAGGGCCATCAGAAGAACTGCAGGAGGAGAGGAAAGGAACAAAATGTAGAGTATTTGGGGAACGATGACCTTGATAGGGGTCACCATAAATAATGTTCGAGGCAGTTAACAAATAGGATAATCACACGAGGACAGTAGTTTCCCCAAGAACTATTGTGGAGAACGTTGATACAACTTCGGACTCACCCAACATTTGTAGATAGGGAGAGAGTTGGGGGGTATTATTTTGAGGAGTGTCCTTAAAGAGTCCTGAAAAGAAAGAAAGTGTGATGGACCAATGGATGTAGGTAATCCAAAGGCAATTGTGTGGGGTAGAGTGCAACGGCACCCTAATTAAATTGTGGACAAAATTTAGCTCATAGGAGCAGCGTTGGGTGACGAGAGTAAGTCACCACTTAGGAAGAAGAATATATAGGAATCAAACGATAAATTTTGGATATGGTGTGACTATAAGATCAGCCATCCACTATTCAGACAAGGATGCAAGTGGAATTTTAGATTTTATTGAGTGGGTAAGATAGTGACCGATCGTGAGAGAGATGATACTTTGTTTAGCGAACTTCATAACCGACGAAGGGGATATAGATAATGATAAAGGAATCCGTAAGTGGATAATGAACAATAGGAGAATAAACAAGAATGGATGGTAAATCCAACTAGGATGACTAGTGTAGAGGTCGTCAATATCTTTTGTTTGCAAGCTTACATCAACGCTTCTAAGATAAAGGAGCCCATAGAGTTACATAATTTAACCTAAGAGAGAAATTATATTAAATAGTGCTAGTGAAGCACAGTGGAAGGATATAACCAGTAAGGGACCACAGGAAAAAGGATTGCCCTAAAGTGAGGTAGGGGACACTACAAGATGAGATCCTGAATAAGCGACCATTGCAACGGATGGTGGGTCAGTTTCGTCATGAGAGTTATGCTCAATAACTATTGACGAGGTAAGATAGATGGCAATTAGAGATATAGTTTTACCTTATCCGTATGAGTACATGATACATTTCTAGTGACATGGGTGAGTAATAACATTTGATTATTAGAACTGAAATTCAGGAGTGAGTCGGATGTAGTGGGTGCATTGGTAGTAGTGGATTTATGATGGATATGTATGATTAGTTACCGTGGGGTAGCGAAACTTTTGGTGTCGCCTATGAGAGAACAGTTGTACAATAGTATTGATGCATTAGGTATTAGTTTACTTCTTTGAAGTGTTATGAAAATTGAGTAGACTACTGTGACACCCCGCCTAATTAAATACCGGGCGATCACTCCTTTATTAAATTAAATCAAGGTAAACAGTTGGTTCATTTTCAGCATCACTGTCGATAAAAATAATTTTTCCAATTTAACACCCTAAATAATTAAGCTAAGTGTCAAAACATTTTCCATACAAAACTTTCCAAATTTTAATTACAGAAAAAGATTTATTTTAAATAAAACAACATTTCTACAATAAAGAATCACACCACAATAAACCAAATAACATAATACATTCGTCAATCGAATGTCAACAAATGGAACTAAAACCACAAATCCATCCGGAATAAATCCCATAGAACAATACTGAAAATAAATGAAATACAAAATCCCAACAACAAATGAAATGATGAAAAGGGCGACACGTGCCCAATAAATGAGAATAATAGGAGTGGAGTCAATAACAGAAGCCGTCTACTCAAGTGACCTGCAACTCCCACCTAAGCTGCAGCTCGTTCTTCTCAAGGGATCCTAAGCAAGACGCCCCTGTGGCTGGGCACCTGAAAATATACATATATATATACAAGAGAGAGAGAGAGAAAAGAAACGGGTCAGAGCCCGAAAGTGTGTTTGATTTTAAAATACGTTAAGCAAGTATTTAAATTGATACAGGCCAATGTAAATCATATTAGTGCGTCTCTCTCTTGAGAAATACTCACCTCTCTTCTAATGTGCACATCTATCGCACTAACCTTTCCAACGGTTTGTTTTAGCATCTAACATACTAGTCTTTCTAGCAGCTTTAACTTAACTTAAATTACTCGTAAGATTTAATACACGATATCCACTTAAAAGATGTTCCAACAGTAGCCCAAAATTCTCTATTTTTAACTTCATAAAAATAATAAAGTTCCCGTGACATTTTATACTTTCTCAAAACAAGTATTTAATAATTTGAGTCAACAACCATGTTCTACTTATCAAATCTCAGTAGACAGTTTCAAATATCATAATCTCATATATATATATTAACTACTCGTATAATATATATATATAACAGCACCCCGAATAAAACTATGGTGCGTGCATACTTCCACTATCCAAAGCCCCATATCACTCATTTTAAGGGGAATACATTCGGAATCACTCTCGAATTGTATTAACATAAATACACAAACAATATTGAGGCGAAGCATAGATTCCAAGTCTCTAAGAGGGTGGCACATACCGGCGTCTCTTAGGACCGTCTGAACTATCACATCGATAGCCTGTACCAAGGACATCTATCTTCTAGGGTACAAGTCAATATCCCCCATAAAGGTCCCATCGAGATAAGACTTGTCCCAGCGCGGAAACCTCAGGGATAGCAAGTAGCGTGGATATGATTTTCACATGCATATAATATATGTACACACAATCATATAAATATACCACTTTATCGAATTAATATAGGTTCTTCTCATCACCCGTAATTATACCGTTTATTCTTAATTTCACATTTAAAGAATTACGCATACGGTTTCATTCCTACCCTTAACTCGAAGGGTTTCTCCCTTATTGCCTAACACTCATGGATTATATCCTCACAAATCTGAAATTCAGTACGTGACTTTATTTGATTCCAACGTGACTCTCCTATGCACCTCACCCTTTAAATTCATAAATCTACCAACCTAAAGTAAATAACTCATAAATACCATTCTCGTTGGAGATTAAGGGTTCTAACATTTATCCATATACCCTACTGGTCCTTAATGTCTCCCAAATTATTTTATTTAGAATGCCCAAAGATAATTTCACGATAACTTACGTTAACTAATTTAAACAAGGGAAATGGGAGTCTGCCAGGAGGGGTCGATCGATCGAAGCTTGGGGCTCGATCGATCGAACCTTCGATCGATCGATGCTCTATGCTCGATCGATCGATCAAGCAGGTCTGGGTAAAAATTCTGCAGAATTGCAGTTACGGGATTCATCAAAGTTCTTCATCAATATACATATTTTCCAACACTAATCGACCCAAAAAGTCTACTACTAACATACTAATATAATTCCAGATGTTTTTAACGTTCAGCATGCGTGTATACAACATTAATCATGGTTAAACAATCCAAAATCTCATCTAAACATCAAGAACCCTAAAGTTTTCATAACTATTATCCAATTCAGTTTTCTCCAGAATTTCTTCCTCATCTAACATCAAAATTCGTGGGTAATACATCTATAACATCAAGAGTTTCCAGCATGAGGTTTTAATCTTCTCTACATGCAATTTCCTATCAAAATTTAGGGTTTTCTTACATGGATTACATTCCTAATTAATCCTAAACTAATATGAACATTGCACTAACGAAATACGCAAGTTAAACACTTGCCTGGGATTTTCAGAAGTCTGATCTCCTGTTGATTTTGGTGTGGTTGTGTTCTCCTCCTCGCGATCTACGCGGTGGTGGTGACGGTGGTGCAAACGGAGGTGTTTTGGCCTTGAATCACCTTGAAAGGTCTCTCCTCTCTTCTCCATTGGCCGTCTTAGGGTTTTGAATGTTCTAACCCTAAATGGATAGCCTAACCATCTGATAAAGGCTGCTAAAATTCGTGGGTTTAATTACCCTATTTTGGAAAAAGACCAAAATGCCCTCCCGGGTCACTAATTAGGCCTAAAAACGCCCCGGGGCCCAAACTAACCCCCGGGTATACTTTTCTGACTATCTCGACCCTTCCGGACGCGTTGGCGCACTCAAAACGACCATATGGACAACTTATTAAATATTCACTTTTTATTTAACACAATTAGTCCCGACGTGACACGGGCACGTCCCGACTTAAATTTCCGAAATAGTCATATAATTCACTTATGACATTCAATATAACCAATATAATATATTACTATGCTCATTAGTAATATTCAACAAGTTTCCCATAATTACTAACTCTCGTCACGTTAATAATTATAACATATTTAAATTCCAAATTTTTATTAAATAAATCGTCACATTAAATTTAATAAATCCCCAAATTAATATAGCATGAAAATACGGGGTATTACATACTTCCCCCCTAATAACGGAATTTCGTCCCGAAATTCGGAGAATAAGGCATACCTGGTAAAAACAACTCTGGGTATCTTTCGCGCATATCTGCCTCACGCTCCCAAGTGGATTCCTCCACATTATGATGCTCCCACTGGACTCGCACGAGTGGAACTACTTTCGACCTCAATCTCCTCTCACTATAGTCTAGAATAGCCACTGGTCTCTCCTCGTAAGAGCTATCAGACTGTAAATCAATCTCATCTATCGCAATGTGAGTATGGGCCATATCATCCCGAAGATATCGTCTCAACGACGAGATGTGGAATACATCGTGGATGCGATGTAAATGTTCTGGCAATCCCAACCTGTATGCTATCGTCCCAATCCTCTCGATGATGGGAAATGGTCCTACGTACCTCGGAGCCAATTTCCCCTTCTTCCCGAACCTCATCACCCCCTTCATAGGAGATACACGCAACAACACTTGATCACCCACATTAAACTCCCGGAAGAACCGTTTTGCATCGGCGTAGCTCTTTTGCCTGTCTTGGGCTACCCGAATACGACTCCTTATTATCTCAATCCTCGCGGAGGTCTCCTGAATCACTTCTGGTCCTAGCAACTTGTTGTCCCCCACCTCGAGCCAACAAGTTGGAGAACGACAAGGCCTGCCATACAAAGCCTCAAATGGGGCCATACCAATCGTAAACTGATAAGTGTTATTATAAGCAAACTCTACCAGTGGAAGATGTGGTTCCCAACCTCCTCCAAAATCGAGAACACACATGCGTAGCATATCTTCCAACATCTAATTAGTACGCTTTGTCTGTCCATCTGTCTGTGGGTGGTAAGCTGAACTCAATCTCAACTCTGTACCCATAGCCTCCTGAAAGCTTTCCCAGAAACGTGACACAAAAATCTTGTCTCTATCTGACACAATATTCAGGGGCACCCCATGTAATCTGACAATCTCAACGATGAACAACTGGGTATACTGACCCGTGGTATAATCTGTCCTCACTGGCAGAAAATGAGCCACCTTGGTCAAACGGTCTATAATTACCCAGATGGAATCATGGCCCCGCTGTGATGTAGGCAACCCTGTAATGAAATCCATGGAAATACTTTCCCACTTCCACGCGGGTACTTCCAACGGCTGAAGTAATCCTGACGGTTTCTGGTGGTCCACCTTCACCAGCTGGCAGGTAGAACACTTGGACACAAACTCAGCAATGTCCTTCTTCATCCCACTCCACCAGTACTGTCGTCTCATGTCCTGGTACATCTTATCACCTCCCGGATGTACTGCAAATCGGGACCCGTGAGAATGAGTCATCACTTCATGACGTAACTCCGCTCCTTCTGGAACCACTAATCTCTCATTAAACTGCAAACCTCCATCAGAACTTACAGAATAGGACTCAGCACCCTCGGCTAGAAGTCGCACAATCTGCTCCTGACAAAACGGATCTGTGGTCTGTGCCTGTATCACCCTCGTAACAATCTCGGGTGTGACTGTCATTACGGATATGAAAGAACGTGCTACTGCGTCCTGGTGACCCAACTCCTTCCACTTTGCTTTCCAGATGTCCGCTACATCGTCTACCGGTCTACGGCTCAACGCATCGGCAACTACGTTGGCCTTCCCCGGATGATACTGTATATCGAACTGGTAATCTTTCACAAACTCTAACCACCTGCGCTGACGCATATTCAGCTCTCGCTGAGTGAATAGGTACTGCAGTGACTTATGGTCTGTGAACAAACGGAATTTCTCGCCCAATAAGTAGTGCCTCCAAATTCTCAATGCAAAGACGACCGCTGCCAACTCCAGGTCGTGGGTGGGGTAATTCTTCTCATGCGGCTTAAGCTTGCGGGAAGCAAAAGCTATAGCCTTCTCCTCCTGCTGAAGTACTCCCCCAAGTCCCCGTAAGGACGCATCGGTGTAAACCAGGTACTCTACACCCGGCTTTGGTAATGCAAGGACTGGCGCTGAAGTCAGCTTGTCTTTCAGCTCGTCGAAAGCCAATTGACAAGCGTCATCCCAAATATATGGCACTCCCTTGCGAGTCAGATTCGTCAATGGACCCGCTATTTTGGAGAATCCTCGAATGAATCTCCTGTAGTATCCGTCTAACCCCAAGAAACTACGCACTTCCGTCGGTGTCGTGGGCTGTCCCCACTCCCTCACCGCTGACACTTTGCTCGGGTCAACTGCTATCCCCTGCTTAGAAACAACATGGCCCAAGAATTGTACCTCTCGTAACCAGAATCCAAACTTCTCGTACTTAGCATACAACTGATGCTCTCGTAGAGTCTGAAGAACCTGCCTCAAGTGCTCAGCATGCTCCTCCTCGGAGTGTGAATATATCAAGATATCATATATGAAGACGATGATGAACTGATCCAAGAACTCTCTGAATACTCGGTTCATCAAGTCCATGAAAACGGCTGGGGCATTTGTGAGTCCAAACGGCATCACCCTGAACTCATAGGACCCATATCTCGACAAGAAAGCAGTCTTTGAAACATCCTGCTCTCTAATACGTAACTGATGGTACCCCGACCTCAGATCTATCTTCGAAAAGAAAGTTGCTCCCCTCAACTGGTCGAACAGATCATCGATTCGAGGCAACGGATACTTATTCCATATCGTGACCTTGTTCAATTCCCGGTAGTCCACACACAATCTCAGTGAACCATCCCTCTTCTTTACAAACAAGACTGGAGCGCCCCAAGGTGAGGTACTCCTACGAATGAATCCCTGACCTAATAGCTGCTCTATCTGATCTCGTAGCTCTCGCATCTCTGCCGGAGCCATACGGTACGGTGCGCGTGCTATAGGTCTCGTATCTGGCAATAAATCTATAACGAAGTCTATCTCACGACTGGGCGGTAGGCCTGGTATCTCCTGAAACACATCGGAATATTCCCTAACAACTGGGATCGAATCCAAAGGAATCACAACCTCCTTATAGGTATCCTCCTCAATGTAATATAAATGAGCGGTCGAACCTCCCTCTGGGCGAGGCATCGCCACTACAAACATCTCTTGCCCCGGAATGGCAAAAATAATGCTCCCACCGAAGCAATCAATCATGGCTCTATAATATGCGAGCCAATCCATCCCAATAATCACATCATGCTCGTGCATGTCTAAGACTAGCATGTCTGCAGGTAATACCAAGCTACCAATCTCTACCCCTACTCCCCGGCATATAAAGAATATAAGTGACCCACTCCCCAGTGGTGAGTCGACACACGTCACGGTGCTCTCTGCTGTGGCTAACAACCCTAAGGACTTCGCAAAATGCGTAGCTATAAACAATGCGTTGCCCCCGTATCAAACAAAACTTTACCCATAGTACCATGGATAGGAAACATACCCTCAATCGCGGGTGGTGCCTGTGGAGCTGCTGCCTGGTGAACGTTATAGACACGTCCATACTGCAATTGCCCCTACTGCACTAGAGCTGCTGGAATGGCTGGTAGGGCTGGCACCTGGGTTGGAGCTGGGAGGGTAGGTGGGAAAAGTGGTCTCTGCGGCTCATTACGGGCTCCCTGCTGCTGTGGGGCCCTATCGCCCTCTGGGCAATCCTGGCGCCTATGGCCATTTTTGCCGCACCCAAAGCATCTGCCTTTGAAGTTACCGCCCCTCTGACCCTGCTGGCCGTTACCTCCACGCCACTGACCCTGTTGGCCCTGATGTGCACGCTGTTGGCCTTGCTGGCCCTGTTGCTATCCCTGTGGTCGGTGTTAGCCCTGCTGGCCATGCTGATTAGGCTGGCCCTGATGGCCCTGCCTGAAACCCTCGAATCCCTGCCTAGAATCACCTGAACGGAATCGCTTAGTAGGGTCCCCCTGATGGGAACTCTGCTCGTGCTGACGAGTCTGTCCATGAGTTGGTGCCCCACCTGCACTATTACCCCCGGTCCTGCCCTGCTGGCTGGACTCTCCTGCCCTCTTCCTTCCCTGAAGATGGAAGTGGTGATCCTGGCAGTGTAGTAATGCTGCATTGAGTACATCAGTGAAAGTACTCAGGGATAGGTTTCCAATAAGGTGCTGACGGATCCTCTAAGCTAACCCGTCGACAAACAGCAAAATCTTCTTTCCCTCAGTGGATGCCTCATCCGGCACAATAGTGATAAGCCTCATGAACTCCTCCTCATACTCAGCTACAGTAAGGTTCTCCTGCTTCAGATTTAGTAATTTCTGCCTCATCTCAGTCTGCACTGCGGGTGGAAAATACTTGCGGTCAAACCGCTCCCAGAACAACTGAATAGGGATCGTGTCCCTCTCCTCCAAAGTAGTAGTGGACTCCCACCACTGTAATGAGGCTCCCACCAGCTTGAAAGAAGCCAATAGCTGCTTCTGCACTTCAGTGCACTCATACATACGGAGGTGCCGCTGGATGTCTTTCTTCTATTGGCTGACAGTAACAATATCGGAGCTACCAGAAAACTCAGGGGGATGCGCTTTCTGAAAAGCATCCCGAACCCTCTCCCATGCGGATGGAAGCTGTGCTGGTACTGGTGCCACCTCCTGAACCTGGGGTGGAGCCTGCTGGATCACCTCTATCGCGACATTCACCGCCTGAGCGACAATGGCGTCTACTTCATTCGCATTCATTGTGCCTGGTGCCGGAGTTGCTGGCTGCTCGGCTTGGGCACGCCTATCTTTCGGAGCACGTCTCGGAGGCATCTGAAACGTGGACAAGTTTATTAGTCTACAGTTATCAACAAATCTCGAATAGCTGAAGACTTAAACGTAAAAGTAAGAATACAACAGTCCTAAAAATAGGGCTCTATAGCAATAACGTTAAGCTGAAAGCGAAATAAGCCGTACAGATCCTATGGACACTAGAACCTGATGCTCTGATACCACCTGTGACACCCCGCCTAATTAAATACCGGGCGATCACTCCTTTATTAAATTAAATCAAGGTAAACAGTTGGTTCATTCTCAGCATCACTGTCGATAAAAATAATTTTTCCAATTTAACACCCTAAATAATTAAGCTAAGTGTCAAAACATTTTCCATACAAAACTTTCCAAATTTTAATTACAGAAAAAGATTTATTTTAAATAAAACAACATTTCTACAATAAAGAATCACACCACAATAAACCAAATAACATAATACATTCGTCAATCGAATGTCAACAAATGGAACTAAAACCACAAATCCATCCTGAATAAATCCCATAGAACAATACTGGAAATAAATGAAATACAAAATCCCAAAACAAATGAAATGATGAAAAGGGCGACACGTGCCCAATAAATGAGAATAATAGGAGTGGAGTCAATAACAGAAGCCGTCTACTCAAGTGACCTGCAACTCCCACCTAAGCTGCAGCTCGTTCTTCTCAAGGGATCCTAAGCAAGACGCCCCTGTGGCTGGGCACCTGAAAATATACATATATATATATATATACAAGAGAGAGAGAGAGAAAAGAAACGGGTCAGAGCCCGAAAGTGTGCTTGATTTTAAAATACGTTAAGCAAGTATTTAAATTGATACAGGCCAATGCAAATCATATTAGTGCGTCTCTCTCTTGAGAAATACTCACCTCTCTTCTAATGTGCACACCTATCGCACTAACCTTTCCAACGGTTTGTTTTAGCATATAACATACTAGTCTTTCTAGCAGCTTTAACTTAACTTAAATTACTCGTAAGATTTAATACACGATATCCACTTAAAAGATGTTCCAACAGTAGCCCAAAATTCTCTATTTTTAGCTTCATAAAAATAATAAAGTTCCCGTGACATTTTATACTTTCTCAAAACAAGTATTTAATAATTTGAGTCAACAACCATGTTCTACTTATCAAATCTCAGTAGACAGTTTCAAATATCATAATCTCATATATATATATTAACTACTCGTATAATATATATATATAACAGCACCCCGAATAAAACTATGGTGCGTGCATACTTCCACTATCCAAAGCACCATATCACTCATTTTAAGGGGAATACATTCGGAATCACTCTCGAATTGTATTAACATAAATACACAAACAATATTGAGGCGAAGCATAGATTCCAAGTCTCTAAGAGGGTGGCACATACCGGCATCTCTTAGGACCGTCTGAACTATCACATCGATAGCCTGTACCAAGGACATCTATCTTCTAGGGTACAAGTCAATATCCCCCATAAAGGTCCCATCGAGATAAGACTTGTCCCAGCGCGAAAACCTCAGGGATAGCAAGTAGCGTGGGTATGATTTTCACATGCATATAATATATGTACACACAATCATATAAATATACCACTTTATCAAATTAATATAGGTTCTTCTCATCACCCGTAATTATACCGTTTATTCTTAATTTCACATTTAAAGAATTACGCATACGGTTTCATTCCTACCCTTAACTCGAAGGGTTTCTCCCTTATTGCCTAACACTCATGGATTATATCCTCACAAATCTGAAATTCAGTACGTGACTTTATTTGATTCCAACGTGACTCTCCTACGCACCTCACCCTTTAAATTCATAAATCTACCAACCTAAAGTAAATAACTCATAAATACCATTCTTGTTGGAGATTAAGGGTTCTAACATTTATCCATATACCCTACTGGTCCTTAATGTCTCCCAAATTATGCCCAAAGATAATTTCACGATAACTTACGTTAACTAATTTAAACATGGGAAATGGGAGTCTGCCAGGAGGGGTCGATCGATCGAAGCTTGGGGCTCGATTGGTCGAACCTTCGATCGATCGATGCTCTATGCTCGATCGATCGATCAAGCAGGTCTGGGTAAAAATTCTGCAGAATTGCAGTTACGGGATTCATCAAAGTTCTTCGTCAATATACATATTTTCCAACACTAATCGACCCAAAAAGTCTACTACTAACATACTAATATAATTCCAGATGTTTTTAACGTTCAACATGCGTGTATACAACATTAATCATGGTTAAACAATCCAAAATCTCATCTAAACATCAAGAACCCTAAAGTTTTCATAACTATTATCCAATTCAGTTTTTCTCCAGAATTTCTTCCTCATCTAACATCAAAATTCGTGGGTAATACATCTATAACATCAAGAGTTTCCAGCATGAGGTTTTAATCTTCTCTACATGCAATTTCCTATCAAAATTTAGGGTTTTCTTACATGGATTACATTCCTAATTAATCCTAAACTAATATGAACATTGCACTAACGAAATACGCAAGTTAAACACTTGCCTGGAATTTTCAGAAGTCTGATCTCCTGTTGATTTTGGTGTGGTTGTGTTCTCCTCCTCGCGATCTACGCGGTGGTGGTGACGGTGGTGCAAACGGAGGTGTTTTGGCCTTGAATCACCTTGAAAGGTCTCTCCTCTCTTCTCCATTGGCCGTCTTAGGGTTTTGAATGTTCTAACCCTAAATGGATAGCCTAACCAGCTGATAAAGGCTGCTAAAATTCGTGGGTTTAATTACCCTATTTTGGAAAAAGACCAAAATGCCCTCCCGGGTCACTAATTAGGCCTAAAAACGCCCCGGGGCCCAAACTAACCCCCCGGGTATACTTTTCTGACTATCTCGACCCTTCCGGACGCGTTGGAGTACTCAAAACGTCCATATGGACAACCTATAAAATATTCACTTTTTATTTAACACAATTAGTCCCGACGTGACACGGGCACATCCCGACTTAAATTTCCGAAATAGTCATATAATTCACTTATGACATTCAATATAACCAATATAATATATTACTATGCTCATTAGTAATATTCAACAAGTTTCCAATAATTACTAACTCTCGTCACGTTAATAATTATAACATATTTAAATTTCCCGGATTTTTATTAAATAAATCGTCACATTAAATTTAATAAATCCCCAAATTAATATAGCATGAAAATACGGGGTATTACAACTACCTGCTGAGTTTTGACTGGTTAGCGATGGTTTTGGCTATAGTGAAAGTTATAGCAAGATTTTGGGTTTGCTGTTCCAGCATAAGATTTATTTTTCTAGGTGTCACCTGAAAGAGGGTTTAACCTATGTATGTGTGTATATATGTTATTATGTGTTGCATAATAGACTGATATGAATATGAAATTATATTTTTATGTTTAATCCCGTGTGTTGGGACGTTTACTGATGAGAGTTAGGGGTAGATAGGTTTATTTTTGAGCTGGGTAATATAGCTCCGAATTTATTTCGCACAAGGAAACAACTGATAGTAAGGGCGTAGTATTATATGATGTCTTTTGTGGAATAAGAGTGGATGTGTATACTTTTATTTCACGAGGCGGGTATTTGGGGGGTGCGTGTCATGGACTGAGGGCCTAACGGATCTCCATGACCGACAATGTTAGGTGGTAGTGTATCGGGGGGGGGGGTCCTTGTTTGGATTTCGCTTTGCGAGGCATCCCACACATGAAACTTAGGGCAACGTTGCAAGTGGGGAGATGTTTAGTCATTAGTCTATGGGATGGGTACCTCGGTTATTTTACATGTATGTGGTTATGACTACGAGATGGAAGTCATATTACGATTTCACACCGGAATAAGCCGGGTATTATTTATGCGGTTGGGCATAGGTACAGGGTGTATGGGCGCCCTGGTTAACTAATTTTATTATTTTTAAATAATTCGTGATTAAAAGTGGGAGAGATGGGTGTAGTGATCTTAAGGGTAGCTGACTTGGGAGATAGGTTTGGAGTACGAGGCTTAACTTAATTTCGAGGACGAAATTCTTTTTTAAGGGGGGAAGTATTTAACACTCTGTAACTTTGAGGACTTAGAATTTAAGTATTTTGGGATAAATAAAATTTATTTAAATTGGAGAAATTTAAATTTATAATTTGGAGATTTTTTTTGAATTAGATGAACTATTTAAATCTGACGAGGTTAGATTGAATTATTCGAATTTTTGTTGTGTCACATTTTTGAGGTCGAAATTAGAGGTTGTTATAAAGTATTTCGGATGACAATTCTGAGCGCACGATTGACTCCGAATAGGTCTAGATAGTTAGAAAAGAGTATCTGGGGGGGTTAGTAATCGGGTCATTTGGGCTTGGCCCATAAGCCTAAAAACGGGATTAGGTATAATTAACCTAAGTCTAAGTGTGTTGAACGACATAAAACGCCATTCTAAACCAAAGAGTTTGAGAGAAAGCTAGACGGAGCAATTAGGGATCAATTGGAAATCTTTGGGAGGCAAATCAAGGAGGAATTTTTTTATTGTGTTTTATTTTATTTTTTAAATACATATTTGGAACCGATAGCTTAATCAGGCCAACTCAAGAATCGTTGGTTCGGATTGGTTTTATTATACACATACTAGTTTCTGGTTCCAATTTCATAAATGTAGAACATGTCAACCCCGATTCTAGTTTTGGTTCTGGCTAATATTGAAATCGAACCAATTCGAACCTTATGCAACCCTAATCTCGTTAGTATAACAACAATTAAATTTATTGAAAGTTATTTTAATTAGGGGGTTGCATAAAAAGATATATTGGGTTCGAACAAAATTATTCTGTGTAAATTAATGTAATTTAACATGTATATTTATAAAGGGTGTAAAATACTATTTACCTTTATACAGACCCCGATTATAAGTTATCAATATTTTAAATGATGTATTATGTAAAAACACACCGAATGCAACTAAATGCAATCAAAATTATTCCTCTAGTATAATGTACAACAAGGATATAAAAGCAAAAGAAGTAAGTAGATACATGCAAAAGAATGTAATTAAAATGACAATTTTCCCAGATTTCTCCAATATTAAGGACAATGTGTTTTCTTCCATATTACGAAAAAGGTGTTTTCTCCCATATAAAGAAAATATTACAAAATCATTAAAAGAACTAAGAAAATAGCATATTACAATAATTTAAGAGATTTACAATGTGTTTTTATTGAGAACACCAGGCTAACTTCTTTGGAAAATGACACAGCATTGTTGAAAATTTTTCGTGTCGAATTACGGGTTTGTGGTGGAAGATGTTATTTTGTAAATAAAGGATGATTTTATTTAACAAGTTTGTTCGTTAGACATTTCAGTCTTTATTCCCATTTGTAAGTAAACTCATGCTTCGATTGATGGTTTTGTTAATTAGACATGTTTGTGAAGAAGTTCAGTGCATGATAAATGGGAAGAAATGGTGTTTGAATACGAGTAAAATTTTTTAAGAAAGAGGAAAAACCAAATAGGTTTTTTAAAATGATGTTTAAATGGAAGTTTTCCTTTTTTTTAATATGATACACACCATCAGTGGATGATTTAAATGTCGTTTAACCCATTGATGTGGACTTGATAAAAGTGGAAGCTATAAAAGGAAAAATGAGATTTAAATAAAAATAGTCATTCATAAATAAGAAGTTGTTTCCAAATATAATAATATGGGTTATAATTTTAGACACAATAATCTGTTACAATAATGACTTAATATGATTAAAAAGTGACACGATTAACTCGTGTGAAATTTATAATTAGTTTATAATAGATAATTCTAGGTCGAAACATAAAAATGATACTAATGTGTCGTATTCGCATTGATTTGTGTTTGAACTTTATTTTTGTTAAATTTGAACATGAGTTAATACGAATACGAATATGGATATGAAACATCAATATATTGCACTGTATCCATTTTGTACGTCGCGACAAAAGAAACCATTTATACGTACTAAAAATTACTACTCATATGCAAAGCAACACATGGTATTGTCACTACTATTTTACCATGTGGTTAGATATATCATTGTCAATGACGTTTTCATCTAGGAGATTGTAATACCCCATAATTTTTAATGATTTAAATAATTATGGGATTAATTATTATTGTGGGATTAATTGAATTAAAATGTGAGAATTTAATTGTTAATTAATCGAGATTCAAATAAATATTAACTAACGTGTCAAGGGTTAATACTTATTGATTGACTATTACTGCGTGATAAGTAATATGGAACTATACACTTCGATAAATTGTCAAGAATAAGAAATACGACAATTTAGTAAATTAAGTCAGACGCGCGTGTGAGTCATGTCGGGACTAATTTAATGGAATAAAAAGATTAATTATTTTTGGTAACTCGTATGGTCATTTTGAGTGCGCCGTTGAGTTCGGAAGGGTCAAGATAGTCAGAATAGTATACCCGAGTGTTTAGTTTGGGTCCCGGGGTAATATTAGGCCTAACCGGCGCACCGAGAGGGCATTATGGTAAATTGCATTTTTGGTTTTAATTAATGGACGAAAATTTGGAGTTATTTTGTCAGCCACGAGAGGTCCATTAGGGTTGAGAGATATGAAAAGTAAATAACGGCCACATAGGGTGTGAGGCAAAACAAATTCCAAGAGGGATGGCCTAATAAGCACCACCTTGCACAACCATCACCACCATCGTGTAGATCGAAACAAGAGGAACACGCCCATACCAACAACATCAAGAAATTAGACGACTAATTTGAGGCAAGTGTTTATTAATTTCTTTTCTTTAGCACTAACCATATTCATGTTAGTATAGGGATGATATCAACATGCATTGATCATAATAGTGATGAAAATTGGAGATTTAGGATGTATGGTTTGAATCTGAGATTAATTAGATTGAACCCTTCATGTATGTAGAATATAAACCACGTTTTGATGAACTTATGTGAAGAACAAATCTGGAAATCATGTGTTCTTGAATAAGAATTTGAAGAACTAGGGTTTTAGTAATTAATTTGGGGATTTCATATTTCTTTGATGATTTGTAATGATTCAATGATTTTAGGATGTTAGAATCCATGTGTAATTGTTAGGATTCGATTTGGGACTAATTGAGTGGAATTTGGGATGATAATTTAGAGGTTTTAGGGTCGAGAAATGGTGAAAAACGGAGCTGTCAAAGGTTGAAGACGAGACAGCGCAGGTCACGCGAAGTCGCGCGAAAGAAATCGTTCGAGCGAGACCTGTATCTCGCACGTAGTCGTTCGAGCGAGAAGGGTATGTCGCGCAAAGCTCGATCAAGCGACCTGTATTATAGTTCGAGCGAGAATCCATTCTGGTTCGAGCGACATTATGATTTTTAGTGAAATTACTATTTTACCCCTAATTAAGTATATAACCAATTTGAGTGAGGAAAGGCAGTATTCGATTATCCCAGAATAGTGCAGAATTATTGGGAATGTTTAAGTGTAGTAAAATGAACAATTATGAAGGTGAATAAATCGTGGAAATTCGAGAGAGAGAATACCTGAAATACTTATATTAAAAATGGTAATGAGAGAGATGTCATTAAGTGGGAAAAATATGTTTGGGTTGGGTGTATACCTAATGAATATTAATAGGATTTGCGGATACGTACTACATGTTTGATATATTATGTGTATGACATACCTAGCTACTTGTTATCGCGGGAGGTTGTGTAGAGACAGTCTTATCGTGGGTGACCTTCAGGGGGATAGTTAACTTGTATCTCAGGACATAGGACTGTGAAGACTTATTTGTGAGTTGATAAGTCCGTTGACTAAGGGAGCGTAGGTATGTGCGTGACCCATAGGTATGTGAACTATGTTTGCCTCCACTATGTGGGTTTTGTGTATATGGTTTGTGGGAGACTTCCGAGTCGATAGTCCTTATTGGAGTACGAGATGTACCGGGACATGATAGCAGAGTATGCAATGCGCTAAAGGTTTAGCCTTGGGGGTGCTGTATTGGTATATGTATATATATATATATATATATATATATATATATATGTATACTTGTGTTATTCCTACCGTGAGATAATCGTAGGTAATTAAGATAGTAAATTCTTAAATCACGACAATTGAGAATACTTAACTTAGTGTGATAACACTTAATTGAATTAATAATTGATGAAATTAATAATGTGGGAAGCTGGGAATCATGGGTTACTTCCACGAGGATCATAAGTCTTTATTTATTTAGAAGTGTAACAGATGGCTAGGGTGGATTAGTTGTACGTTAGGCATTCACATTAGCTGAGAGGTGAGAATCTCATGTGAGAGTTCGAACTAACATGCATTCGATACTTGCTTTATTGAAAATTTTAAATACTTGCTAAAACAAACATTTTTACACCTCGGTCTCTGACCCGTTTCTTGCATCTCTTCTCTCTTTTTCTATATATATGTATTATATCAGGTGCCCAACCACAGGGACACCAGACTTAGAGATTTTGATCGCTTGGCGTGCTGCAGTTGTTGTGGAAGGTCTACGTCTTTTCATTAGACACCTCTATCATTTCACTCAGTTCTATATAGACTTTCCATTTAGGGCATGTGTCGCCCATTCCTTAGACATTTTATCAGATATTGTATTCAGTTTACTTTCCTTCAATTCAGTTGGATTTATTGTTACTATGGTCCTTGGTTGAACGTTTTGAACTGGTATGTTTTATCCAGTCTTATTTATTTCAGTATGTGATTCAGATTTAGTATTTATGTTAATTAGTTATGTGGTTGATGGATTATATTTCAATTCTTGGACTTAATAAATAAATGATTTTTGGAAAATTGAAAAGAAAGAAATATTTTGACACTAGCTTAATTAATTATTAGGTGGTTAATAAGGTTATTATGTTTTCGACAGTGATGCTAAGAATGAACAAATCGAGCATTCTGTTTTAAATTTTATAAAGGACTGATCACCCGATATTTAATTGGGTGTGGTGCCACAGGTGGTATCAGAGCATCAGGTTCTAGTGTCCTTTAGGATTTGTGCGGCTTACTATGCTTCCCGCGTAGCTTTCCTTAATATAGAACCCTATGCTTAGGATTGTTGATTTCTTTGGTGAGGTTTCGTTCTCCTAGTATTATGTATATGATAGTGACTCCTATTTGCATCCGGGTGTGCTCGTGTGCCGAACAATGCAGTATGTCGTGCGAGTTGGGCGGACAGCAGGAGGAAAAGCTCAGTTGAGGTTATAGAGTATATTCAAGAATGATGACCGTAGTTGAGGTCACCCCTATTATGGCACGGAAGGCCAGAACGGTAAGGACGGATTAGGGCACAACTTATGACTTCCAGGAATCACTATAGTAAAAAGTGGGGTCAAATTCGACTCACCCAACAAGGTTAAATTAGAAGAGAGTCAGATGAAGCATTGAAGAAAACCAGCAGTGGAAATTCTGGAAATGCGAAAATGGTGTGTGTTAGCCAATGAAAGTAAAATATCCAAAGGCTTGGGCATATGTTAGAGTATGGCTAATTGGGAGTGAAAATTTGGGATGAAATTTTTCTTGGCTTGTAAGAGCAGAGTTACAATGGAGAGAGGCAACCACCACACTTAGAAGTGGAATGTTTTGTCAAGAGAAGGCGCATACGTATGGTTTGACCATAAGTTCCTTCATCATATGTTCAAGATAAGGTGGGGCGTTGTTCTGAACTCACACAAGAGGGTCAGACATAGGTCATTTTGTGAATTTTTTTTAATTAATTAGTGAACCTTACACCGGATGAAGTAGGTGCAATGGAAAAGAGGATATAAAGGGGAAAAATTAACTTACAAGAAGAATTCTTAATACTTTGGGGGAATTCTTCTAGGACGGTCGATGCAGATGGTAATAATGCCGCGTTTTGTTAACATGTAGGTAAACGCTTCCCTGTGAGGGGAACTACAAGAATCAAATAATTTAGATAGAGTATGACTGGGGGAAATGGTGTTGGTGAAGCCTCACAAGGGGGAGGTCCATCAGGGGACCCGTTTAAATGATTTGGAAAGCTGAATTATTTACCGAGCGATGGTAATTTCAGTAAGAGTTGTTGAAGCCAGTAGCGTGTTCCTTAGGGCCATCAAATCTAAGGGAACAACAGAGGTAGCCATTAGAGTCGAGACTACCAACGTCCGAGACGATAACCCTAACATGGTCAGTGTGACCATAGATAAGTGGAGTATGTGTAGAGGTATTTTGTGGGGAGTGAAACTCGTGCGTTAAAATTTATCCCGAGGCAAGTATAGGGATAAGGGTATGGTACCTAGCAAGGGCAATAGTTATTGAAATTTTTGGTTTGGTACAGATAGATGTGTTAAGTCCAAGAACCATTTGAGTAGCAAGGGCGATTGGCAAGATAGAAGTATGAGTTACATCCTTAGATGATGTTGCGTGTTATATGTGTCAGGAATGAATTACTAAATTTTTATTGTTGTATTCGTATGAGAGTCGAGCTTAGTGCGTATATCAACAATGTTATTATTTTTGTGAATATTTCTTTGGTATAGCGGGGTTACATTTAGTGTGATCCGTGGAGGATGAATGGGTGTGTCGCTAGTATTACATACCTTATTGAAATTATCATTTTAGTGATGTGTTATACAAGTATGATATTATCCGAATTATGGTTTTTATAATATGCTTAAACCGATAGTGTGCAGATATTACGAGGCTATCGAGGCTATCTGCGAGAGGGTTGGGCTCGTATTTATATATTTGTATATACGTATATATGTATGGTTGAGACTTCGAAAAGTATAATGGTCTCGGATATTTGTTCCCGGTATGTGTAGGGCCTTTATTGATATAAATCGGAGTGTATTTGGTTTAATGTTCAGCAGAAAGATTTAACTGGTTATTATAATTAACGCTCAGGATGTGATAATAATAAGATTGCATTGTTATATCACCCTTTAGATATGTGGAAGTTAATACTCATAATTGTATGTATGGGGACGGGATTTTGAGAGCCCCGATTATATTTGCATAATGTTTATGGAATTTGATAACCACCAATGTTAAGAGACAGTGTCTTTTGGAGGAAGTTTCTTGTTTAATAATTTTGTGAGAGGAGATGTAATTTTGTTGTCAAGAGACGAGAATATAGGGGTACATATTATGGACTAAAGGCCTAATGGACTCCGATGACCGACAATGCTAGTAAGTAGTGTATCGGGGGGTTCCTTATTTGGATTTCGCTTTGCGAGACATCCCACGCATGAAACTTAGCGTAAGGTTGGTAGTAAGGATATGTTTGTCCATTCGTCCATGATTTGGGTACCTCGATCGTTATGGAAGTATGTAGTTATAACTAGAAGTTAAAAGGGTAAATTACGATATAAGGCTAGTAGAGCCAGTTGTTAGTGAGGAAGTACCGATAATTTTGTTTTATTTTTGCGAGTTGAAGGATGAAACGATGTTTAGGAGGATTTAGAATTTCATATTCGGGGGTAATTGAGACCCCCAAGTGGTATAGACACGTTGCAAATGCAGGGACAATAAAGAGTTTGGAGTACTTATGAAGCGTATGTTATGTTTAAACCCGTATGCATGGGTTATAAGGATTGTAGAAACCCTGGTTTGCTAATGTGATAATCGCCGGAAGAAGAGACATAGAGATGGGTGAAATTTATGCTTGTGAAACAAATATAACAAATAGTAGTGGTAGAATGGATTAAACGTCGTAAGAAGGAAGACAATATATAGATTCATGTGCAATCACGGTAGCACGTCCGAACTTGGAGGAAAGGCAGAAGGAATCATTTAATAAGGGGGTATCCCTTGAGAAGACAAATATTTAACTATTATGGACAAACTTGGAGAGGAGTTCCACCCAATTGAATGTTGAGGGTGGTTAAGCGTAAATAGAGTGAGGATGTCAATATGGTATAAAGAGTCCGGATGTGCACAACGTGGAAAAAATGTGCACGGGTCAGAAATTTTGGTATACACTGAGGGAAGAAGGGGGTTAGTAAGTATCACTTATTAGGAAGAATTATACATGAAAGTCGGTGTTGAAAGGGGTATAATAAGTAGTAGATTGGTTGTGGTTAAATGATCTGCTAGATAATTTTGTATCAAACCAATGATTCCGGTGATGCAAGAGTTAAGTTGTTAAATTCCTTTGAGGGGTTGCCAACTTATAGATAAGTAACTAGTTCCTTCAAATGGGTGGAACGGGTTGTCAAGAAGGAAAGAAATTGTTATATCCTTGGGTGACTTACACTCTTAAATAGTGATCGCGCCGATATGTGGCCTTACCCAGTATTAATCTGAACTAGGATGGGATACCCGAAACCCACCTTCAATATGGGGTATAAGTAAGTAGTGAAAAAAAGTTTCATTTTGAGAAAGTTGTATCACCTATAGCCCGAGTAATAGGCGCAAGGTAATCGACGACTGGTGGAAGTGTATGAGAGTAATTTTGGATTCATTGTGTCATTGTGATTGTGGCCATCCCCGATCCCCACCGCGGAGGAAAAGGATTCTCCTGGTCCCGCGCGTCCCTCTCGAGAGCGCTTTGGCCGACGTCATTTGAGATGTGGTGTAGAAATGTAGAGAGATTCAGATTCGCCAGTCTATTTTACTCAAAACAGACAAAAGAAGAAGGGGAAGCCACCCCGAAGGATGGTTCTAAAGACATACTGGTGCGTGCGAAACCAAAATGATTCGAGAAGGGTTCGGAGGCTTATTTATGAAATGGGAAGGTGTTAGGCACCCCTTCCGCCCTTTCGGTCTCTCATGAATATTTGCTATTTTCCTTTATATTTCCCCCCTGATATGTGTGCATGTGTATATATAGAATGGAGGTAGGAATCCTCGACTTGTATCATGGGAGAGATAAAGCGAGTCATCTGTAGGAAGATATAAGAATAATATTATAAAATAGGATTTACGCGATTACCCCTACGTTGATCGTTATAATGGAACGATAACGCGTATGGAGTAATACGTCACTAAGAACAAATATATGGAATATAAGGTAATTGGATTTAGAAGATATAAAATAAGAGAAAAAGTGAGAAAAGGACTCGAGTCTCGGGTTTTACTCCGATACGCCTACGTAGCCTATAAAGGCATCAAAGTCCACGTAGTTCGCATACAAAACGAGGGGTGGGGTTTATCCCATAAATCCAAATGGGGGATCTCTTATTTGTAAGTGTATGTGTGTGTGTAGAAAAAGTGTTTTAGTTGTGAGAAAAGTGTGGAAAAAGTGTGAGAATCCCTTATTTCGAATTTATGAGCAAACCCTCTTTTTCTTATTTTTTGGGTTTTATTTATATGAAAATAAGAGATGTGCAATAATACTAAATAAAAAGTATATTAGGATGTGTGAGATGAGATAATAAAAGTGCTAAGTAAGAAAACAAGTTATTGGGAATTTAAGAGAATTTAAGAGAATTTAAGAGAGAGTTTGAGAAAGTTGGACCTTCTTAAAGATCTTGAGCTTGATCTTAAATGTTGGAGAGCAGACCTTGCACTTGGATGATGATGGAGAGTGTCTAATTCACCAATTTTGATGAAAAGGATGATGAAAAGTGGGAGTAAAAAAGGGATTTGGAAGTTGAAATCACGCTGCCTTCGAGAGAGGTTTCTGGGATTCGTTGAGAGTAAATTTTATCAGATCTGGGCTCCCCTTGTAAATGAGGTGAAAACCTCCTTTTATAGCCCCAGGTGACTGCCGATCGGCATTGCCGTACCACTACCTATCGACATGTGCCGATAGGCAGGGTCTGGAACCTGCCATTTGGTAGTGCGCTTCAGGCTTTTTCAGAAAATTGGCCACCGAGGGCAAACCGTTGAACATAATCTCGTACGGGGCATACCGTTGGCAAGGTAATTCAGAGACCTTCGAAAGTACTTTGGACCACTCTCGGGTTCAGGAGTTGGATTCGGGTCAAATATGGCTCGGAAGCGTTTGTCAGTCTATTAGACGAGGAGTCGTTCGGACGCAAACGAATCGTTCGTCCGCATGGTAAGTCCGAATCACGTAGGGGGTGGACCGTTGGAAAGGTTAGGAGATGTACTTCGACCTTCCAAAGAGTTTGACCCGGTTTGGTGAGTTGACTTTGGTCAACTGGGCCCGAGAAGCATTCGATGACCTCTCGGAGTCAAACGGATCGTTCGTCCGCATGGAAGTCAGAATCACACACGGGATGGACCATTGGAAAGGGGATTTAGTGCCCTTCGAATATTCATTCAGCCTCGGTTGAGATGAAGAGTTGACATAGGTCAAACAGAGCCCGGGAGCGCCCGGTGGCCTCTTGGTCGGGTTTCGGACGCAAACGGATCGTTCGTCCGCATGGTAAGTCGGAATTGCGCACGGGATGGACCGTTGGAAAGGGGATTCAGTGCCCTTCGAAGATTCATTAAGTCTCGGTTGAGATGAAGAGTTTGAATTTTGGTCAAACTGAGCCGAGGAGTGCCCGATGGCTTCTAGGTCAGTGCTCGGGACATGACCTAGGTTTGTAGTGATGAGGGGAGGTACTAAGGACCTAAGGAGAGTTAGGGGTAACAGAATGGGGTGTCTACAGAGCCCCTCGATGGGCGAGTTTGGAATAAATGATGACCATCGAATAGACACCACATGATGCTTTTGAGGGAGTATGACCGTTTCAGAGGGTCGAGATCGATTCTGAGGACCTAAAGAGTGTGCTGGGGATGATCAATTCTGCGGATCAAAGTCGGATCTGCGGGCTTATGGTAAAGGTTTTGATAACCGAGGTCAATTCTGACCTAAAAGAGTGGTGACGATCGAGGACCGAGGTCAATTCTGACCTAACTCAGGTGGCGATACAAGATCGGGGTCAATTCTGACCCAAGAGTGGTGACGACCGAGGATCGAGGTCAATTCTGACCTAACTCAGGTGACGATCCAAGATCGGGGTCAATTCTGACCCAAAAGTGGTGACGACCGAGGACTGAGGTCAATTCTGACCTAACTCAGGTGACGATCCAAGATCGGGTCCAATTCTGACCCAAAAGTGGTGAGGATCGAGGATCGAGGACCGAAGTCAATTCTGACCTGACTCAAGTGACGATCCAAGACTGGGGCCAATTCTGACCCAAAAGTGGTGAAGACCGAGGACCGAGGTCAATTCTGACCTAACTCAGGTGACGATCCAAGATCGGGGCCAATTCTGACCTAAAAGTGGTGACGACCAAGGACCGAGGTCAATTCTGACCTAACTCAGGTGATGATCCAAGACCGGGGCCAATTTTGACCCAAAAGTGGTGACGATCGAGGGCGGAGGTCAATTCTGACCTAACTCAGGTGACGATCCAAGATCGGGGTCAATTCTAACCCAAAAGTGGTGACGACCGAGGACCGAGGTCAATTCTGACCTAACTCAGGTGACGATCTAAGACCGGGGCCAATTCTGACCCAAAAGTGGCGACGACCGAGGACCGAGGTCAATTTTGACCTAACTCAGGTGACGATCCAAGACCGTGGTCAATTCTGACCCAAAAGTGGTGACGATTGAGGACTGAGGTCAATTCTGACCTAACTCAGGTGACGATCTAAGACCGGGGCCAATTCTGACCCAAGAGTGGTGACGATCAATGACCGAGGTCAATTCTAACCTATTTCAGGTGACGATCCAAGACCGGGGTCAATTCTAACCCAAGAGTGGTGATGACCGAGGACCGAGGTCAATTCTGACCTGACTCAGGTGACGATCCAAGACCGGGGTCAATTCTGACCCAAGAGTGGATAAATATTGGATTTTGATTCTGCTGGAGAAAGTGCTTTGTGATTTTGATCTGAGCTGGGGAAGCTTTTTAGGAGACCTCGCAGGAGGGAACAACCTATTTTGGCTGCTGTAGGAGAATTTTGTTGGGGAAGTGATAAGGTGATCCAGAGTTTTGCCGGGAGGAGTTTCACTTGGTTTTTTGAGGATTCCGCTGGGGAAAGAAGGGGTTCTGCTCGAGGGAATGCGGGATTTTTTTGGTGAAAATGTTCAAAATCCATCTTGGGAATTTTAGGAATTTTTTGGGTATTTTTCGGGGATTTCTGGTATTTTTTGGGAATTTCTGTACGAAATTTGAGGTGGGGTGCCGGTCGGCATGGTGTGAGAGGTGCCATGCGGCAGTGGAACGGACTTTTGGGCTGCCTCGGGAAGGTGAGGAGTCAGTGTCGATCGGTATGGCAGGGGGAGGTGCCGATCGGCATGGCGCTTGGCATCCTATAAAAAGGGGGCGAATCCCTTCATTTTTTCACAGCTTCTTTTGCTTTCTCTCTCTCTGCGATTCTTCTGCAAATTGTTTTAACATTTCGATCTTTAAGAAATGGCCGCCTTTGTGAGCACTACAGCCCACCAGGAGTGGTTGACCGTTGATGATTGGGAGAATGTGGATTAGAGGGACATGGTTCCCCTTGCTTTAGGGAGTGAGAACTCCTTTGATACGTTTGAGCCTGTTGCGGATGAGCGGACCTTGCTGCGGGAGCCATCACGTCATCGATCTTCGAGAGTGATTCCCGGAGGTTATGTGAGTAACCTGACCTTTGGAATTTCTTTCTTTTGGGTGATTTTTCTTTCTTTCTTGACTCTTGATGAGATTTTTCCTTTTGCGAGTCCGATATTTCTTTGAAGAACATGCATGCCCGTGGGACCACGGGGCTCAGAGATGTCTGGGAGCATCTCCCCCCTGTGGTGCATTGGATGGTATCATCATCGGGTTTTGGGCGGTTGGCATCGATACTTGATGAGATGCCTCGTTCGACAGCGATCTTGTGCGCTTTGGGAGAGAGGTGGTGGGACACTACCCACACCTTTCATTTCGGCTTCGGGGAGATGACTGTGACTCCTATAGATGTGCAGCAACTGCTGGGGCTGGAGTTTGATGGAGAGCAGATAGAGGTGGATCGCTCTTTATGGGTGAGACCGGGGGCAGTGCATGCGGAACTTGGTGATGTGAGGAGGATAGTTTTTGGGGATTCTATCTGGCTGTCCATGCTGAAGGACGTTCTGTTGGGTAGAGAGATTGATGTGGAGGACGGGCTGCAAGTGAGTCAGATGGCCTGATTATTTATTCTACTGGTGTTGGGAGGTTTCATGGTGGCGTCGAGCGGCGAAGTCGTCCATTTATGGTTTCTGCTATACCTGAGGATGTTTTCGAACATCCCTTTCTATGATTGAGGGATTCTGACTTTGGCGACCCTTTACTCTTCTCTGGATGCATTCAGCCGGTGCTGCCAGCAGAGCTTTACTGGGGCCACGTACCTTCTTGAGTTATTCTTTAGTTTGCGCATCTTTTTTCATGCATTCGCATTTTCCTTTCATGCATTCTCATTTTCCTTATGCGTCTCTTTTTGTTTGCGAATTCAGACGTGATTCTACGAGGTGATTGGGTGCAATACCCCGCTGATCGCTTTGAAGGATGACACTATTGGGAACTTCTATTGATTGTATCGATGGCATAAGGCCAATCGGCAGTCAAAGGGATCTCTCTCCCTGGAGGCGATGCGTGAGGTTTTGAATGACCTGACTAGTGGTAGGGTAAGACTCTTTCCATTCTAGTCTTGGTTTTTTCTCCTTCTAATCTTGTATTGATTTCTGCCTGCTTGGAGATTTCATGTGACCTTTTATCCCCGGGGGACAGCCATTCAGGATGCAGGGGCGATCAGGGTGAACGCGCGGATGAGGCATTTGCTGGCGCATGAGTTCGGCCATTCCTGGTACCTTGGGGAGAGGGTGATTCGTCCGATAGCTGAGGAGGGGGTGGTGGTGCCACCCGCGTAGCCTCCTACATCTATGAGGTGGGAGCGACAGCTGTTGGAGGATGAGAGGATCACGGTGATGATCGGCGAGTCCTACTTGCTATACACTGATACGGCTGTGCCGTATGACTACATGGATTTTGTGACGAGCTGGTTGATGGCGCCCAGCATATATGATGTGTTGCCTTTTCTTCCTACGGGTTCGAGTCGGGCAGTGGGATCTTCGCACAGCGGCGGTGATCCATCGGCATCTGCGGCGGCGGCGACCTCGGAGGTCCCTTTTGTGCGGTTGCATACCCTTTTGTACAACATCCGGTGAGCTGATGGAGGGATAGTGCCTATGTTGCACCGTCCCCATGCGATGGATTCGAAGGAGTTGGGTTTGACAGATGAGGTCCTTCGACCTACGGTATACCTTTATGTTCCTCCCTTTCTTTCTTTTCTTTTTTGGTCATTTCTGCTTTGATACTGATTTTGCCTTTTCTTGCAGCAAGTCCGGGTGTCGACCACTTGGCTCAGGGACATCAGAGATTGGATATCTTTGGCGACTGCCCATATTCGGGATGCGGTTCCTGTTCCTTCTTATTGGTGCCGTCTGCCTCATCTAGAGAGGACTCTGTCTCGGGTAGCGGTGGTGCGTCATCTCGCCGTAGGGGGAAGAGAGCACGTCGCAGGGGTGGAAGCTCTTGAGAGAGAGAGAGAGAGAGAGAATGTGGGTTCGGGCTGAGTCCCGTTGTTTTTTGCTTTTTCTTTTTATTTCCTGCAAAATTTATGTAACACATAACACAAATATATGCAATGCAATGGAGTTTTTTATTATCTCATATTTATGATGAATGCAATGCACATGCGGTTTTTACTTTGCTGCTGAGATCGTAAAAGGGAATATTTTTGAAATTTTGTGAAGGAAAGTTTTTAATTAAAAAGGGAATTTATATAAGGAGGAAAAGGGATTTTGAAATTCTGTTGAGAATATCAATTTATTTTTATTTGAGTTTTCTGATTTGACAAAAGAGGAAAAAGGGAAATTTCCCAAAATAGGGGGGGTTGCCGATCGACAAGCACCCTGACCTGCCTATCGACAGTTCAGTCCAGTCCCATCAATTGAAAGCTTTGATTGGTACTCTCTTCAGCCTTTGGTACCTTGTGGGGTAGGATTTCTTCCGATTTCTGCAGGGATTATGTCCTTTGTGAGGGTTCTCAAGTATAAAAATGGGTAAGGGTGGAGTGTTTTCATCACACCTTTGCATTCTTACCTACTTGCTCACTATCTCTTAGCCTTGCAAGATGGCTCTCCCTGGTAGCACCGAGTTTGCTAACTACCTCTAAGCCTTGGAAGCTATGTGCTCTTATAATGTCTATTATGATGCTTTCAACACGCGTCGAGTCTCCTTGTGGCGTAATCGGCCCATTGAGTGGAACGTGCTGATGGCGGCGGTACAATTCTGGTACCCCGAAGACCATGTATTCCTCTTTTGGTTGGAAGAAGTTTGTCCTACCTACGAGAAATTTTCTGCCATGCTGGGTGTAAATCCCAGTGTTGCTGCAGATTTGCCCGCTCTCCTAGGGATTTATTGGCCGGGCTTCTTCATATTTTGCCATCGGCGGCTAGATCATTAGTTTCTAGAGGAATGATCTCCCTCCCGGCGGTGCTGCAGTCCGTGCATTTACGGGAAGTAGGTGATGCGGCCTATGCTGGAGCCGTTGTTCTGGGCCTGGTTTCAAAATTGTTGCTGGTGATCGGGGAGGTGCAAGTGGACCTGCAACTTGCAGCCATTACCTCACGATTGTCATACAGTCGCAATCCTGTGGTGGTGATACTGGCGAAGACCTTGAATGCCCTAGATGCCTGGAGAGAAGGCCGTTCTGACTTTTTGAGGGGTAGTCCCGTGATGCTGTTCATGTGGTTGTCTGAAAGATTCCGCTTGGCAACTCCTCCAGAGTATCCCTTGCCGGCTGTACCCAACTTTTTTTCACACTACTTCATCAGTTTTGGCCTTTATGTTGAGAACTAGGAGAATTGGTTTGTGGAGCATGGGGCTCGTGGGCTGTATTGGTCAGTGCCTTGGTGGGGACAGTTGCAGCCTGTTTTGGAGATAGGAGAGTATTCATATGTGCGGCTGGTTGATCTTAGACAGACCTCTTTTTATTTCCCTTGGCGGATTTTGCGTCAATTTGGGTGGGCGCAGGTCGTGCCCCCTCGGACCTCAAATTTCTTTTCGGTAGAAGATTTGACTGAGCGCCTGCGTCTGTTGCTTGGGTCTCTGTGGGAAAATCGGCGTCCGTCGACCCGTCCCTCTCAGTCTGTCGGGAAGGTTTGGCATGTCCCCAAAGATTATATGAAGTGGTTGTGGAGGAAAGTATTCAGCAAGATGTTGGTAGTGGAGATTGGACAAAGATGGTTTGTTTTATCTAATACCATGGAAGAGGGTGTTGTGGTCTTTTCGAAGATGGTTAAGGCTCATCGATCGATGGAATGTTTACGGCACTCTATTCAAGCAGGGGAAACTTGGGGACCTCAGGATGTAGATGATGAGGGTGCAGGCTCCTCTGGTAGCTGTGGGTAGGACTCTTGGGGAGTTTATTTGTGTAACAGATGTGGGGATTTTATTTGGCTTTTATGGTAATAGGGGGAAGGGAGTTATCCGTTCCTTTTTGTTATGTAACCCGTATTGTAATTTCTTATTGATGAAATAAACAAGTTTCTAATCATCCAGCTGTGACTTTTGATGAGTTTCGTATTTTGAATTATCTATACTGATCGCTAAGGCATACATAATCCTTTTGTTCAAGTATTTTCAGAATGAATCGCCGTTCTCGGAGGTAAGAAAAGAATAGTATTTTGTGAAAAAGAAAGGGCCACAGTCATGTGAGGCGCATGAGTTGCCTACGTACCTCTGGGATTTTTTGAAAATGTTTTTAAAATAGTTTTTTATAGAGATCAGGCCCACGTAGTTCTGGGTAGAGGGACATGAAGAGTTTTTTTCTTTTTTTTTCTTTTTTATTAATAATAGAAGGGGGTGAGAAGAGTCATAGCGCGCAGAGATTTCGGACTAGGGGTAGAATTTCTTGAGTCGGTCCAGGTTGACTGGACGATCCATATCTTCCCCATCTAGGTTAGTGAGCATGGCGGCACCGCTAGATAAGATTTTCTTCACAATGTAGGGGACGCTCCAATTTGGTTTGAATTTCCCTCTGGGCTCCCAAATAGGTTCTATTATCTCTTTGAGGGATAAGTCTCCCTCTCGGAAACCTCGGTCCTTGACTCTCTTGTTGAATGATCGCGCTATTCGGCGATGGTACCCTTGTATGTGGTAAAGTGATTTTAATATTCTTTCATCTAGGAGGGCTAGCTCATCAAGACGGCTTTGGCACCATTCTTCTTCACTAACTTTTCTTTCGAGCATGACGCATAGCGAGGGTATTTCTAGCTCCACAGGTAGGACTACTTCCATGCTGTAGACCAGGGAGTAAGGGCTATCCCCAGTAGAGGTTCGGATTGAGGTTCGATAGCACCAGATAGCGTACGGGATCCGGTCAGCCTAATCCCTACAACTTTCGATCATCTTGCTGATGATAGCTTTGAGGTTCTTATTGGCTGCTTCAACAGCACCATTGGTCTGAGGTCGGTAGGGAGAAGATTTGTGTCTCTGAATCCCATACTCGTTGACTACTTCTGTGACTTCTGCTTTGAAGTGCAACCCGTTATCTGATACCAGCTCGTGCGGGACCCCATATCGGCAGATGATATTTTTCTTGAGGAATTTGGCCACTTTCTTGGCGTTTAATACTTCATACGACTCAGCTTCAACCCATTTGGTGAAGTATTCAATAGCGACCAGGATGAACTCATATCCGTTTGAAGCCTTTGGTGTAACCTTCCCTATGATGTCGATACCCCAGGTGGAAAATGGCCAGGGGGAGGTCATGTTGTATAATTCCCGCGGAGGTAGGTGTTGAAGATTGGAGAATTGTTGGCATTTGAGGCACCTCCGGACATAGGCGGTGCAATCCTGGATTATGGTGGTCCTGTAGTAGCCTTGTCGGATGATTTTCTTGGCAAGCATGTGACCGTTCATATGGGGTCCGCATTCCCCACTGTGGATTTTCTGCATTATTTTCTCAATTTCTACCCCTGCGATGCAGTGTAGATGAGTTCCATCGAAGTTCCTCTTGAGTAGGGCTTTATGACAGATAATGTACTGGGCGACCAGTCATCGGAGGGTTGCTCTATCTTTCTTGTTGGAACCCTCGGGATGCCTACCATGTTTGAGGAGGCACCAGATATCATAGTACCAGCAATCGACTAGTTTGGGATCTTCGGTGGAGATAAGCTCAATATGGTAGCAGTGGGTTGGTTTATCTTGCTTTTGATCTAGGAAGGGGGTCATTGTTATTCCCTTGGGCATGTCGACCATGGAGGCCAAGGTGGCGAGAGCATCGACTAGGTTATTCTTTGCTCGAGGTAGGTAATGAAAGGTGATATTTCAGAACCAGGAGGCTAACTCTTCTAAGTGGGCATGGAAGGGTTGGAGCTTTTCATCTTTGACTTTCCACTTTCTGAGCACTTGGCCGATGATAAGGGTAGAATCCCCGTAGACATCAAGGTATTGAATACCTTTCTTGAGAGCGACTTTGAGGCCCACTGTGCATGCCTCGTATTCCGTCATGTTGTTAGTGAAAGGGAAATCCAATTTAATGGAGAAGGAAGTGTGGGAGTCATCTGGGGCGATCAGGAGTATCCCAATGCCATATCCCTTTTTATTGGCAGCGCCATCAAAGAACATTTTCCATCGAAGGCGGTCATGGGTGGTGCAGAGGATATCTTCATCTGGGAATTCAGAGATCCGAACATCTGCTTCATCTATGGGGTAATCAGCGAGGTAGTCAAAGATGGTACTTCCTTTAACAGCTTTCTGCTTGACATACACAATATCAAACTCGGTTAGGAGCATCAACCATCGGGCCATTCGACTGGATAAGGCGGATTTCTCAAGAAGGTATTTGATGGGATCTATTCGGGATACAAGTTTGATGGGGAAGGCGAGCATGTAGTGTCGCAACGTTTGGGTGACATAGACAAGTACGACACACGCCTTTTCTAAAGCAGTGTAGTTGAACTCGTACCCAACCAATTTACAACTGGCATAATATATGGCTCTTTCTTTGCGGGAGTCTTCAAGGTATTGGGCTAGCAAAGCCCCAACTGCAGTGTCGGTTATGTTTAGGTATAGGAGCAAAGGGAGACTAGACTGTGGTGGAATGAGAACTGGAGGTTGGGTCAGATATTGTTTGATTCGGTCAAAAGCATCTTTGCAGTCCCCATTCCAAACTTTGGTTGAATCCTTTCGGAGGATCTTGAAGATCGGTTCACATATAGAGGTTAGTTGGCTGATGAACCTACTGATATATTGTAATTTCCCAAGAAAACCTCAGACTTTTTTCTCTGTTCGGGGCCGTGGCATCTCAAGTATGGCCTTCATCTTTGCAGGATCTGCTTCAATCCCCTTTTCGCTGACCATGAATCCCAAGAGTTTTCCCTTTATAACGCCCAAGACACACTTTTGTGGATTAAGTCGCATCGAATACCGTCGCAGTCGTTCGAAGAACTTCTGGAGAGCGGGAACATGACCTTCTCTAGTTTTGGACTTGATAATCATATCATCCATATAAACCTCGACCTCTTTGTGAATTAAGTCGTGCAAGATGGTTGTGGCAGCCCTTTGGTAGGTAGCCTCAGCATTCTTGAGACCGAATGGCATAACGGTGTAGCAAAAGGTTCCCCATGGGGTGATGAATGCGGTTTCTTCTTGGTGGTCGGGGTGCATCTTGATTTGGTTGTATCCGACAAACTCGTCGACAAATGACTTGAGAGCATGACTGACTGTGTTGTCCACGATCATGTCGATATTGGGTAGCGGATAATCATCCTTTGGAGAAGCTTTGTTTAAATCTCGGTAATCCACACACATTAGAACCTTCCCTCCTGATTTCGTCATAGGTACAATGTTGGCTAGCCATGTGGGATATTCAATCACACGAATAAAACCCACGTTCAACTGTTTGATCACCTCTTCTTTGACCTTGAGCGACCATTCGGTGCAAAGCTTTCTCAATTTTTGTTTAACCGGCTTGTAATTTGAGAGAGTGGGAATCTCGTGCTGAGCTATTTCAGGATCAATGTCGGGCATATCATCATAGGACCATGCGAAGACATCCATGAATTCCCTTAGCAATTCTTTGAGTTGTGCACGCTCGTGCTCATAAAGGGTGGCCCCTATCCTAATCTCGCGCAGTTGACTACTAGAACCGAGATTAATAACAACAGTCTCTTCTTCATTAACTTGAATGCGGTTGTGTTGTTTATTATTAACCTTATTTAGATCAGTTAAGAATTGTTCATTTGCAAAATCATCATCATCAAAAGTTTGATTAGAATCCAAGCAGTTAATATAAGGCACAACAAGATACTCAAAATCTTCATTTATTTCATTGATAGGAAAAACAACATTGAGAACCTCATCAAAAGAGGTCTCGATTACATTTGATCAAGGATAGACAACAGAAGAAGAAATAGGGTAAACATTGGGGTTAGGGGAGATTTCAAGAGGTAGAACTGGCACAGCATGCCAGTTGAGGAGAGGTGTATTAGCAACTTTAATCAGACGAGATGGGTCTATTGATGTAGTGCCTGAATGAACCATGCAGAGTGTCAGCCTCAGTGTCTGCAAGTTGAAGGAACCTTCGGAATCACCATCCTCAGTCTCTTCGGTATCTTTGATGAGCGGTTATACGCAGTGTGGGAAACTTTTGGCCCATGGGTAGCTATCTTGGAAAAAGATCTCCATTCCCGGTCTCATCTTCTTGTTTGTGTGGTCATACCATGGTTCTAGAAAACCGCAAAAGGGGAAGTCTTCGCCTTCTTTGATGAATCGTCCATTTAAGGAGTCTCCTGAGATAGTTCGGATGCAGTCTAACCTTCTCTTTGGTCAAGACTGGTGGATCATTCTGAGCTCTTGTTCTGATGGTTGATACCCCAAGCCGCAAGGAGGGAAATCTTTCTTCACTTCAATGGGCTCAAGTACCCCTTGCTGCCTTTGTCCTAGCCCCAGTCCGGGCATGAAGTGCATATTTCTGAACATCTGAATCACATTGCCATTGCCATGAGGGTCATATTATGGACAAACCCTTTCTTTGAAATGGTCCCCTGCCGGGAGTAGGGGTGGATCAACTCGGAATCCTGATAGGAGCATATCATTTGACCCGTGCTGTATCTCAAGAATTGGACTGCTGGTGCTTGCACCCTCGATATTTTTTTTATCGCCTAAAATGGTGATGACTCGCCCGTCAGTGAAGAATTTCAATTTCTGATGGAGTGAGGAAGACACACCCTTGATATTGTGGATCTAGGGGCGTCCGAGAAACAAGTTGAAACAAGTTGGGATATCTATGACTTGGAACTCAACGACATGGTTTATAGGGCCAACCCCTATTGCAAGTTTTATGGATCCCATCACCTCACGACGGGTATTATCATAGGCGCGCATAGCGGCGGAGGTTGGAGAGAGGTCGCTTTCTTTCAGGCCCAAACACTTGAAGGTTCTCAAAGGGCAAACATTCAAGGCGAATCCGTTATCGACAAGAGAGAGTGGCACGGCCTTCCCCATAACTTCGACGGAGATGTTGAGTGTATGATTGTGATTCGGCCTAATTCTGGGGATTTCTTCTTCAGAAAATGATAGCATTCGGGTAGAGGTCAAGGATCCGACCAGATTTATCGCCTCTTCTGGTGTGGTAGAGGGAGGAACTATGGGTCTAGTGAGCAATTTGATTAAAGCATTTCTGTGCAGCTGGGAAGACATGAAATGTCCCCATAGAGTGACGTTAGCTTGGGTTTTCTTCAGTTGATCTAGGATCTTGCTCTCCTTAATGGTCATTTCTAGCATAGGAAGGTTTTCAACGCCATTCCCCTTGTCATTTGCTGGTAGTGAGCTCGGAACCTGGTAATGTCTCCCTGATCTAGTCATGTGATTTACTGAAGAAGGAAAGAACATGAATCCCATTTTCTCATCAATCTCAGGTTGTCCTGCCACCCTATTTATTTCTCCAAGGAGTTCTTCAAATGATATCATCCCACATAAGTCGGCTACTGGGTCAGTTCTTCCTGAAGCTCGTTCTTCGCTCGAATCTTTGAATTCTCCCCGCAATCTGGCGGTAACAATTCTGTCTTTCGATGTAAAGTCAATGCATTCCATAACTTCAACGGCTTCTTCATACAGGTCTTCCCATTCTGTGGGGATATGTGTGGTTGAAGGGACCAAGCACTCTTGCAGTTTCAAAGTATCGAGTAACCCGGTGATACTAAAAATGCTATTAGTTTGCCTAAATAATCCTGCCATAGTCTGAACAACATCATCTAGGTTGACTTCGTCAGTCGGTACCACCCACTTATCTGAATCTCGAGCCCATTTCCATGCTTCCAAGAACAGTGTACTGAATCTCTGGCAATCGATGACCATTTGTAAGGGAAATTTCAGCCCGAACTTTAAGAGTTGGTTTAACACTTCTGACAATTCCATACCTCCATTCTCCGAACGGGTACGGACATCTATGAATGCTCTAGTAAGGAGTGACAGTGACTGATCAATGAGGCTATTAGGGTGTAGGAGGAAATATGGGTAAATTTGAAGAGGTTTAGGAGAGTATATGGGTGTGATTTGAGTTGAGGGATCGAAATCTGGGTTTTCTTCCAAGAAGAGGGCATTGTGTGATTCGGAAGTGGATTGTGAGTAGTGTTTGGCTTAGGATTGGCTGGTGGGACGATGGTACCCCGGTCAATGAGATCTTGGATTATGTTCCGAAGGTGAAAGCATTGGTCGGTGGTATGACCGACAGTTTGGTGAAAGGCACAATGAGCATCGGTCTTAAAGTTTCTTGGGAGTGGATTTGGCAACGGATGGGGATCCAAGGGTTTGATGTGGTTTCTGCTTAATAGGGCTTGGTAAACTTTAGAGAGGGGAGCATGGAGCTCAGTGTATTCCCTTTGGACGGGGGTAGGGCAATTTTTTGGTGCCCATGATGTGGTTGGTTGAGAGATATTGTTGATGGTTGAGACTATAGCATTGGCAGGGCTTGTCATTCTTTCTGGGGACTGTCCAAACACCTTATTCGGTTCAACCTCTGTTTTAACGAGGCTTTCCTCGATTTCCACTCCAGCCTCTCTGAGAGCTCGAAAGTGGGGATAGTATTATCCTCCCATCGTCGCTCGGACATGGGGCAAGAAGTTCTTCTTCACTATATTGACCTGCTCTTCTTCGGATGGTCGATTGGTCATGGTAGCTGCCTGTTCCCTCCACCGGATTATGAAGTTACTGACTGATTCTCCAGGATTCTATTTGAGCAGCTCTAAATCACGGCGGGTAACCTCAAGCTCTTTGTTGTATTTATATTGCGACATGAATTCTCGGGCTATATCCTCCCAGCTACGGATTCTGGATTCCTCAAGAGATAAAAACCATCAGAGGGCACTATCCTTCGAAGTTTGCTGAAACAATTGGGCCATCACCTCCTCGGAAGCCCCAAGTAGAGTCATGGAACGATGATAACTCCGAAGATGAATAATCGGGGGTCCACTCCCTCCAAACTTCTCGATATTTGGCATCTTGAACTTCTCAGGTAACCTTGCTTTAGGATAAGGAGACATGTGGGTGTAGTCCGTGTAATTCCCAGAGATTCTGACTTGGTCAAACTTCTTGGTGAGCATCTTGAGATCCTCTTTGACTTTACTCAACTCTTCCTCCTTTGGATCAACAACCATAGGCAAGTTAGCCACAGGCTGGGCAATGTTTGGTATTGGAAGATGGGCAGGTGGCGACCCATTGGCAGGAGGGGCACGTGGAGCGTGCTGATATTCTTCGAGAACCCAGATAGGCTCGGGTGGACCCATAGCACAAGGGAATAGGGCCTCGAGCTCTTGAGGAATTGGAACCTGGTTTTGTTGCATCTCTCGAACCTCAGTTTGAAGGTTGTCAATCTTGGACACGAGCTGAGCTAGGACTGTCATTAGATCTGGCTGTATGACTGGTGCTTGATTCGTATTCTCCATGGAAGATGGATGGATCTCGGACTCGAAAGAGGTAGTAGAGGAGCGGATGAAACTCCGAGGTGATTTGACTGAAGATCGAAGCCAATAGGGGGCCAGGCCAAGGGCTTGCGATCGACCTGAGAAGGCGTAGAATGGGATTTATTTTTGAGAAAAAAGGAAGAAATATTTTTGGATTTTTGATAAAGAAGAGAGAAATGTTTTTGGATTTTTAATAAATAAGGGAGAAATGTTTTTGGATTTTTGATAAAGAAGGGAGAAATGTTTTTGGAGACGGAACTCAGCATGATTATTACAATTATTATGTTTTCACTTGTATTTAATTCTCCTAAATGCAATGCCGGACGGGACCCGAGCCTGGAAAAGTGGAGTTTTTAATATATGAAAAGCTATGGCTAGACTTGTAACCAGGCTCATGGATAGGGTCCCGTTTTAAAAATGCGCAAAAATTGGGTGGCAGATTGACCCGGAATTTCGGTAGAGTTTCGGATTGAAACCGTCAATCTAAAGTGCGTGCCCTAGGTTTGACACCTACATGCGAGTATGCAGTTGGTTGGGTGAATCGGCATGGGTTCCCCCCTTTGACGTGACTTCCACGATATACGTCTTGCTCTTGCGGGAAATCGGTACGTGTAGACAAGCCATTTGATATACCTGAGTGTACATGAATTGCCTCACCATATATCTCGTGGGGACGGTACATGTGAGAGCGAATTCGATATACTCGATGTACGTGAACGAATTCCCTGTGATATACCTCCCATCATGACTTCGGTTAAGCGGTAAGATGCGGGGGAACCGTTCGATATACATCGAAGGTACTTGGCCAATGGAAGGTGAGAGTCAGATCGCTTAGGCTAACTGTGACCTGCCGGACCAGCGCCCATCACTAAGTGACCCTCCAGTTACTGGGTAAAAATGTGGTCAATATCAATGCTCTTTGGTGATGTCGTGTGAATCATGCATGATTCTTTTATTAGTATCTTATGATGAGAATGCCTTTCTTTGATTATGCCAAACAGGGAGCAAAGTACGAGTACCCCAAAAGGTACACCAAGTATGGAGGGGTGATGTGTGCAACATGCGGATATATGTGATCCTAGGTGCACGTGGTGTGAAGTGTACATGGAGAAATTTATACAAGTGTGTGAACATAAGCATAAGCATGGGATGCACATGAGAAAGGGGAACATGCAGATATGGGGGGAAACATAAGCAAATATATCATCCATGCAAACAGAGTTAAGCCCTAAAAAAACACATAATATCCCCTGCAGAGTCACCACTGTGTCCATCCCCGATCCCCGCCGCGGAGGAAAAGGATCCTTCGGGTCCCGCGCGTCCCTCTTGGGAGCGCTTCGGCCGGCGTCATTTGAGATGTGGTGTAGAAATGTAGAGAGATTCAGATTCGCCAGTCTATTTTACTCAAAATAGACAAAAGAAAAAGGGGAAGCCAGCCTGAAGGATGGCATCCAAAGACATACTGGTGCGTGCGAAACCAAAATGATTCGAGCAGGGTTCGGAGGCTTAGTTACGAAATGGGAAGGTGTTAGGCACCCATTCTGCCCTTTCGGTCTCTCATGAATATTTGCTATTTTCCTTTATATTTCCCCCCGTGATATGTGTGCATGTGTATATATAGAATGGAGGTAGGAATCCTCGACTTGTATCACGGGAGAGATAAAGCGAGTCATCCGTAGGAAGATATAAGAATAATATTATAAAATAAGATTTACGCGATTACCCCTACGTTGATCGTTGTAATGGAACGATAATGCGTATGGAGTAATACGTCACTAAGAACAAATATATGGAATACAAGGTAATTGGATTTAGAAGATAGAAAATAAGAGAAAAAGTGAGAAATGGACTCGAGTCTCGGGTTTTACCCCGAGACGCCAATGTAGCCTATAAAGGCATCAAAGTCCACGTAGTTCGCATACAAAATGAGGGGTGGGGTTTATCCCATAAATCCAAATGGTGTATCTCTTATTTGTAAGTGTATGTGTGTGTGTAGAAAAAGTGTTTTAGTTGTGAGAAAAGTGTGGAAAAAGTGTGAGAATCCCTTATTTGGAATTTATGAGCAAACCCTCTTTTTCTTGTTTTTTGGGTTTTATTTATATGAAAATAAGAGATGTGCAATAATACTAAATAAAAAGTATATTAGGATGTGTGAGATGAGATAGTAAAAGTGCAAAGTAAGAAAACAAGTTATTGGGAATTTAAGAGAATTTAAGAGAGAGTTTGAGAAAGTTGGACCTTCTTGAAGATCTTGAGCTTGATCTTAAATGTTGGAGAGCAGACCTTGCGCTTGGATGATGATGGAGAGTGGCTAATTCACCAATTTTGAGGAAAGGGATGATGACAAGTGTAAGTAAAAAAGGGATTTGGAAGTTGAAATCACGCTGCCTTCGAGAGAGGTTTCTGGGATTCGTTGAGAGTGAGTTTTATCAGATTTGGGCTCCCATTGCAAATGAGGTGAATACCTCCTTTTATAGCCCCACGTGACTGCCGATAGGAATTGCCATGCCACTACCTATCGACAGGTGCCGATAGGCAGGGTCTGGAACCTGCCATTTGGCAGTGCGTTTCAGGATTTTTCAACAAATTAGCCGCGGAGGGCAAATCGTTGGTCATAATCGTGCATGGGGCATACCGTTGGAAAGGTAATTCAGATACCTTCGAAATTCCTTTGGACCGCTCCCGAGTTCAGGAGTAGACTTTGGGTCAAATATGGCTCAGAAACGTTTTTCGGTCCATTGGATGGGGAATCGTTCGGACGCAAACGGATCGTTCGTCCGCATGGTAAGTCCGAATCATGTACGAGGCGGACCGTTGGAAAGGTTAGGAGATGTAATTATACATTCCAAAGAGTTTGACCCAGTTTAGAAAGTTGACTTTGGTCAACTGGGCTCGGGAAGCATTCAGTGACCTCTCTGATTCAAATGAATCGATCGTCCGTATGGAAAGTCAGAATCGCACACGGGACGGACCGCTGGAAAGTGGATTCATTGCCCTTCGAAGATTCATTCAGCCTTGGTTGAGGTAAAGAGCTGACATAGGTCAAACAGACCCCGGGAGTGCCCGGTGACCTCTTTGTCGGGTTTCGGACGCAAACGGATCGTTCGTCTGCATGGTAAGTCGAAATCCCGCACGGGACGGACCGTTGGAAAGGGGATTTAGTGGCCTTCGAAGATTCATTGAGTCTTGGCCAAGATGAAGAGTTTGACTTTTGGTCAAACTGAGTCGGGGAGTGCCCGATGGCTTCTAGGTCAATTCTCGGGGCATGACCTAGGTTTGTAGTGATGAGAGGAGGTACTAAGGACCTAAGGAGAGTTAAGGGTAACATAATGGGGTGTCTACAGTGATTATTTCATTTTTAATAGGAAAGTTGTGGGAAAGCACCCGTACCTATTCATTGAGGTTTCTGTGGATAAACCTTAATATCCTCCTTCTGGATGCTTAGAGGTGAGCGAATTATCGGAGTTTTAGATCAGTGAGAAGTTGGAGTCCGGTGACTATAATGGGTTAGCCATCAACCGTTTGAAGTGGCTTTCCCTTGTGTAAAAAAAATCACAATGCTGGGAAACAGAGATTCAAAGAATGGACAATAGTAGTCTGATGTTTTATGGTTGCTCCCAGGAGGGGAGTTTTGTGTTTAAATAAACACGGGAGTTGATACGAAGTGAAGTGCGAACTCACAATAATATTGAGTTAATACGACCAATGATGTATAGGCTATTCTAATTCGAATGTTTCCTAGTAAGGGCACAATGTGAGGTGCATTTATTGAGGTGTAACCTTATAACATATAAAGTGTCAAAAGTGTTCAATAAGCTTGTTGATAAGCGAGGGCTGTAGTGATTGAGCCTTTCTCTGTATTTTGTTTGGAGTACTGGAGCATACCTAATTTTTCCAGGTATGCCGACCTTTCTAAATTTCGGGACGAAATTCCGTTATTAGGGGGGATTATGTAATACCCCATATTTTTAATGATTTAAATAATTATGGGATTAATTATTATCGTGGGATTAATTAAATTAAAATGTGAGAATTTAATTGTTAATTAATCCGGATTCAAATAAATATTAACTAACGTGCCAAGGGTTAATAATTATTGATTGACTATTACTGCGTGATATGTAATATGGAACTATACAATTCGATAAATTGTCAAGAATAAGAAATACGACAGTTTAGTAAATAAAGTCAGATGCGCGTGTGAGTCATGTCGGGACTAATTTAATGGAATAAAAAGATTAATTATTTTTGGTAACTCGTATGGTCATTTCGAGTGCGCCGTTGAGTCTGTAAGGGTCAAGATAGTCAAAATAGTATATCTGGGTGTTTAGTTTGGATCCTAGGGCAATTTGAGGCCTAACCGGCGCCCCGAGAGGGCATTATGGTAAATTGTATTTTTGGGTTTAATTAATGGACGAAAATTTGGAGTTATTTTATCAGCCACAAGAGGTCCATTAGGGTTGAGAGATACAAAAAGTAAAGAACGACCACATAGGGTGTGAGGTAGAACAAATTCCAAGAGGGAAGGCCTAATAAGCACCACCTTGCACAACCATCACCACCATCATGTAGATCGGAACAAGAGGAACACGCCCATACCAACAACATAAAGAAATTAGACGACTAATTTTAGGCAAATGTTTATTACTTTATTTTCTTTAGCAATAACCATATTCATGTTAGTATAGGGATGTTATAAACATGTATTGATCATAATAGTGATGAAAATTGGAGATTTAGGATGTATGATTTGAATTTGAGATTAATTAAATTGAACCCTTCATGTATGTAGAATATAAATCACGTTTTGATGAACTTATGTGAAGAACGAATCTGGAAATCACGTGTTCTTCATAAGAATTTGAAGAACTAGGGTTTTAGTAATTAATATGGGGTTTTCATATTTCTTTAATGATTTGTAATGATTCAATGATTTTAGGATGTTAGAATCCATGTGTAATTGTTAGGATTCGATTTGGGACTGATTGAGTGGAGTTTGGGATGATAATTTAGAGGTTTTAGGGTCGAAAAATGGTGAAAAAAGGAGTTGTCAAAGGTTAAAGACGAGATAGCGCAGGTCACACAAAGTCGCTTGAAAGAAGTCGTTCGAGCGAAACCTGTATCTCGCGCTTAGTCGTTCGAGCGAGAAGGGTATGTCACGCGAAGCTGGATCAAGCGAAACGTGTTATCGTTTGAGCAAGAATCCATTCTGGTTCGAACGACATTTTGATTTTTAATGAAATTACTATTTTACCCCTAGTTAAGTATATAGCCAATTTGAGTGAGGAAAGGCAGTGTTAAATTATCCCAGAATAGTGCAAAATTATTGGGAATGTTTAAGTGTAGTAAATTGAACAATTAAGAAGGTGAATAAATCGTGGAAATTCGAGAGAGAGAATACTTGAAACACTTATATTAAAAATGGTAATGAGAGAGATGTCATTAAGTGGGAAAAATATGTTTGGGTTGGGTGTATACCTAATGAATATTAATAGGATGTGTGGATACCTATTACATGTTTGATATATTATGTGTATGATATACCTAGCTGCTTGCCATCGCGGGAGGTTGTGCTGAGAAAGTCTTATCCTGGGTGACCTTCGGGGGGATAGTTGACTTGTACCTCAGGACATAGGACTGTGAAGACTTATTTGTGAGTTGATAAGTCAGCTGACTATGGGAGCGTAAATAAGTGCGTGACCCATAGTTATGTATATTATAGTGATATATATATATATATATATATATATATATATATATATATATATATTCCTACCGTGAGATAATCGTAGGTAATCAAGATAGTAAATGCTTAAATCACGACAATTGAGAATACTTAACTTAGTGTGATAACACTTAATTGAATTAATAATTTATGAAATTAATAATGTGGGAAGCTGGGAATCACGGGTTACTACCACGAGGAGCATAAGTCTTTATCTAGTTAGAAGTGTTACAGATGTCTAGGGTGGATTAGTTTTATGTTAGGCATTCACATTAGCAGAGAGGTGAGAATCTCATGTGAGAGTTATGTGACACCCCGCCTAATTAATCCCGGGTGATCAGTCCTAAATCAAGTTAGAACAGGTTTCTCAGTTGGTTGATTCTTAGCATCACTGTCGTCTTGTAAATTACTAACCACCTAAGTGAGAAAAGTAGACTGGTGCCAATTTTATCTTTCAATTAATTAAATGAACTCATGCGGAACATAAAATAATACACCATCACAGTTAACTGAAATAACCATCCACAAATAAAAATACCTAACCGAATAAACCATCGGTCCAACTATCCAACAATTATAAAATAAGGACAAGTAATACATCTCAACAAGTCAATCAGAAACTAAAGGAACTGTGAGCGACATGCTCGAAATAAATGATAGGAGTCTCTACACTATAATGAAAGAATGAGGCGTCTATCAAAATCCCGCAACATCCACATATGCTGCAACAATGGATTTCCTGAAACAGAGTCAATCCTGGCGTCCCTGTGGCTGGACACCTAAAAGGTTTTTAAAAAGTTTTATATAGCAAGGGTTAGTACCCAAAAACATTTGAAAAACATTTAGCAAATGATTAACTTGCAGTAATAAATAAATATGCACGCTCTTCATATTTTAGTTAGTGCCGCACTCCCTTGAGGATATCCTCACCCCTCCTCTAATGTGCACTACTAACGCCTTAATTTAATTTACTTAGGTCCTACTCTCCTGACCCGACAACTTATGTAACCCCTTGAAATTTCCCTACTCTAACTGAGTATGTTTTAAATCATGATTTTTTAAAGTTATTATAAACATCAACTTAATTAAATCATTACCTTGTTTAATTTCATATAACACTCACACCCGTTATGCCCATAATACAATTTTTACACTTTGTATTAACTATCCCATATATAATTATTTACTTAATTATATATTTAATCATATTGCAGTATTCACAAACATACTGAAATAACATTTGATACTAATATTTTCCCCAAATAAAGTCTCACCGGGTAGAAGTTTTCTAAAGTGCTATCCCACTAGGTGTAATCACATAACCTAGTTAACCCAAGTCAGAAATTCTCACTAACTTGGTTAATGCATATACATTGGAGGCGGTCATATTCCTTCCCTGAAAGTGAGATGCCCCTCACCCATATAACAGACGCTATGACCTGGGATTATACTCGCCCTACTCCTCAACCTAGGGGATTTATCCACTACGCGCAACCTCTCCCTATAGCACTAGAGAATATAATAATAATATCTGTCACTGATATTAAAGCACACCCATATATATATATATATATATATATATACTATCGCACACCGTATATAAATATAAAATATCTTGGCTATACCATGTACTAAGTCCGTAACACAAGCCTATTCCATTTTTATAATGAGTTTGTGGCCCAACTCGAATTATTAATTAATTTACACATTAATTTCTTTTGGTATCGCCCTAACCAATATATATCCGGACTCACTTTCGTGGCCCGAATTAACACCACCCGAGTCTCAATCCCCGACTCTAAATTATTTAGTCTTTACCTAAATAAAATTCATATTTCGGTATTTCTCAACCGTTATCCCCAGACTTGTTCACTATATCCATATTTAATCATTTCGAACAAACTTCCCAAAAATTCTACCTTTGTGTGTCACACCTAATTTCTCCAAAACCCAACAAATTTTTAAATTATGGTGTCACACTAAGCCGCCTTCAAATTCTAATTAATTTTAGTCACTATTAATTAGATTTTAAATCCATGTATTAATTACTCATCAATTTAAGGCATGGAAAAATGTTAAATTAAAATTTTCTTCATATAAGGAAAACTGGGCGAACTGTCAAAATTTGTCAACCTTCGATCGATCGACCCCAGACCTTCGATCGATCGATCGAGCAGGTCTTCGTCTTCTTCGCGAAGACAGATTCAGCCATGGACGAATTTCTTAAAACCCTAACTTCTTCTACCAGCAATCTCAAGCCCTCTTATCAACAATACATGTTAGAAACCTATTTGGGGATCTCCAGAATGTCTACCAACATTATTAATTCGTCCATTAACTACAATTTCTGAATTTGGAACAAAATTCATCTTTAACCCTTAACCCATTTACACCCTAAATTCCTTCATCACATTCGTTTCTAATTGTCCAGATATCATCCTACCAGACATGTATCAACTTATAAATATCATATTTTACATGAATCCCCACTCAAATTCGTAAATCATATTATTGTTTTCAAAATCCCATGTTTATGCCATGAACACCCAAAACGAATTTTTAATCAATCACATCACATAAATATGAATTGAAAAACATATTCAATACTATTGCAAGTTATCCACTTGCCTTAGGTTTCGTAGTGTCCGATTTGGAGATGATATCCAAGGTTGAAGATGACTCTTGTTGGCTCTCTAGTGATCCCAAATCTGCCTTTAACTGCTATTAGGGTTCCTTAACACACTTAGCCTTTTTCTAAACTCACCTCAGTCGTTTACTTATTTCCTCTAACTTAAAAATTAACCTAAATCCCGTTTTTTGCCTAATGGGCCAAGCCCAAGTGACCCAAATGCCCCCGTGTGGGCCCGACTATGTCTAAAAATGTCCCGTGACCCGTTTCCTACCCCCGGGTACACTTTTCTGACTATCTCGGCCCATCCGGACTCAACTGTACACTCGTAATTGGCATCCGAATTAATTTATAAAAAGTCCTTATTCCACACCCAAATTAGTCTATACCGACTCCTGGCTGAAATAAGTACATATCCCGTCACTAATATCCGAAGTGACGTAAATACAATATTACTATTCACTTAGTAAATAAGTTTTCCTTAAATATTAACCATTCACTTCCCGATTAATATTTAAATAAAATTTCCCTAATTAATTCAATTAAAATTACGACTCCCAAGAAATTTTCAATTCCCGAATTAATTAAATATTTGATGCATGAAAATACGGGGTGTTACAAGTTCGAACTAACATGCATTCGATACTTACTTTATTGAAAATTTTAAATACTTGCTAAAACAAAATTTTTTACACCTCGGGCTCTGACCCGTTTCTTGCCTCTCTTCTCTCTTTTGCTATATATATGTATTATATCAGGTGCCCAACCACAGTGGCACCAGACTTAGAGATTTGGATTGCTTGGCGGGCTGCAGTTGTCCTGGAATCTGTATGTCATTGCATTAGACGCCTCTATCATTTCACTCAGTTCTTTATAGACTTTCCATTTAGCGCATGTGTCCCCCATTCCTTAGACATTTCATCAGAGATTATATTCAGTTTACTTCCCTTCCATTCAGTTGGATTTATTGTTACTATGGTCCTTGGTTGAAAGTTTTGAACTGGGATGTTTTATCCAGTCTTATTTAATTCAATATGGGATTTAGATTTAGTATTTATATTAATTAGTTATGTGGTTGATGGATTATATTTCAATTCTTGGACTTAATAAATGAATGATTTTTGGAAAATTGAAAAAAAAGAAAATATTTTGACACTAGCTTAATTAATTATTAGGTGGTTAATAAGGTTATTTTTAGACAGTGCTGCTAAGAATTAACCAATCGAACATTCTGTTTTAAATTTTATAAAGGACTGATCCCCCGATATTTAATTGGGTGGGGTACCACAGGTGGTATCAGAGCATCAGGTTCTAATGTCCTTTAGGATTTGTGCGGCTTGCTATGCTTCCCGCGTAGCTTTCCTCGATATAGATCCTTATGTTTAGGATTGTTGATTTCTTTGGTGAGGTTTCATTCCCCTAGTATTATGTATATGATAGTGACTCCTACTTTCATCCGGGTGTGTTCATGTGCCGAACAATGCAGTATGTCGTGTGAGTTGGGCGGACAGCAAGAGGCAAAGCTCAGTTGAGGTTATAGAGTATATTCAAGAATGATGACCGTAGTTGAGGTCACCCCTATTATGGCATGGAAGGCCAAAAGGGTAAGGACGGATTAGGGCACAACTTATGACTTCCAGGAATCACTATAGTAAAAAGTGGGGTCAAATTCGACTCACCTAGCAAGGTTAAATTAGAAGAGAGTCAGATGAAGCATTGAAGAAAACCAGCAGTGGAAATTCTGGAAATGCGAAAATGGTGTGTGTTAGCCAATGAAAGTAAAATATCCAAAGGCTTGGGCATATGTTGGAGTATGGCTAATCGGGAGTGAAAACTTGGGGTAATATTTTTCTTGGCTTGTAAGAGCAGAGTTACAATGGTGAGAGGCAACCACCACGCTTAGATGTATAATGTTTTGTCCAGAGAAGACGCATACATATGTTTTGACCATAAGTTCCTTCATCATATGTTCATGATAAGGTGGGACGTTGTTCTAAACTCACACAAGAGGGTCGGACAGAGGTCACTTTGTGAAAAGAAATTTAATAAATTAGCGAACCTTACACCAGATCAAGTAGGTGCAATGGAGAAGAGGATATTAAAGGGAAAAATTAACTTACAAAAAGAACTGTTACCACTTCTGGGCAATTATGCTGGGACGGTCGATGCAGATGGTAATAATGTCGCGTTTTGTTAATATGTAGGTAAACGCTTCCCTGTGATGGGAGCTACAAGAATCAAAGAATTTAGATAAAGTAAGACTGGGGGAAACGGTGTTGGTGAAGCATCACAAGGGGGAGGTCCATCAGGGGACCGTTTAAATGATTTGGATAGCTAAATTGTTTACCGAGCGATGGTAATTCCAGTAAGAGTTGTTGAAGCCACTAACGTGTTCCTTAGGGCCATCAAATCTAAGGGAACGACAGAGGTATCCGTTAGAGCCGAGACTACCAACGTCCGAGATGATAACCCCAACATGGTCAGTATGACCAGAGATAAGTGGAGTATGTGTAGAGGTATTTTGTGGGGAGTGAAACCCGTGCGTTAAAATTGATCCCGAGGTAAGTATAGGGATAAGGGTATGGTGCCTAGCAAGGGAAATAGTTATTGAAATTTTTAGTTTGGTACAGATAGGTGTGTTAAGTTCAGGAACCATTTGAGCATCCAAGGCGATTGGTAAGATAGAAGTATGAGTTATATCCTCAGATGATGTTGCGTGCTATATGTGTCAGGAATGAATTACTATATTTTTATTGTTGTATTCGCATGAGAGTCGAGTTTAGTGCGTATATCAATAATGTTAATATTTATGTGAATATTTTCCTATTATAACGAGGTTACATTTAGTGTGATCCGCGGAGGATGAATGGGTGTGTCGTTAGTGGTACATACCTTATTGAAATTATCATTTTAGTGATGTTTATATGATTATGATATTATCCTAATTATGGTTTTTATAACATGCTTAAACCGATAGTGTGCGGATATTACAAGTCTATCAGAGTTATTACCTTGGTGTAGAATGTTTTGTTCTGGCGAGGCCCCATCTGCGAGAGGGTCGGGCTCGCGTTTATATATTCTTATATACGTATATATGTATGGATGAGACTTCAAAAAGTATAATGGTCTCGAATATTTTTTCTTGGTATGTGTAGGGACTTTATTGATATAAATCGGAGTGTATTTGGTTTACTGTTCAGCGAAAAGATTTAACTGGTTATTATAATTAACGCTCAGGATGTGATAATAAGAAGAGTGCATTTTTATATCACCCTTTAGAGATGTGGAAGTTAATACTCATAGTTGTATGTCTGGGGACAGGATTTTGAGAGCCCCGATTATATTTGCATAATGTTTATGGAATTCGATTACCACCAATGTTAAGAGACAATGTCTTTCGATGGAAGTTTCTTGTTTAAGAATTTTGTGAGAGGAGAAGTAACTTTGTTGTCAAGAGACGGGAATATAGGGGTACATATTATGGACTGAAGGCCTAACGAACTCCGATGACCGATAATGCTAGGAAGTAGTGTATCGGGGGGGGGGGGGGGGGAGGTTCCTTGTTTGGATTTTGCTTTGTGAGACATCCCACACATGAAACTTACCGTAAGGTTGGTAGTAAGGATATGTTTGTCCATTCGTCCATGATTTGGGTACCTCGATCGTTATGGAAGTATGTAGTTATAACTGGAAGTTAAAAGGGTAAATTACGATATAAGGCCAGTAGATCGAGTTGCTAGTGAGGAAGTACCGATAATTTTGTTTTATTTTGGTGGGTTGAAGGATGAAACAATGTTTAGGAGGATTTAGAATTTCAAATTCTGGGGTAATTGAGACCCCCAAGTGGTATATCCACGTTGCAAATGCAGGGACAATAAAGAGTTTGGAGTAATTATGAAGTGTATGTGATTTTTAAACCCATATGCATGGGTTATAAGGGGTATAGACACCCTGGTTTGCTAATGTGATAATCGCCGAAAGAAGAGACATAGAGATGGGTGAAATTTATGCTTGTAAAACAGATATTACAAATAGTAGTGGGAGAATGGATTAAGCGTCGTAAGAAGGACGACAATCTATAGATTCATGTGAAATCAAAGTAGAACGTTTGAACTTGGAGGAAAGGCAGCAATAACCATTTAAAAAGGGGGTATCCCCTGAGAAGACAAATATTTAACTATTATGGACAAACTTGGAGAGCAGTTCCACCCAATCGAATGTTGAGGGTGGCTTAAGCATAAATAGAGTGAGGATGTCAATAAGGTATAAAGAGTCTGAATGTGCACAACGTGGTACAAAGGTGCACGAGTCAGAACTTTTGGTATACGCCGAGGGAAGAAGGGGGTTATTAAGTATCGCTTAACGGGAAGAATTATACGTGAAATTCAATGTTGAAAGGGGTATAATAAGTAGTATATCAGTTGTGGTAAGATGATCAACCAGATAATTTTGTATCAAACCAATGATTCCAGTGATGCAAGAATCAAGTTGGTAAATTCCTTTGAGGGGTTGCCAACTTATAGATAAGTAACGAGTTCCTTCAAATGTGTGGAACGGGTTGTCAAGAAGGAAAGAAATTGTTATATCCTTGGGTGACTTACACTATTAGATAGTGATCGCGCCGATATGTGGCCTTACCCAATATTAATCCGAACTAGGATGAGATACCCGAAATCCACCTTCAATGTGGGGTATAAGGAAGTAGTGAAAAAAAGTTTTGTTTTGAGAAAGTTATATCACCTATAGCCCGAGTAATTGGCGCAAGGTAATCGACGACTGGTGGAACTGTATGAGAGTAATTTTGGACTCATTGTGTCATTACGATTATTTCATTTCTAACAGGAAAGTTGTGAGAAAGCACCAGTAGCTATTTATAGTGGACAAGGTGCTTATTGAGGTTTGTGTGGATAAACCTTACAATCCTCCCTCTGGATGCTTAGAGGTGAGTGGATTATCAGAGTTGTAGATCAAGGAGAAGTTGGAGTTCGATGACTATAATGGGTTAGCCATCAACCGTTTGAAGTGGCTTTCCCTCGTGTAAAAAAAATCACAACGCTGGGAAATAGAGATTCAAAGAATGGACAATAGTTGTCTGATGTTTTATGGTTTCTCCCAGGAGGGGAGTTTTGTGTTTAAATAAACACGGGAGTTGATATGAAGTGAGGTGCGAACTCACAATAATATTGAGTTAATACGAACAATGATGTATAGGCTATTCTTATTCAAATGTTTCCTAGTAAGGGCACAACGTAAGGTGCATTTTTTGAGGTGTAACCTTATAACAGATAAAGTGTCAACAGTGTTCAACAAGCTTGTTATGAAGCGAGGGCTGTAGTGATTGAGCCTTTCTTTGTATTTTGTTTGGAGTACTCGAAGATACCTAATTTTTCCAGGTATGTCGACCTTTCTAAATTTCGGGACGAAATTCCGTTATTAGGGGGGAGTATGTAGTACCCCATATTTTTAATGATTTAAAAAATTATGGGATTAATTATTATCGTGGGATTAATTGAATTAAAATGTGAGAATTTAATTGTTAATTAATCCGGATTCAAATAAATATTAACTAACGTGCCAAGGGTTAATACTTATTGATTGACTATTACTGCGTGATATGTAATATGGAACTATACACTTCGATAAATTGTCAAGAATAAGAAATACGATAGTTTAGTAAATTAAGTCAGATGCGCGTGTGAGTCATGTCGGGACTAATTTAATGAAATAAAAAGATTAATTATTTTTGGTAACTTGTATGGTCATTTCGAGCGGGTCGTTGAGTCCGTAAGGGTCAAGATAGTCAGAATAGTATACCCGAGTGTTTAGTTTGGGTTCCGGGGCAATTTTAGGCCTAACCGGCGCCCCGAGAGGGCATTGTGGTAAATTGTATTTTTGGGTTTAATTAATGGACGAAAATTTGGAGTTATTTTATCAGCCACGAGAGATCCATTAGGGTTGAGAGATACAAAAAGTAAAGAACGGACACAGAGGGTGTGAGGCAGAAAAAAATGAAGAATCAGAATCAGAACCAAAACCTAAACCCACTATCCTCACTTATGAAACTCAGAAATCGCCCATTACATCTGGTGAATCTCCTTTAATATATCATTTTCTTTGCCTTTTCCATTACTTTTGGAGGTATACTTACTTTCCACCTCAAAAACATCTCATTCAACTTACAATTCACTCAATTTTCTCTCACCACCTCACCACCACCTCCAACATATGCATCACTTGCTGGGAAATATTCTGATGACGAAATTCATTTTGGATTAAAAGAATATCTAAAACCACCCAATGTTATGCATGATATGAATGATGAAGAATTGCTATGGAGAGACTCAATGACACTAAAGATTAGTTAAATTCCATTCGACCGGGTTCCAAAAGTGGCTTTCATGTTCTTGATAAGAGGGCCAGTTTTATTAGCGCCATTGTGGGAGATGTTTTTTAAAGGGCATGAAGGGATTTATTCAATTTATGTTCATTCTGAACCATCTTTCAAGGAATCAGAGCCTGAAAGTTCAGTGTTTCATGGCCGGAGAATCCCGAGTAAGGTTAGTTTCTTGCCTAACATCTTTATATTTATAGCTTACATGGTTCAATTTTATGTCTTTCTCAAACAATTCAAACCTTTCTTGGCCTAAGTGTAGCGTAATTTAGGATGTATAGAAATAAAATCCATTTTCAGACAAATAGAAAATATCATTATTTGTAAACGAATTTCACTCTCAAATTGTTTATTATGTTAAAGTCAATATTTTCCTTAAATGCTTGACTTTTAAAAGTAAACTCTTTTTTGCAAAAACTGAGCTCAAACTCAGACTCAAAGAAAAGGTACATAGAAAATTCAACTTATAATAAATTTGCTTAATAACCATCACATGTCTGTGCGAGTCCCCAATAAATTACTATTGCAAACTACTGATTCGTCCCGTTCACAACACAAGTCTTTTATCTTCTCGTTTCCTAAAACATGTAATATTTATGACATGTAAAATGCAATTTTTACACAAACTATCGTGTCAAAGGATGATACCTATAATATTTTTAGAAATCGGTAGTATAAAGAAAATTATCCAATCAAAATCAGTTTTCAACTTTCTTTCAGTAAGTTTAACTTCACTCTTATAACATTGTTTTTGAATTTCAATATATATATATATATATATATATATACTTATTTTGCAAACAATATAGTAAAGGCATAATGGTGTCTAAATTATATCTTAATGCATATTGTATTGATATAACACTTGTTAATTGTCAAATAATCAACATCGTCTAATAAAAAACATCTCTGAAAATGTACGAAGTTGAGTGGGGAAATGCGAACATGATTGAAGACGAACGATGTCTGCTAGCCAACTCCCTTATCGACTACTCGAACCAAGGTTTCATCCTCCTGTCTGAATCATGCATCACCTTGTTCAATTTTATAACCATATATTCTTACATGATAAATTCAGACCTAAACTTTGTGGAGTCATATGATTTACCAGGACCGGTGGGCCATGGACGGTACAACGATCTAATGTATCCAACAGTCGCAATTGAACAGTGGAGAAAAGGGGCCCAATGGTTTGAAATGGATCGAGATCTAGCCATCAAAGTGATCTCGGATATAAAATATTTCCCAATATTCCAAAGCCACTGCAAGGGGGCACGTTCTGCTGATGAACACTACTTACCAATATTTGTGACCATGAAATTTGGGGAGAGGAATTCCAATAGAACCTTGACTTAGGTTGACTGGTCGAAGGGTGGGCCCCACCCGAACCGGTTCATGGATGTGACGAAAAAGATATTGGAGAAGATGAGGAGTGAGAGAAAATGCGAGTATAATGGGAGGAGCACAAATGTATGTTTCTTGTTTGCAAGGAAATTTTCCCTTAGTGCTTTGGATAGATTGCTAAAGTCTTTTTGGCTTGGTGAAGGACTTTTTGGTGCAAAATAAAATGGCCTGGACTAAACGTGTATTAAAAAAAGTTCGAGGGACTATTTGGTATATGCCCCAATAAATAATGAAATAATTTGAGGACATTTGTTTCCCTAAGAACCATTGCAAATAAGCAATGATTACTCTCTTTTTGGCATGGTGAAGGACTTTTTGGTACAAATAAAAGGATTGGACTAAGTTTGTATTAAAAAATATTTGAGGAACTTTTTGGTATTTGATCCTTATTTATTTTATTCAAGGCAATGAAAAATGAAGATTCTTTTATACAAAATTATGGAGAAAAAAGAAGGATGAGAAATTATATATGTGACTTTATCTATTCAAGCTTAAGAGGCAAAAGAATAGGATTTTGTTGTAAGCATAGAGGCATTCAGGTGGTTTATAACTTCACTGGAACTATTAAGGGCTTTTCTTTTAGACATCCTCAATAGGATTTAAAAAATATATATGGAAACAAAACAATTAAAAGCCTTGTTATTATACATGGACTCTTAATTGGTCTAACGGAGGGCCAAATACAACCCAACTAAACCTAATGTAAATGAGGCATTAATGATTGCGATATTACCCATTTAACTTCATAGGTGAATTGGTTTGGCATTGGACCATTATTGAATAATTTTGCAGGTTGTGTAGGATGGGCTTTGTATGGACTAAAACATTTCGATTCTCTATTACGTGACAAGGGATACATGTTGTATATACAAGGGTCTAAAAAATGCGGGACGCCACCGAGGCGTGGAGGCTAAGCCTTAAGTCTTAAAAGTCTATGCGGATCTTAGGCATAAAATAATGTGAAAATGCGTTTAGGCCTTTTTTGAAAATATTTTAACATTTTTAACTATAACGAGGCTATTAAAAATACTAAAATCGTACATACCTAAAAATATGTCTGAATATATGCAAACTAAAATGCTAAGAAAAAACGAAACAAAAAAGAAAAGAAAAAATACGCATTTTTTGGATGAGAGGCACAGAGGTTTGGAACACCATTTTTATTTTAATTGTCTTGAATGAGATATTGGTCCGTTTTAAAAAAAAAAACTTTAGAAGGAGATATCGTTTCACTAAAGTTTTTTTGTTTTAAAAAAAAAGTTCGCCTTAAGCTTCTTATCAAGAATAAGGCGTGAAAGACTTAAGGAGGGGCGTTTCTCCTAACCCTCAAGCCTAGGCGCGCCTCTTAGAACACTATATATATATATATATATATATATATATAATAAAGTAGGAAACTTATGTATGTCATAAGTTAGCACTATGATGTCACATAATTATTTTTTCTTTTTTGTCCCTTAAAATTTAAATTCCCCCTCTTTCCATACACTCTAATTTCTTTCCCCCTTTCATTCAAAATTCAAACTTAAGGGTAAAATAGTATTTGCCCATCCTCTCACTTACCGCCCTTACCCAAACTTACCCATCTTCTCTTTTAATCTCTTCTTCTCTTCGGCCTCGCATTAAAATAACAACAACAAACAATTACCAATTGGGAGAGAGTTTAACCAACTGGAGAGAGATAAACTACAATGAACAATACGGCCGTTTTAATTGTACTGATTTCAGGTATCAACAACAACGAACATCCTCCCATTAGCTGTTGTAAACATTTGGGATGTACGATTTTTTTGGATGTACATAAATAATTATTCTTATCATTTTTTGGCTTTTTATTCAACATCAACAACTGTTCTAATCGTTTTTATTGAAGCGTTTTGGCTATACATCAGGTTTTTTGTGGTCTTTAAGCATTTTTGTTGTACATCAGGCTTTGGGATTTTCGTATTGGGTATAGATGTAACTGGGTTTCGTCCCTATCTCTCACTCTGGGTTCGATTTTGTTTCTCTCTCTCTTCTACACGTATTTGGGTATCAGGTATGGATTTAACTTCCACTTTGTCTCTCTCTCTCTTCTACCCGTATTTTTGTTTTCAAAACAGGGTCTTAGTATGTTTGGCCAAAGCATTTGTTGATTCAAGATGATATGTTTGTTATTATGGTGGGTTTACTGGTTGAAGCGTTTATTCAGTTGATATGGGATCGTGCCATTAGGTTGCTGCTGGAGACGCCTAACAGAGTTACCATGGAATGGTTTGAAAATCACTGCAATAAATCTTCATAAACTTGAAATTTTTTGCAAGTGTAGAGCATAGAATAAATCTATGGTTGATTGTAATGCAACTTTAGTTTCTTATTTAAAGAATATTTTATTTGTGTCTTTTTTTCATAGCTATTCAATCTTAGTTGTCATCGATTTTGTTGTATGTCCATTTATTTGTTAGTTTATATTGACTTGAAGCAGGGGAGAAAAGAGGCGTTGTAAAATTTGTGAACTGGACAGAAACATTTGGACCTGGTTTCTGGGGAGTCCAATATGAGGTACCATTGGGGAAACACGATGCCATGGTGAAAAGGACTGGTTATTTTTAGTGCCCTCCATTTCATGGAGCAATGGCCAGACCAGATAAAGTAAAGGTCGATGATAATCACGAACGAGATCCCTTCGAGGAAGAGTAAATATAACTGAAAAAATGATTTTTTGGAGATAAAATAAACTGCCTTCCAAATGGCTTTTTTTTTAATCTTTTTAATGCTATATTCTCTACCTTTAGGACCACGTTTAATTTTTGTAATTGCAAGAATGAATGACGAGTTATTAATTATATTTAAAACTATAGCATTTTGTTATCAAACTTATCCCAAAGATGACATGCCTGCTGCAAAACCTCTGTTATACAGTGTCATAATTTGTTCGCCTATTGGTGTAGGACTATTATCATATAGAATTAGGACTATTTGTTATACAATCATCATTTGTTTATAAAGTCATATACCTCTATAGTTCAATGCCAAAACTGAATTATTTGATGTTTTTGGTCAGTGTCGGAGTTGATTTTTGTGGCGACATTTTAGAGAGACCAATGCCGGAGTTGATTTTACATCATCCTGAGGATTTCCTAGGTCAAGTGTGTGAAGTAGTCATGTCTAACTATTTTTTTACCCCTTTGGATTTTTACATAATATTTTTTTATGACACCTGTCTCACAATGCAATATCGAGTTGTAAGTGCCTTAAATTATTGACATCTAAACCACAAATGGCATGCTTTCATATTCTCATAAATGAGTTAGAGGGTTGTTTTGCTATTGATTTGATTTTATTGTAGAATGATCGTGTAAGACAGTCAAATTATATGCTTTGTTTGAGTTGTCACTATAAATTGTATATGATTGTTTAGTATTATCTGTAATAGTGAATTTTGTATTAGTTAATGGATAGTGTGGGATTTGATTCTCTTTGCTGGTTGTTACATTATAAGCAGATCTAGATGGATGATTATGTTTGTTATTTATTGGAATATGAGATGAACTTATGCATATATTTGCCATGTCTCATAATTTCCATAATTTGCACTTTTATGATACACACAGAAGTGTAAATACATGCCAAACCCACTTTCTTTTAATGATGTATATGGGTATAAACTTAGAGACTCAATTATGGTCGAAAGTAAGGTCATCAATTCTAATATGTATTTTTTTTAATTCCATCTCAAGTTTTTTAATTTGTTTTTGCACTTATTTCAGAGATATAATTTATATTTTTTCCATTTATTTTCCGTACTTAGAAGTTAAACATGTACTCTTTTCTTCTATTTTTTTTTCTATGTTGTTGGAGTTTTGCTCATCTTAAATAGGATGGATATCATAAATAAAGGAAATTCACTCCAAATTTTCTAAACTGTTAACATTTGTGTTGTAAAAACAATTTTATGACTAAAATTAGTATTTGATGCCTATGATGTTGTTGGAGTGTTGTTGTTGGAGTACTTTTTTTGCCAAAAATTTGTGCCCAAAAAAGGTAGTCCTATAAATAAAGGGAATTTTTGCCCAAAATTTGTAAATTGTTATACATTTGTGTTGAAAAGAAATTTATGACCTAAATTGCTTACACATTCACTACCTTGGGCTATTTTTTGGTTCAAAAAATAGATGGACGGTCTTATGAACGACGAAAATATTGCACACAATTTCTAAATAATTTTACATTTTCTTACTATAAAATAAAATATTTTACAAAAAAATTAGTCAATCTAATACATTGTAAGTATTCATTGTGCCTTCAGAAAAGTTGACCACGATTGATACTATAATACAAAACTTTTACTACTTGACTGCATCGATACTTTGGAAGATTGTCATCGTGCCTTCAGGCACGGGCATACCCTAGTATATATATATATATATATATATATATATATATATATATATATATATATATACTGTTTTGATTCTAGCATTATGATACAAAACATAATTACTACTTAATTCAAAAAATTCAATTTTCATGCATTTATAAATTAAATTGCTTATAAATTAAATATGAAGAACAAACCTTTGTCCATTGCTTAGAGATGAAAGTTGATATGTTTCTCCTTACTTTAGTGCTCCAGAATTGCTCCATAATCAATTCTAAATGCACCAAAATGATGAAGGAAAAAAAATTGATTTTATGGAATTTCGAATTTTCTCCTTCTTCCCAGTATAATTGTGTGTTAAGTGTGCTAATGATGAAATTATCCTAGTGATTATATAGGGAAAGGAGGGCCAAAACTATCCTTGTCCCATAACCCACTTTCCATTAAAGTGGGCAAAAAATAAAGAAAAAACTACCCACTAACCCACAAACATTTGACTGCCCAACCTCCACTAATTCAAATTAAATTTTGACTTATTAAGGACCATAATAAGTGGCATATTAATTAATTTTGAAATTACCTAATTTATTAATTAATTTCCAACAGTCTCATAGTTGGTCCTAATAAGAACAACCTCATAATTTGTTTAGGGAACATAAGGTGCACAATTAAGCAAAATAACTAAAATAATTATTGTCATAATTAAATAATTCACCAATGCGAGTCATGGCAGTTCCATACTATTCAGGAGTGTGGTTCCTTCCATATACCTCAACATCAATGTTTTATTTAACCAGGCCTATAGTATGGGATGTCATAATGGCCTCGTAATTTCTTTTGAGAAAAGATAATTTTATCAAACAATAGGTCATATTCACATGTATGCATACATTAAAGACAAAAATGATAGAAATTTGAGACACTTTTATTGAATTCAAAATAGTAGTGTCAAATAACTAAACTAATAGAAATCCAATCAAACTAATCGAGATTTATCTCTTGAACATGTTTCATAAAAGTCTTCATAAATAGTCCATTCGTAAGAGGATCTACTATGTTATCACTCGTAGTAATGTGATCAATTAACATTTGTTGTTTCAGAACTTTTTCTTTCTCTGACAGGCAATTCATCACAATATGTTTAGCCGCCTTAGTATACTTGTCATTTTTTGAAAAGAAGACTGCTTCAACATTATCAGAGTAAATTTTCAGTGGCTTAGATATTGACCCCATGATTCTAGGCCCTAAAATGAAATTTTGCAGCCATAATCCATGATTTTTAGCTTCAAATCAAGATACGAACTCAACCTTCATAGTTAATGACGCAATAACACTCTGCTTAGAACTTTTTCATATTATGGCTCCTTAGGAAAGGATGAAGACATAACCCGAAGTGCTCTTCCTACTGTCAAGGCATTCTCCAAAATCTGAGTTTGAGTATCCGATCAACTCAAGGTGATCAGTTTTACTATATGTGAGCATGTATTCTTTAGTCCCTTCCAAGTACTTTAATACTTTATTTGCACATTTTCAATGATGATTTCTCAAATTCTTATGATATCTGCTTAGTATCCTAATGGTAAAACTGATATCTCGCCTAGTGTAAACCTGCGCATACAGTAAACTCCCTACGAGCGAGGCATAAGGTTCGCCTTTCATGTGCTCCTTTCCCAATTCACTTCTTGGGTATTGGCTTAAGCTAAACTTATCCCCTTTCTTAAGTGGTATGTCAATGGGATTGCAACTTTGCATGCTGAACCTTTCTAATACTTTGTTAATGTAAGCTTTCTAAGATAGTCCCAATGTTCCATGTGATTTATCTTGAGATATCTCTATCCCGATCACGAAGGGTGCCTCACCCGTATCTTTCATTTCAAATCGGTCCGGATAAAAAGAACTGGTCCAAGGCAAACCGGTCCGAGTCCTAGAAAATATAAAAATTTGCCTTTTGGGCCTAAGCATTCAAATCGATTATCGTGGAAAACTCTTGAAACCTTGGTAGAATATAATAAGGGATTTTATATATTACAATAAGCTTATATTGGGTTTGTGAGTTAGTGTTATTGATAGGATTAAGATGAGAATAAATTGGGATGAATTATGTCGTAATTTATCGGAGAGAAACATAACGAATTACGAAAATTTCGAATGAATTAATAAGTAGATCAGTAGTGTAAATACTGATTTAACTACTTAAATTTAAAAAAAGGGTAACTAGGACCCTTAGGGATGTATGAATGCTCAATAAATTATGAGGGTGTAATAAATCATAACAGAATAAGTGCGGTGAGTATGAGAGAGAAATATACTACGTACGACAATATTATAGTTAGGTTGTGTGTATGCCTACTGTGCTGCTAATAGGTGGAGTGAATACCTATACTGTACTTGCATGAGATATGATTGACTAGATCGATGAGACATTCGGAGCCAAGTTCGACAAGACATTTTGAACCATGTTCGATGAGACATTCTGAACTATGCTCCATGAGACATTTCGATTCAGGTTCGATGAGACATATCGAACCATGTTCGATGGGACGTTCCGAACTAATAGCCCTTAATGTGTGATACGAGGACATTTTTGTGAAGCACGCATTTATAGTAGACATATATTGTGTGCAAAATATATATGTACCGTACGGATAAGATTCTTATGTGAGATAGTATACTATAAAGTTAATTAACCCAACTTGGGTGAAATTATAGGTATTAGATTGTGGATATCTAATAAGGTGAATTAAGTAGAGAGACTTCATTAACGAACTAGAGATAGATGGGAATATCTGAAATAAATTAAGTGGCGAGACTTAATTATGAAGATTGAGAGATAACAGTTGAGATTTGTTGTATAAATTAAGTAGTGGGACTTAATTATAGATGTGAATGAATAGCATATGCCAAAGGTGCATGATAATTAATTAACATATGAGAGATGTTAATAAAATGATATACTCTATGGGTGGTGCAGGAAACTTAGACGTGTAGAGAAGTTCATATTATTACTTTAGTCTAGTTAGCTTGGGTAGTTTATTTAGGTGCGATAAGTATAGAACGTTAGGTGTGTACCATAGATGAGGGGTGAGGAAAAACTCAAGAGAGAGTGTACGTGGTCCTAACATGTGTAATCAATGACCGATTTTTTTTGCAATAAATTACTTATTAAATATTTTAAAAACGTTTTCTGTACTAACACTTGCTATAAAAATATTTTCAAAACCTTTTAGGTGTCTTGTCACAAGGATGCCAGACTTGATATCTATTCCAGGGACATGCAACTGCGATACATGTGGATGCTAGCAGAAGTTTTTATTAGACGCTTCATCCCTTTGTTCCTAGATTAGGGATTTATTCTCAGTTACAGTTATGTTGGGCATGTTGCCCAGTTACTTTCAAATTTAGTTCTCATATTAGTCTATTCATTGTTGGCTATTTAATTGGATTGGAATTTTAGCCGAGGGTTTATTCAAAAAGTCTTTTATTAATTATTCAATTTGTTTCAGTTTCATATTGGTGTGAATGGCTTAGTTTATATTTTCACATGCATGTTGGTTTAATTAAAAGATAAAATTTGACACTAGATTTTTGAATACTAGGTGGTTAGTAATGTTTTAAAAAGTTTAGGCCGTGATGCTAAGAATGAACCAGATGAGATTCCTGCTTAATTTGATATAGGATTGATCACCCGATATTTTATTAGGAGGGGTGTTGCAGATGGTATCAGAGCATTCGATTCTAGTGTCCGTAGGATCTATGCGGCTTTTCACATTTAAGCTTAACATTATTTAATGTAGAGCCTTATGATATGATTGTTGGATTCCTCTACGTATGTGACTTACGGTATCTTGCTATTAAGTATAACTGATGTGACTCATATAGGAGTTCGGTTGGGTATGGTACATCGAACAATATCGGGCGACAAACGAGGGCCGTTAGAAGAACTGCTGGAGGAGAGGAGGGGCAAAAAATGTAGAGTATTCGGGGAACGATTACCTTGATCGAGGTCACCATAAATAATGTTCGAGGCAGTTAACAAATATGATAATCACACGGGGATAGTAGTGTCCCCAAGCACTGTTGTAAAGAACGGTGATACAAATTTGGACTCACCCAACATTTGTAGACAGGGAGAGAGTCGAGGTGTTTTATTTTGACAAGTCTCCTTAAAGAGTCCTAAAAATAAAGGAAGTGTGATGGACCAATGGATGGAGGTAATCCAAAGGCAATTGTGTGGGGTAGAGTGCAGCGGCACCCTAATTAAATTATGGACAAAATTTAGCTCATAGGAGCAACGTTGGGTGACGAGAGTAAGTCACCACTTAGGAAGAAGAATATTTGGGAATCAAATGAGAAATTTTGGATATGGTGTGACTATAAGATCGGCCATCCACTGTTCAGATAGGGATGCAAGTGGAATTTTAGAGTTTATTAAGTGGGTAAGATAGTGACCGATCGTGAGAAAGACGATACTTTGTTTAGCGAACTTCATAACCGATGAAGGGGATATAGATAATGATAAAGGATAATGAACAATGGGAGAATACACAAGAATGGATGGGAAATCCAACTAGAATGACTAGTGTAGAGGTCGTCAATATCTTTTGTTTGCAAGCTTACATCAACGCTTCTAAGATAAAGGAGCCCATAGAGTTAGAGAATTTAACCTAAGAGCGAAATTAGATTAAATGGTGCTAGTGAAGCATAATGCAAGGATATACACAGTAAGGGACCATAGGAAAAAGTATTTCCCTAAAGTGAGGCTGGGGGCCACTACAGGATAAGATCCTGAATAAGCGACCATTGCAACAGATAGTGGGTTAGTTCCGACATGAGAGTTATGCTCAAGAACTGTTGACGAGGTAAGCTAGATGGCAATTAGAGATATAGTTTTACCTTATCCGTACGAGTACATGATACATTTCTAGTGACATGGGTGAGTCATAACATTTTATTATTAGCACTAAAATTCACGAGTGAGTCGGATGTAGTGGGTGCATTGGTAGTGGTGGATTTATGATGGATATGTATGATTAGTTACCTTGAGATAGCGAAACTTTTGGTGTCGCCTATGAGAGAACAGTTGTACAAAAGTATTGATGCATTAGGTGTTAGTTTAATTCTTTGAAGAGTTATGAGCATTGAGTAGACTACCTCCTGAGTTTTGACTTGTTAGGGATGGATTAGGCTATAGTGGAAGTTATAGCAAGATTTTAGGTTTGCTGTTCCAAAATAAGATTTATTTTTCTAGGTGTCCCCTGAAAGAGGGTTTAACCTATGTATGCGCGTGTGACAACCCGGATATGATTATGATAAACCATGTTTAAATCATGCTTACCTTATGGGATGGGGATAATGTGTTATTAGAATATATATAATGTTAAGTATTTTGCTTAGTCTAATACTACCTTCATAACTTAAAAAATATTGAATTAGTCACAAACAAAAATTTATTAAGTCTTCGATAGGAATGTTCGAGTTCGGGACTAGTTTTGTCCACTATAATATAATAATTGACTTGAGGTTAAAACTATACAGTTGTATATATATGAGTTAACTTTGTAACACAACAAACGGTATGTAAACCAGAGGTGTGAGCAAGAAGTTATGCTGAAATTACGATGCAGGGGGAAATTTGTCCATTCGTTAAATGGGATTTTGTCTTATTAGGCTACCATATGGTGGATTTTTGATTGGTTAAGGAAGTAGGTGGGTGTTTGCCGACTTTAAAGGCTAGAAATAATCTATTACTTAAGAATATTTCAGCCATTAAAGAGTTTGTCTTGATAGGAAGAGAAGTGGGAAGTCAAAGAAGAAGAATGGAGGAGAAAAATTGGAGAAAAATCCGTGGAAAATTACGGAAGAGTCCTTAAGGTAATTACATATGTAAATCTTGTTAATTTTCTTGTATGAATGATTGAAAGGGTATAAATCATATATTGTTTATGGAACTTTCATGTCTTGGTTTATATGTATGAATAGATGCGAGTTTAAGCAAAGTTGAACGTGTAAATCATGTAGATTGCTTCGGTTGGAAACTTTGTGTATTCAAACTCCTATATATTTTTGTATATTCATTGGAATTGAATAATTCCAGTTGTAAATGAAAATATACTCATATATTTATAACATATACGAAAATTATGTGAAAATACCAAGAAATGAATCTTTGGTGATAGTTTGAAGTTCATGTATAAAATCTGCCCCAAAGGAATAAGTATGCACACCGGGTGTTCGATGTTTTGGTTGACATAGAAAATGAAGCTTAAAAATTATGAAACTTTAAATTTATATTTTTCAACATGTGTATTGATGTTGGGTGAAATATCATTGAAAGTTATATTACATAAAAAATTTGAAAATTCCTGGAAGTTCACTAAACGATGAAAAAGCCTATAGGGCATATTTGCTTTGTAATAAAGAAATGGACACATCTTGCAATAGGAAACTTGAAATTATGTGTTGTCTTTTATATTGGGAACCTAATATGATAAGAATTGGATTACCAAGAAGAAATTAAAATATGTTTGGGCTATGGATTGGATATGTTAAATATTTTAACATGAAGTTAGATGAGACTTCATTGATGATAAATGATTTGAATGAAATCATATGATGCTTATGAATTGGGTTAAGTTTAAGTTATTCTTTGTATTGTTAATATTATTTTGATGATACTAATATTGTAAGAATTTATATGTGAAAGGGAAGAAAAACTGGTTGAACAAGTGCCAGACAAAGGTGTGACAACCCGCTCAAATTAATAAGGGTGGCCAGCCCTATACTACATTAAATCAGGTATCTCAGATGGCACAGTCTCAACATCAACTGACAATACTAAATAATATAAGGCTAACTAGCCGAAACCATTAAAAGTAGGTTGTCAAAAATTTAAAACTTTTATTTAACAATAACAACAAAACCAACTTTGCTAACACAACCAACAATACACATCTAACTATGATGAGTGATAAGTGCAAACTCCATATATATACAAGAGTGCAATACAATGTACAAATAAAATATCTGAATATGCTGTCGGGTAACAGACAATACAAATCTGAGAAATGTAATATAAAAGTGTTAATCTACAACACTTTGAATACTAACTCCATATACAACTGAATCCTAATCTAGATTTACAAAGATAGGAATCGACTAAAGCAAAGTGCCGCAACAGTCCGCTTCTACCACAACTCCACGAATACTGGATGGATGAACTTCAATGGCGTCCTTGCGGAGGGACACCTAAAGTAATACAATAGATACATGGAGGAGAAAATATAAACGGTTCAGAGCCCGAGTGGAAAACGTTTTATAGCAAGTACATTAAAATGCGTAATAATTATAAATGCATTATTACATGATTTAATGGAATCGAACTCTCCAATTCTACACTTATCTGAATTTCATCTATATAAATTACTTTAATTTAGATGTTATAGTTATCTTTATGTTTGTTCATTTGTTGAACATATAAAGTTGTACAATCATCCTCATAACCACATCATCACAATACATCAGCTTTCTCAATTACTAGAATTTTATATTCTAGTGATGCCCTTATTTGGCATGGAAACATATATATTATTATTATTATTATTATTATTATTATTATTATTATTATTATTATTATTATTATTATTATTATTATTATTATTATTATTATTATTATTATTATTATTATTATTATTATATGAGTTATTAGCATCAAGAGTTAAGGACTAAACTCCTCCCGATTCTCAACATGGCACTGCGTTTCGTGCGTGGGACGTCTCGCCGAAGCGAAATCCAAATAAGGAACCCCCCCGTTACACTACTCCTGACCGTATCGATCCTCGAGGCTCATTATGCCCTTAATGCATGATGCATGTAACCCAAATTATTATCCAATTTTTAATTAATTAATATTCCCAATTCTCAACAGTACACGGCGTTTCATGCGTGGGACGTCTCGTCGAAGCGAAATCCAAACAAGGAACCCCCCGTTACACTACTCCTGGCACTATCGATTGTCGGGATAGGTGATATATATAAGTATGAGCATTAAGGACTAACTTCTCCCCAATTTCCAACATTACACTGTGGTTCGTGCGTGGGACGTCTCGCCGAGGAGAAATCCAAACAAGGAACCCCCCGATACACTAATCCTGGCAATGCAGGTCGTTGAGGTCCATTATGCCCTCGATACCCAAGTACAAGCACAAGTAATAATAACCATCCAACCGAGCTATAACTCGAAGGACGCAGGCTCACATGCTATCATCTTCTAGTAGCCCATACACGTAGCAAACTGGGGCCACCTGGTGGGGTTCAACGATACCCACCTCATGATCAACTTACGCACACGACGTCCCGAGAAGCGATCATAGATCCTAACCGGCAGGTGAGAGCGACACATACCCACGACCTCTCACCCCCAAAATAAATAATGTATATATACGTCATTTGCTGACTACCATGGACGACTATGACCTGGGGAATATCCACACCCTGCTCTTTGAGCCAGGAATGCTCACCCTCTACGCACGTAACTTCCCAATGATAGCAAGGAGAGGGTATGCCTAACCATGCATATATACCATCATATAAGGTATACATACATCCCACATAATAAAGATATACCATCATATAAGGTATACCTGCCACATCATTTTTATTTTCATTATACGCTCTTAGGCGCAATAGATTTAATGTAATTGTTTAATATATCTATCTCTTGATAAACTAATTGTCAATTCTCACACATCTTCCCCACTTAGTATACACTATACTATTTCTCGTTTGAAGCTCACATGTCGCTTCTATTTATGAATTGTCTCTCTATTCTATTTAAGTTATGGATATTCTTTATCCTAATGCACCTCAATTTACATTTATAATGCTCCATCCATAATATGGTCCAATTCATTTTATGAACCTTTAAAGTTATCCCATTTGGGATTGGATCCTAAGATCCGGTATCTATAAGTTATTCTCATTCTTTCATAGGAATTGTAATTATTTTCTCCAAGTAGAATCTCCAAATGAAGGTGGGCTTCCCCACTTAAAATATACCAAAATATCTAATCGGTATTCCTCAAATTTAATCAATATGACTCCAATAATTTCTTATAAGGAAAACTCTCTAAAAGTCTCCAAAACATACTCCAAATAATTCCTATAGAGGTTCCCAATTGATAACCTCGAACAAAACGGGATGAAATTCTCCTTAGAAAAACAATCCTGCATATTTCCGAATCGATTCGGTAGGAGGCCGAATCGATTTGGACCTTCAGAACTCTCGAAAATGGCTACTTTTTAAGTAAGCCAAAATACCCAAAATCCATTTTTATCATTTTCTCTCCATTTCACTTCAACCCAATAACATATATATCATCAATAATCATCCTAGAATACATATAAACAAATTTCTAACCTCAAATCTATTTATACACTATAAATCTAAGGTTTTCCCAAAAAGTTAGGTTTTATCAACTAAACCTAAAACCCATAAATTTCATCCACAAATCATGCAATAAATGGTACACAACAATTATTTAGCAAGTTTAATCACTTGCCTCGAGTTCGTAGGGTCTGAATCCACCTTGAGATCGCGTATTGGCCGAAAAATCATCTTTCTCTCTCTTTTCTCCTTCTTTCTCTTCTTCTTTCTTCTTTTCTCTTTCTTTCTTCCTATTTCTATTTCTCTCTAAGGAGAAATAAATCTCCCGTAGGCTTAATAAGTCTTTCTCCCAAATGTACACATCTTTAAATGATAATACACACTTTAAATGACCCGGTAACTTTAATTCGAGTCAAACGGTCCTAATTTATTTCGGAACCCAAATAGATCCTAAATACAGTCATTTCGACTTTCTCGACCCTTCCGAAAACAGTAGTACCATCAAAATTGCCATTCGACACACTTTCTAACGACTTCAAATTTTGACTTCAATTGCCAATTTAATTATTCTCCAAGAAAATAATATTTATTTCTCCTAAAATAAATAAATCATCGTCTCCAAGACCTCGGGTTATTACAAAAGGCAAGGGAAAAACACATGAAGTGACTAAGGTGAGTGTACTCACTGGAAATAGATGTATTATACATGGTTATGGATACGATCTGAATATCACTCACTGGTAAGATGTATTATACATGGTTATGGATATGATCTGAATATCACTTATTGGTAAGATGTATTATACATGGCTACGGATATGATCAGAATAATATTGAATATGAATTTGTTCTTTTCGATTTACCAAAATGGGAGGTTACTCCCTGACCCGGAATGTGGGAGATTTGTCTATTAAAGACAAGGGGTTACTCCTCGACCCGGAATGGGGGAGAATTATCTATTGCAGACAGGATATGTGAATCATGATTCAGATAAGTTGGTCATTCTTTATGAATGATCCGGATAAGTAATACATAATTATGAATGGGTCAGATAAGTATATATAAATTACAATATGGATTTGATTTATTGAATTTGATTATATGAAATAGTTTAGTAGTGATGCATTCACTGGGCTATTTTGCTCACGGTTACTATGGTTATGTGTTTCAGGTAAATGTGACGTCACTGCCAAATCTAGGAGATCGGTGGGGTTAGCAATGGATGCATAAAACCATGATTTTGGTCAAACGTAAAAGGGGTAATTTAAGCCTAATTATATTTTCAGTAAGTTTGAAAAAGCATAATTACCTCAAAAATTGTTAAAAGTTTTAGTTTATGGATTCATATTAATAACTGAAAAAGGATACTCGTGTTTATGGTTTGGTTAAGGTAATTATGATTTGACTCACTTTGACTTTCAAACTTAATAGTAAGTAACTGGGTTGGGGTGTGTCAACTTTGGTATCAGAGCCTAGGTTTTAGATGTTCTGGGGTGAGGAACGCCTAGATTTGGCAGTGGAAGTAGAAGTTGTTTTGAGTCATAAGTAAATTGGCATTTGTTGACTAACATTTGTTAGTTATACATATATATTGTTATACGAGATGTGAAATACAAGGATCTTGCAATAAAGGAAATGAGATGTTAAGGTTTATTCGGGGATGACAATGAATACAAGTATTTTAATATGAATCATTGCATTGTTTTATTTGTTGTAAGGACAAACATGTCAATTAAGGAAATTTTTTTAAGACAAAATGTGGTATAAGAAAATTGTGAAGTATTGGAAGTAATCTTTTCTTATGCTGGAATATGTTGATTTGAGTTGTGTCACTTATTAAGCCATGGTTTAGTGTGTGCCCATTTATGTGGGAGAATAAGGTACGAGAACCCATATTCTGTTGAAGGATGAGATGGTAAGTTGTTAGAGTGCGAATAAAATAAATATTCACATGGTAAAGGTGAAGTGAGAAGATTAATAGTTGTATATGTTTAAATTTCATATGTGAAATGGTCTGAAATTCAATTACTAGTCAATATATCACAATTGATCCGAATATGGGTTCACACTGAATTATGATAAGTAGAAGAAAAGAGTAATAGGAGTTGAGATGTATTTTTTTAATAGTATGAGTATATGTAGTGAATATTACTCTTGGGATGTTTTGAATTTCTTATATGAATAGCAGAGTTGAAACAAAGTGTTAAAGAGTTGGAAGTTTAAAAATATTGGAGAGCCCTTTTAAGAGTTTGTGTTGTGTATGAGTATAGGAAAGATGCTAATCGGGTTTGAATATCGACAAATGGTTTGGGTGGATAGTGAGTTGTATATGTCATTGTACGTATGTGTTATCACTATGAGTATGACACATAATGAATATGATTGACACTATACGGAATTACCAAGAAGTATGTGTAAGGATAATGTGCTATGTGAGATACCGTAAGGGGATATATTAACGTATTTGTATAGGTTATTTGAAAGAAATATGACATATAATAGCTAGAGAAGTATTACTGGGTTGGTAAGTATGGTTAAAGTTTTAAGTGGTGATGGTACGTTTAACATCCATGTTACCAAACGGGTAAGATGAGTGTATTAATGATATTGCATAAGAATATCATGTTAATAAACATTGGGATAAGATTATGATTGTAAAGTTATTGTGTTGGATAAATGACTTGATAAGGTCATTGTATGTTTAGTTAAAGAATAATCAAATGATACGGAAAAAGAGAATATAGTGAGAAGTTAAATTGAGTTCATACTGCATGACTGCATAATATACATGAAGGTGAATATAAAATCTTGGTTAAGAATAAACATTGAGTGAATGATTGTTCAGTTTAGATATATGAATAGTAGTGAGGATATATTTAAAATAAGAAACTGTAAGGATAATATTTAACATACTCTTAAACTTCATAAATGATACATAAAGTGGTTAAGGTCAAACACATGTAATTGGTGTTGAATGGAAAATGGAAATGTGATGTGTAATAAGATAGTCTGAGAATATGATATTTATGATTTGAAATATTACACGATGATAAGGATAGACTGTAGGAATGAAGGGAGAAAGGTAAAAGAATGGTACTAGGTTTGTTAAGAATATTCACTCATTGTGAATATACGATAATTCAATTGATAATCTAGTATGTGTGAATGTTTGACATACGTATATAAAGGTATGAAGTAATATATTAGTTAGGGATTTGTTTTAATTAATAAGAAATCATTAAACGATTATTATTACATGTACTGATAAAGAAACTGAAGTTATTATGAAAGAAGATTTGTAGTACATCGAGGAACCGGTTGAAATTCTTGGTCGTAAGGAGTAAGTGTTAGGGAATAAAGTTAGTTCCGTAGTTAAAGTGTTGTGGGGGATCCATGAAATTAAATAAGAAACTTGAGAAAGGGAAGATAAAATGAGAAAATAGTATCCCCAATTGTTTGATAAGTGAAATTCGTCCTAAATTTCGGGGGAAATTTTTTTTAGGGGGGAAGGTTATGATGACCCGGATATGATTATGATAAACCATGTTTAAATCATGCTTACCTTATGGGATGGGGATTATGTGTTATTGGAATATATATAATATTAAGTTATTTTGTTTAGTCTAATCCTACCTTCATAACTTATAAAATATTGAATTCGTCACAAACACAAATTTGTGAAGTCTTCGGTAGGAATGTTCAAGTTCGGGACTAGTTTTGTCCACTATAATATAATAATTGACTTGAGGTTAAAACTATATATTTGTATATATATGAGTTAAGTTTGTAACACAACAAACGGTGTGTAAAGAAGAGGTTTGAGCAAGAAGTTATGCTAGAATTACGATGCAGGGGAAAATTTGTCCATTCGTTAAATGGGATTTTGTCTTATTAGGCTACCGAATGGTGGATTTTGATTGGTTAAGGAATGAGGGGGGGTGTTTGACGAATATAAAGGCTTGAAATAAGCTATTCCATCAGCATATTTCATCCATTAAAGAGTTTGTATTGAAAGGAAGAGAAGTGGGAAGTTAAAGAAGAAGAATGGAGGAGAAAATTGGAGAAAAATCTGTGGGAAATTACGGAAGAGTCCTTAAGGTAATTACATATGTAAATCTTGTTAATTTTCTGGTGTGACTGGTTGAAAGGGTATAAATCATATATTGTTTATGGAACTTTCATGGATTGGTTTACATGTATGAATAGATGCGAGTTTAAGTAAAGTTGAACGTGTAAATCATGTATATTGCTTCAATTGGAAACCTTGTGTATTCAAACTCCTATATCTTTTTGCATATTTATTGGAATTTAATAATTCCAGTTGGAAATGAAAATAGAGACATATATTTATAACATATCCGAAAATTATGTGAAAATACCCAGAAAACATTGAAAGTTATAATACATTAAAATTATGAAAATTTCTGGAAGTTGACTGAACGATGAAAGAGACTATAGGGAAGATTTTCTTTGTAATAAAGAAATGGACACATCTTGCTCTAGGAAACTTGAAATGATGTGTTGTCTTTTATATTGGGAACCTAATATGATAATAATTATATTACCAAGAAGAAATTAAAGCATGTTTGGGCTATGAATTGGATATGTTAAATATTTTAACATGAAGTTAGTGAGACTTCATTGATGATAAATGATTTGAATGAGATCATATGATGCTTAGGAATTGGGTTAAGTTTAAGTTATTCTTTGGATTATTAATATTCTTTTGATGATACTAATTTTGTAAGAATTTATATGTGAAAGGGAAGAAGAACCGATTGAACAAGTGCCAGACAAAGGCAAAGGAAAAACACATGAAGTGGCCAAGGTGAGTGTACTCACTAGAAAGAGATGTATTATACATGGTTATGGATACCATCTGAATATCACTCGCTGTTAAGATGTATTATACATGGTTATGGATATGATATGAATATCACTTATTGGTAAGATGTATTATACATGGCTACGGATATGATCAGAATAATATTGAATATGAATTTGTTCTTTTCGATTTACCAAAATGGGAGGTTACTCCCTGACCCGGAATGTGGGAGATTTGTCTATTAAAGACAAGGGGTTACTCCTCGACCCGGAATGGGGGAGAATTGTCTATTGCAGACAGGATATGTGAATCATGATTCGGATAAGTTGGTCATTCTTTATGAATGATCCGGATAAGTAATACATAATTATGAATGGGTCGGATAAGTATATATAAATTACAATATGGATTTGATTTATTGAATTTGATTATATGAAATAGTTTAGTAGTGATGCATTCACTGGGCTATTTTGCTCACGGTTACTATGGTTATGTGTTTCAGGTAAATGTGACGTCACTGCCAAATCTAATAGGTCGGTGGGGTTAGTAATGGATGCATAAAACCATGATTTTGGTCAAACGTAAAAGGGGTAATTTAAGCCTAATTATGTTTTCAGTAAGTCTGATTAAGCATAATTTGTTCAAAATTTTTTAGAAGTTTTAGTTTATGGATTCATGTTAATAACTGAAAAAAGATACTCGTGTTTATGGTTTGGTTAAGGTAATTATGATTTGACTCACTTTGACTTTCAAACATAATAATAAGTAACTTGGTTGGGGTGCGTCAATGTGTATATATGTTATTATGTGTTTCATAATAGACTGATATGAATATGAAATTATATTGTTATGTTTAATCCCGTGTGTTGGGACGGTTACTGATGAGAGTCAGGGATAGATAGGTTTATTTTTGAGTTGGGTAATATAGCTCCGAATTTATTTCGCGCAAGGAAACTAGTGATAGTAAGGGCGCGGTATTATATGTGTCTTTTGTGGCATAAGAGTGGATGTGTATACTTTTATGTCAAGAGACGGGTATTTGAGGGGTGCGTGCTATGGACTGAGGGCCTAACGGATCTCCATGACCGATAATGTTAGGTAGTAGTGTATCAGGAGGTTCCTTGTTTGGATTTCGCTTTGCGAGATGTCCCACACTTGAAACTTAACGCAACGTTGCAAGTGGGGAGATGTTTGGTCATTAGTCTATGGGTTGTGTACCTCGATTATTTTACATGTATGTGGTTATGACTGGGAGATGGAAGCCATATTACGATTTCAGGCCGGAATAAGCCGAGTATTATTTGTGCGGTTGAGCAGAGGTACAGGGTGTATGGGCGCCCTGGTTAACTAATTTGATTATTTTTAAATAATTCATGATTAGAAGTGGGAGAGATGAGTGTAGTGATCTTAAGGGTTGCTGACTTGGGAGCTAGTTAAGTTTTGGAGTACTAGGCTTAACTTAATTTCAAGGCAAAATTCTTTTGTAAGGGGGGAAGTATTTAACACCCGGTAATTTTGAGGACTTAGAATTTAAGTATTTTGGGAGAAATAATATTTATTGAAATTGGAGAAATTTAAATTTATAATTTGGAGATTTTATTTGAATTAGATGAACTATTTAAATCTGACGAGGTTAGATTAAATTATTCGAATTTTTGTTGTGTTGCATTTTTGAAATTAGAGGTTGTTATAAAGTATTTTAGATGACAATTTCGAGCATACGATCGACTTCGGATAGGTATAGATAGTCGAAAAAGAGTACCTAGGGGTAGTAATCAGGTCTCTAGGCATTTTTAGGCATAATTGGGCCCAAACGGGGGTGTTCGGGTCATTTGGGCTTGGCCCATAAGCCTAAAAACGGGATTAGGTATAATTAACCTAAGTCTAAGTGTGTTTAATGACAAAAAACACAATTCTAAACCTAAGAGTTTGAGAAAAATCTAGAGGGAGCAATTGGGAATCAATTGAAATTCTTTGGAAGACAAATCAAGGAGCAATTGAGGGTGTTCTTTGTGGAATCGTCATCAACACCATGAAATCAGATCTCTTCTGTTAAGGCAAGTTATTTATTACAATTAAATGTGTAGTTATAATTCCCATGCGTTGGGTTTTGATAATAGTTTTGATAAAATCCATGTTCTTGGGAGAAAAAGAATAAATTTGATGCATATTGGTTAGGGATTTGCATGTATAATGATTTACACCAGTAGAGGAAATGATGTCATAGAAGTTATGATAATTAAAACAAATTAAATATGGGTTTTTGTTGTATGGTGGTGAAACAACATAAAAACCTAGGGTTCTTGAGGGTTTGGTGATTGAATCCATTCTTGAATATTATTCGTAATGTTTTGATGCAAATATTATGTTAGAAACTATCCTAATACATGTGGGAAGGGTTTGGGACAATTGGTTTGAAGTTTAGTGGAGAAACATGGAAGTTATAGGTGTGTTAATGGGGAAAAATGTATATGCGAAATGAAGAAGATGAAGTGATGTGAAGGAACCGGTCCGGGTCCCATAAAATATAAAAAATTCCCTTTTTGGCCTAGACTTTCAAATCGGTTATCGTGGAGAACACTTGGAAATTTGGTAGACTATAATAAGGGATTTATTATATTACAGTAGGATTATATTGGGTTTGTGAATTAGTCTTATTGATAGGACTAAGACGAGAATAAATTGGGATGAATTCTGTCGTAATTTATAGGAGAGAAAGGTAACAAATTACGGAAACTTCGAATGAATTAATAAGTAGATCATTAGTGTAAATATTAATTTAACTACTAAAATTACAAAAGGGGCAACTAGGACCCTTAGGGCTGTGTGAATGCTTAATAAATTATGATAGTGTAATAAATCATAATAGAATAAGTACGTTGAGTATGAGAGAGATATATATACTACGTAAGATAATATGATAGTTAGGTTGTGTGTATAACGACTTTGTTGCTAATAGGTGGAGTGAATACCTATACTGTACTTTCATGAGATATGATTGACTAGCTCGATGAGACATTTCGATCCAGGTTCGACGATACATTTCGAACCATGTTCGATGAGACATTCTGAATTATGCCCAATGAGACATTCCGAGTCACGTTCGATGAGACATTCTGAACCATGTTCGATGAGACATTCTGAACTATGCTCGATGAGACATTTCAAGTAAGGTTCGATGAGACATTTCGAACCATGTTCGATGGGAAATTTTGAACTATTATCCCTTAATGTGTGATACGAGGAGATTTTCTGTGAAGCATGCATTTATAGTATATATATATTGTGTGCGAAATATATATACACGGTACGAATAAGCTAATTATGTGAGATAATAGACTATAAAGTTACTTAACCCTACTTGTGTGAAATAATAGGTATTAGATTATGGATATCTAATAAGGTGAATTAAGTAGAGAGACTTCATTAACGAACTAAAGATAGTTGGGAATATCTGAAGTAAATTAAGTGGCGAGACTTAATTATGAAGATTGGGAGATAACAATTGAGATTTGTTGTATAAATTAAGTATTGGGACTTAATTATATATGTGAATGAATAGCATATGCCAAAGGTGCATGATAATTAATTAACATTTGAGAGGTGTTAATAAAATGATGTACTGTATGGGTGGTACGGGAAACTTGGACATGTAGAGAAGTTCAGATTATTACTTTACTCTAGTTAGATTGGATAGTTTAGCTAGGTGGGCTAGGTATAGAGCGTTAGGTGTGCACTATAGATGAGGGGTGAGGTAAAACTCAAGAGAGAGTGTATATGATCCTAGCATGTGTAATCAATAACCGATTTTTATTGCAATAAATTACTTGTAAATATTTTCAAGATGTTTTGTGTACTAACACTTTCTATAAAAATATTTTCCAAACCTTTTAGGTGTCCAGCTACAGGGACGCCAGACTTGATATCTATTCCAGGGACATGCAGCTGCGGTACATGCGGATGCTAGCATGAGTTTGTATTAGACGCTTCATCCCTTTGTTCCTAGATTAGGGATTTATTCTCAGTTAGAGTTATGTAGGACATGTTGCCCAGTTACTTTCATAATTAGTTCTCAGATTATTCTATTCTTTGTTGGCTATTTAATTGGATTGGAATTTTAGCCAAGGGTTTATTCGGCAAGTCTTTTATTAATTATTCAATTTGTTTCAGTTTCATATTGGTGTGAATGGCTTAGTTTATATTTTCGCATGCATGTTGGTTTAATTAAGAGATAAAATTTGACACCAAATTTTTGAATACTAGGTGGTTAGTAATGTTTTAAAAAATTTCGGCAGTGATGCTAAGAATGAACCAGATGAGATAACTATTTAATTTGATATATGACTGATCACCCGGTATTTTATTTGGTGGGGTGTCACAATAAGCTGACCCTTTTTCTCAAATCAAGCCTTACATTACTGACAATATTTCTGGAAATGGCCCTTCTTTTATAGAAGTGACATTTGTCATTATTTTCCTTCTTACCAGCAGATATTGAAGGTTCTCCCTGATGAGACTAGCCAACATTGTGCCTAATGCCCTTTTTAGTCTTGTTCTTACATCCAGCTCCTCTTACTATTTATTTAACCACATGCCCTTTAGATATGTGAACATTCTCTTGTTTCAACCTTCCTTCTTCATGTACAAGTATGCTTATCAGATCATTTACATTCCACTTATCTTGAACATTCTCTTGTTTCAACCTTCCTTCTTCATGTACAAGTATGCTTATCAGATCATTTACATTCCACTTATCTTTTATAGTGTTTTAATTGATATGAAAATTCCCATACTCGGGAGGTAGGAAGTCTAGGATACATTGGACGAGAAATGACTCATCCACAGTCATGCCTGAACCTTTAAGCTTAGCAACCAGATTGGATATCTCAATTATGTGTTCATTCATTGTTCTAGTGGCATCGAATTGTATAATGGTGAGATCATCCATTAATTTCCTGGTTAGGGACTTATTAGTAGTGCGAAAGAGTTCTTTTATGTTGTTTAGATATTATTTTGATTTCGTTATTTTAGGTAGGGATGTTTTAATGTTTATAGCAATGCACATTTGCATGAAGCAAATCTGTTGGATCTAGACCATGCCTCACGAACGGGTATCTCATCTTCGTTGCTATTATCAGTTATATTAGGGAGTTCCTTAACAAAGATAGTCATATTTATGTCTAAAGCACCCAAGCTAAACTCGACTTACTCATTCCATTCCGAAATAATTGGTTCAATCAAATTTTGGATAGCTGGTAGCATTTGAATAAAGGTTAAGGGAAATTGTAATAATTTAACAATGTTCACGAATTAATAATCTACACACATCACAATAATTTTTCAACGGGTTGAATATTGAATTGTTGACTTAAATATAATTTGGTAGATCGTTTAAATAATTTCAATATTATGGCATTTGTATTTGACATCACATAATATTGATATTACAAAACTAACACCATTTATTTTCAACAATTATGGTTCTTAATTTGTGGCATATATGTTTATTATCTCACAATTTCATGAACATGATTACATGAACTTAATGTCAACAATTCAGTATTCACACAAGGTCTAATGTTATTTAATCTAAATTACAACACGTGTTAAGCTTTCTTCTAATTTATAACGAACATCATGGAAATAACAGAATGAACGTGAGTGAAATATTCTCTCATATAAATAGCAACTTGTGTTTAGCCTTTGATTATACTTAAATGAATATTCACTTATTAGTCTTAAATAATTAATACATTTAACATTCATTGCTATCAACTATAATTTGTATTTTATAACTAACATAATCATATATAAATATTAACTAAATACCTCAAAACATAAATGCCCATATAATGATGAAAATGACATGATACTTGATTTTTGCCAAAAATGGCACAATTGAGTTATCATCATATAAACAAATTAAATCAGTCCAGAAACTCAAAACAATTCACAGAATATCAAAATTAATTTTTTATGAAAAGTTATGAGCCTTTAGATTATTACCAAATATGGCAAAAACGGGATTTTGAGGCCCTAAACAATTTCAAATTGTCAAAAACCACCTCGCGTCACTGCTAAAGGCCATGATATTAGTCGTTGGGCCATTTCCACTCGACCCATAAAATTTCAAGTTAATCAGACACTAAAATTTTGAAAAACAGTATTCACAATGACAAAAATCGCAAAATCTGTTTTGGGCGTAATGGACATTTTTATCTGAATAATTTCAAAAAACGTTTTATATTCATACCAAAATAATTATTCGGTTTTTTATATCACATATGAGACATAAACATGATGAACATTAATGGGACAAAATAGGCTTCATAAACATGATGAAACGGTTTTGAAAAACTATTTTTCTATTTAACTGTTTTTTTGATTTCTTGAAGCATATAGAAATCGTTTATACTACAAGAAATATTCCTAACGAAAAGCACTAGATTGTAAACCGAAGTCTCTAATATAACATGTTATGTATATACTATTTTGTATCTAATATTATAATACAAAACAGAATTACTACTCAATCCAGGAAATTCAATCTTCATGCATTTAAGGATTAAATGCTTATAAATTAAACATGAAGAACACACCTTTGTCCATTGCTTAGAGATGAAAGTTGATGATGTTTATCCTTACTTTAGTGCTCCAAAATTGCTCTAGAATTATTTCTAGATGCTTCAGAATTATGAACAAAAATCGGATTTAATGAAGTTTTGAATTTTCTCCTTCTGCCCAATATAATTGTGTGTTAAGTGTGGTAATGATGGAATTAGACTAATTATTATATGGGAGAAGGAGGTCCAAAATTACCCTTGTCCCGTAACCCCACTTTCCATCAAAGTGGGACAAAAATAAAAGGAAAACTACTGAATAAACCACTAACATTTGACTGCTTAACCTCCACTAATTCAAATTAATTTTTAACTTATTAAGGGCAATAATAAGTGGGATATTAATTAGTTTCAAAATTAGCCAATTAATTAATTAATTAATTTGTAACACTATAATGATTCTGGTGTGATCTCTCGTTGGTCCATATTTAAGATGCACCTAATTCAAATATGTATTTTAATAAAATGGTTTCCGATATCATGTACCCTAAAGGCACATACTAAGAATTTAAATATAGTAAGGACAAGATTTTAACATAGAATTAATAGGGTGTATAAATGATGAGGATGAGATTGAAGATGAAGATAAACATTCACATCAAACATATAAGAGACGAAAGGTTTTAAAAGTGGTTCGGCTATGAATAGAGCCTACGTCCACTGTTATTTTATTCCCAGGGGTTTGCAATAGCACAATATGGTGTGGAGAAAGAAAGATATGTGTATCGTGTCTCTTAGTTATTCGTCCCTTTGGCTAAGGGAATACATGTATTTATAGTGATGGGAGTTAAAGAGATACAATGTCTTTATACATTCAGACATTTATGTCTATATACAATAATCTAACTATTGATCTTCTAGGATGGGTGATCTTCATTGAGTTGCTTGGTATGCCTTGCGTTGGTTGGTATGCCGACCAACTCTCCTAGGGTGCCGACCAACTCTCCTCGGGTGCCGAATAAGTATAAATATTGCCACGTAGGAGGACATGTGTCATTTTCTGATTGGTCCTCATAGATGGATAATTTTTGCATCAACAGGGTGCATATACTCATTCAGAACTCTCATACTTACTATTTTGATGCTCAAAATATGTGCCATATGACCCATTATTTTTCTTATAAAATTATAAGGGAGCTCAAGTGTTTCGTCACATTTGTAAAGATTCATTTCACTCAATCTCATGTTATTATTTTTTAATTATCGGTCCTATTTTACCAAAATATGGGATACTTTGTATCCTCTAACAACTAATAGAATTTGAATTTTAAATAACATAGGCGGTTGAAAGAGGTTATGGAATTAATTACCATTTAAAAAAATACATGGGATTGATACCTAGTTTTATTTCTCAAATGGAACAAAGGTCTAAAATTTTTAAATTAGAATAACAAAATTGGTGAATAGGTGAAAATGGAGGTATATGTATAAACACTTCAATAGACTCATCAAGAAAAATGATGTTTGTTGATTTCATTTCGGCGTGATTTAAGAAGTTGGAAAAGAAATTGGTCAAACAAGATATATTGGGATTTTTCAATTTTTGGTGCGTTTGATAGCATGCACTTTCCTTGTAATTTTTTAAACTTACACTATAGTATAAGTAGCCAAAACAATTTTTTTGTTTGATAGCATCCAAAATACCTCACCCCATTGTAATACCCCGTATTTCTGAATATTCCAAATAATTCTATTTAATTAGATTGGAGAATTAAATGAGAAAATTACGGCTTAATTTAAATTACGTAAGAGTAGTAATTTAAAGAGTTTTATTTAAAAATTGTAATTATGGAATATTAATTGAGAGATAGATACCGGTTTATATTGCCTCATTTTATTTACTTAGTGCGAGTGGTAAATTATTACTTAACGCGTGTAGACCGTGTTGGGGTGAGAACGAGTATTTTTTTTAAGTGACTCAAATGATAATTTAGAGGTCACCGATGAGTCCGGAAGGGTCAAATTAGTCAAAATAGTATACCCGGGGGTACTAGTTGAGTCCCGGGGTAATTTTGGACTAAACCGAGACCGTTCGGGGGCGTTTTGGTCATTTAACATAAGAGGGTATGGAGACCTACGAAATTGAGAGCTTTATATCAGCCGTATGATAGAGGGATTAGGGTTAGAACACCCATGACAACACCAATACCATTAGAGAGAAGAGAGGCACAACTTTCTAAGGCAAAAGAAAGAATTGAGAAAGATTCAAAGGAGATTGTCACTATTAACTTGTTGGGGAAGAAGGATTGAAGGATGAAGATCATCAATCATCAACAACAACCACGAAATCAGACCCTACTGATCATAAGGCAAGTTTGTTTATTGCAAAAATTATAAAGTTATAATACCCATGTGTAGGGTTTTTGAATAGTTTTGTTTAAATCATTATCTTGATTGGAGAAAGATGATATTTATACATGTTGGGATAGGAATCGCATGTAGAATGATTTACCTTATGTAGAGGATTAAGATTCAGATTAGACTTGATGATTTTTCGGATTAAAATCTGGATTTTGAATGATAATATGGGAAGAACACCATAACTAGGGTTTCAAGAAATTCTGGGTTTAATTCATTATTTCTTTAAAGGAATTGGAGTTTTGATGTATTTGAAACGTTAGAAACTGTCCTAGTATATGTGGAAACATTTGGTGGACAATAATGGAGTTTGGAGATTTGTTAATGGAGGAAAGGATTAACGAAGAAGACAAACTGCGTCTGTCCCTGTTCGATCGATCGATCGATCTCGAACTATCGATCGATCGACCATGTCGATCGATCGAACCCAGCAGTCGATCGATCGACGCAAGCTGTTTCCCGAATTTTTGTGTTTAATTCTTCGTTGATTTCGGGAATGAATGAGTATCCTAGGATTTACATTATACTTATATGGGAGTGAGAATAAGACCAAAAGGTATACTATTGAGGTCCGATAAGGCCATTTGGGTGTAGGGTTTGGATTACGGACCGACGAGAATAATCCGATTTAGTAGAGTATCGGGGACTTCGGAAATTGAGTTACGAGGCGAAGTAAATTCAATTTAAGAAATAGACCAGTAGGGTAAGAAATAACTACTGAAATTATATGTAAGGGGTAACTAGGACCCTTAGAGTTGTGTGAATACTCAAATAAATGCGATTAATGAGATAAATCGTAAAGCGAATATTGTACGGTAGATATATGAGATTAAAATATTACGTATGTATATAATTAATTGGTCGTGTGTGTACCTACTGAATTATGTGATCTTTTAGGTCGAGAGATTTGTACCTAAATTAATTATGTTAGGGTCGATGAGACATTCCGAACTAACATAAAGTTATTATATGTTTGGGGTCGATGAGAAATGCCGAACCAAACCTTGAACTGGTGTCGCGATGAAAGAGTCCTGAACCAGAATATGTGTATATATATATTTTAAAAAAAAATAGTTGGGGTCGATGGATAATTCCGAGCCAACTCTCACTTGGGGTCGATGTATCATTCCGAACCAAGAATCATTTACGTGTGTATATAAATAATTGGGGTCGATGTATCATTCCGAACCAATTCTTACTTGGGGTCGATGAATCATTCCGAACCAAGAGTCCTTTACGTGTATAAAAAGGGCAAAATAGTAATGACTGATATTTAGTATATATTGTGTGTGAAATATATATACTTGATGATATTCTACTTCCGTGTATTAGTAGATTGATATATATTATGTATTTAAAGCAAGGTTCTAAAAAACGCGGGGCGTGATCGAGGCGTGGAGGCCAAGCCTCAAGCCTTAGAAGCCTAGGCGGGCCTAGACGTAAAAAGGCGTGAAAAGGCGTTTAATCATTTTTAATATTTTTTAATATTTTTTAACCATAACAAGGCTATTTAAATACTAAAATTGTACATATCCTAAAAATATGTCTGAATCTTTGCAAATAAAAATACTATTTGATTATTTTGGATGAGATAATGGTCCGGTTTGTAGAAAAAACTTTAAAAAGCGATATTGTTTCACTAAAGCATTGTTATTTTTAGAGAAAAAGTACGCCTTAAGGGTTTTTCCAAGCATAAGGCGTCAAAATCTTAAGGCGGGGCGTTTCTCCCAAGCCTCAAGCCTAGGCGTGCCTAGGCGGGTTTTTTAGAACAGTGATTTAAAGATACATACTGAATTGGTAAGTTAAGTAGTGAAACTTAATTACGAAATGCACCTTTAGATACAGAAAATCTATTTAGTAATTCAAGTAGCGAAACTTAATTACACAAGTGGGAAGTCAACAATTGTGAGAATTGTAGTAATTTTAGTAGTGAAACTAAATGAGAAGTCTTGAAAAATAACATAGATGAAATGTTACTTGAGAATTAATTAACATACGCGAGATGTTAGTGAAACGGTTGTACTGTATGGGCGGTACTGGAACTTGGGTACAGATAAGTTCAGTTGACTACTTTGATTTTAGTTAGCTTGGGAGGTATGGCTAGATAAACTAAGTGTAGAACGTTAGGTGTGCACAAAAGATGAGGGGTGAGTTAACTCAAGAGAGTGTACGAGGACCTAACATGTGTAATCAATAACCGCATTTTATATTGTGATAAACGCTTGTTAAATATTTTCAAAATGTTTTGAGTACTAACTTTTGCTATAAAATATTTTCAAAACCTTTTAGGTGTCCAACCACAGGGACGCCATGTATGATGATTCCATTCCAGAGACTCGGAGCTGTAGCACAGTGGATGCTTACAGGATTTTGACTAGACGATATCTCTCATTCAGATCTGGTACATGATCTCACACTTTTCTATGTATGGACTTGTGGTCCGGTATTAGTCTCAGATGTTAGTTTCAGACTAGTGGTTATTCTATTGTTGTTTGGGATTTTTTTTAGCCGATGGTTTATTCGGTAATACTTTTGTTCTGTTGTACTTTTACTTTGTTGTTTGAATTATAGTACATGATTATTTGTACTTTGTTCCACATGGTTGATTTATCTGTTTTAAGAAAGATAAAATTTGGCACCGGTCTAATTTTACTTAGGGGATTAGTAATTAAAAAGTTTTCGACAGTGATGCTAAGAATGAACCATTTGAGAAACCTGTTTTAATTTAATAAAGGCCTGATCACCCGATGTTTAATTAGGCGGGGTGTCACACCCATATGCACTAAGATTTATCCTAGCTAGATGTCCAACAACACTAGTAAAATTGGACGCTCTCAAAATCTAGAAAAGGATTTTATAAAAACTAGATTTCGTACTCTGAAAGATGCGTTTACAAAGTTATTGATACTTTAGCAATAAAAAAGCTTAACTAAAACACCTTTTCCAAAAACACGTTCCTCGTTTAAACTAGGTGCCCTCATTTAAACAAGATTACTTTCGATCGAAGTCCTCTCAAACGAAGTTTTTATCTTACTAAGTCCCACTGGATATTAGGGTCCTTTATGAAGTCAATTGTTTGCAAAATATTGACCTCGATCAAAACTTTTTCCAGTCGATGGAATCTTGTTCGAATAAGATCCTTAAAAAAAATCCACTCTTTTTAAAAAACAAGTATTGTTCAGTTAATTCCTTACTTTAAAAGATAAACTAAAGAAAATATTAAACTTATAAATCTTACCAAACCTCAAATTGTCTTTCGTCTGAAAAGTACGATTTGGCCCGGTAGTCTATGTCATAGTTCTTTGTCTATTTGTCTTCAATGATATGCAATTACAGCTCAATAGTTGAATTCTCCTTGCAAATCTGAGGAGTGTAAAAATTCTCCTTGCAAATCTTCCCCTTTGGATATTCTGGGAACAAAAAAAAATCTAAAATATCCAAAAATAATATCAGATAAGATATTTATACGTAAATCTACCCATCCCCAATTCCCGTGAGACATACTCGATTCTTATATATGGATTTTTCTTCCACGGGAAATCAACATCACATGCCCTGTAAATCGTGCACACTTAAACAAATACCGCGTGGCGTACAAAGGATACAAGAGAGTAAAAAAATTGACAGGAATTGAAAAATGCAAAACATGCACTAAACTACTCGCCATTAACATATACTCCTCCTGAATCCAAATCTCTCCCCCTTTTTGTCTAGAGTATATAAGGGAAGAAATCGATAAATACAACAGAAATCAATCAAATTAAGAAAATAAATAATCATATAAGGATAACATGTGCTCTATGAGAAAAGTGACATGGAAACATGAAAATGAATATGAACAATATATATCAATACGGTCCAAATATCTATATCTCAACATGTACGATAACATCATCAACATTATTTATACTAGAAAAATAAAACATAATATATAACAACTCAAAATTACAAGAAAATAGAGATAACAATGTAAAAGATTAGCTGTCGATATCCTAGAAAGTGACATAAATAAACACTAACATGCGTATGTCCACAAAACCATAATATCCATGAATACAAGAGATAATAAGAATGCAAAAATAAAATCCCAAATATATATTGTCTTTAAAAGTAAACAAAAATTATGAAATCTCCTCAAGACAAACTATACCTATTAATCTCTATCATCACCATGGCATGAATCTCTTTAGCCACTCCTTGTATTGAGCATCTTCTCTACCATCTCTCATTCTCTACAAACTATTGTTGCATCTATGCTATTTGTCTGTCCTGATGCAGCGGTGGATCCTTCAACTTTTGTTAAAAGGTCACATGGAACGTTTCTAACTACTCAACAATAGACATATCAAATTATTATTGTTGATGCGGTGGCTGACTATATAAAGGAAATGAACTACTCGCAGAAGAAGTATGATCTCTAAGGATATTACGTGACTCAGCCCAAAAGGTCTCATAATCTGTAGAAGTAGCGAAAGGATGTACATGAGACTCGTTAGGAAAATGGATAACAATGTGGAGTGGATGCATCTATCTTAGACATTGAATTTGTAGTGCGCTCACCAGTTATGAAAAGTGTTGATGTAAAAAATTGGATCTGGAATTATAATCCATGCCGTCAAAGCTAAGTTTAACAAATAAAGAGTAAGATAGTAGAAAATTTAAGGGAAAAATGAGATCAACATAGTATTAAGGGTGGATCGGCTATAAATGAGCCTACAACCACTTTGGTGCCTCCTTCCTCATTAGATTTATTTTTATAAGTACATAAATGGGTTTATAGGACATATAATTAAAGTAAAGGAGATTAAAAAACCGAATTACATACTTCTGGGTTTCAAAAGCCAAGTCCCTATAACGTTGAATGGAAGAAGTCCGCAACTTTAGTGTTTAAGGTCACCGAAGGAGATGACTAGAGTTATTTTCCCAAGTAGAGAGAGTATGGAGATATTTTTCCAGAGTTAAATTGTTCCAATGTTCCCTCTTAAATGAGGAAAGAATTTATATATTTATATATACATGATGATGTTGTTGAGTAAAAATTGCGCAAGCGGTGAACCTCAAGTAAAACTATTTTATTACACAAAATTAATTGTACAAATTTGAGTACAATTATTGACTCACAGAATACAAACTTAAGTGACCCACTGATATCACAAAACTCAATCAATATTTAGGACTCACTCTAAAGACACTCACTATTTATTTGGACACTCTTTACTACACTTAGTGTTTTCCTCACTTGATATTTCTTCTCACACTTCATGTCCCATTTGGGGAGAGGAGTCTCCTATTTATACTATGGTGAGGAATTATCTAGAATTTGGAAGAGATAAGGAGAGAAGGGTGAGGAAGCTAGAACCTTCCAGAGAGAGGGAGAAAATAATAACTTTCTAGAATTAGTTTAATCTAGATAAGGAGAGAGGAGGTGTTTACTTCAACAGATGTGTCATGTGTCCCTTCCATGTGTTAATGGAAAATATGAGATTCTTTTAAAAGGTGAAAAATTGTCATCCCTCGGGGGTGACGTGTAACTTCCATGGAACCTAATTGGAATTTATTAGGCCGAGATGCAAAATCTGTGGAACATCATTCTACATATGGTCGAGTCTATGATCTAAGGCCGAGGACTTTTTTACATATTCACATATTTCTTCATGCCAAGTATTGATAGGTGTTAAAGATCATAAATTGGTGTTATATAATGTACTCCATCAGTACTCACAATGACAACCAATAACATCCCATACAAGAGCATTACACAAAAGCGGGTGTATCCATCATTATGAACACAAGTCATATATCTCCAAATGACAGATGGAAGATCAATGGTCTTGCCGAAGCCGATAGCATGCAGAAAATAAACATGATCAGGAGAGTAAGTACTATAGCTGGCGACATGTTTAAGATTGAAACTCATAATGTTGTTAAGTCCTTTAACATGAGAAAAAATAAATTCTCCATCGGCCTTAGCATAAAAGTAGAACTCCCTAACCATGTCCATGTAAGCAGACCAACTCTTCAAAAGTATAGGCTCCCAACCTCTACCACCTAATCACTCTGGAAAAAAATGGTGAAATATAATTCAGTTAAGTACGTAGGTCTCTCAACTACAACACACATCATATGATACCATGTAGAAATAAACCATTCATACTTGATTCGTGTCGGCCAACAGAGTGAGAGATATGGTGGATGTTTTGTAGGAGGCATTGCCTTGTCCTTATTTCCCATGGTAGAAATAAACACTTAAGGAATGTTTTTAAGAATAAAATATGAATATAACAAGCTGTCAACCCCAGATAAGCCAACAACAGTCCCAACACCGGTAACCTGTGACAAATTCAACAAATTTAACACGCATAGAAATTAACATATGATGGGAATATGGGTCAACTAAGTGAAAAAAGAATCTTTTTTTTAATTCTTTTATTAAATCACTCATATATACATATATAAAAAAATGAAAATATATTTTTATTACATAAATTCTGTGTATAAACCTCAAAATTGTTGATATTTATATAAAAAATCCTAAAATCACACACACACACACACACACACACATATATATATATATATATATATATATATATATATATATATATATATATATGTGTGTGTGTGTGTGTGTGTGATATATATATATATATATACACACACACACACACACACACACAAGCATGCAACCCATTAAATCACTCATATAACACGCATAGAAATTAACATAAAAAAATCTTTTTTTTAATTCTTTTATTAAATCACTCATATATACATATATAAAAAAATGAAAATATATTTTTCTTACATAAATTCTGTGTATAAACCTCAAAATTGTTGATATTTATATAAAAAATCCTAAAATCACACACACACACACACACTCACACACACACACTAGCATGCAACCCACGCAATGCGCGAGCGTGAAGTTAATTTTAATTATTGTTAAAATACAAATATTTATTATGTGATAGTTTCAAAGTTTTCATGGTAATAAAAAAATGCTAATATTATTAAAGTGATATAAAATAAATTTCATAGATTATAATGAGACTTGCAATAGGTCCACACAAATGTTTTAAATATCAAACTTCAACAAATAATAAAGACTATAACTTCTCAACCACAATGTGTAACACATGGTTTAAATTGTCTTCACTCATGGATATAATTGATTTTTTTATTATTTAGAAAAATTATCTAAATATATTTAAATTATAACCACACATCTCACATCTATTAACTCTTACAATTGAGTATGATAATGAAAGATAAAATGGAAATTCTTATAGCGAAGAAGTAAATAAATAAAATTATAAATTATCATTCTAGTTGACCATGTATGATGAATGAAGTAAATAATGGAATGAAGTATTTTTAATTGTAGCAAATAAGAAGGTACTGATAAAATATATCAAATTTTGTTCATTTGAATTGAATCGAGGGCAATTTATCAATCTTTTAAACTAATTTCAAATTTTCTTTATAGTTCTCGTGCTCAATGATAATAAAAGTAACATCTGAAGCCATATATCCTTTAACTAAAAAGTTATGATCTTTTACACTAAATAGTATCAGAGTTATACATTTTATCCTTTTTTTCCAATAAAAATTGTGTAACTTTAATTTTTCATTTCTATCTACAAAAAGAAAATTCATTACAAGTAGAACAAAATGTACATGAATATACATATGGTCCTTTATAATGATGATATAAAAAAATACTTGCACATATAGGAGGCTTACTCAGTACCCTGGACTAAATCGAAATATATATATATATATATATATGGAGAAACTACAAGTTTGACATGGAAAATAAATTGATTATCAATTGAGTATTATGGTACATACTTCCATTGGGATAGATTAAAACTTGACTTTGCTTACATTCATTTGGTTTATAATTGTAATATAGATATAAATGTAGCACATCCTCTTAAAAGTCGCCTGACCCGCCATCTAATTTTCCAAATTTTGCATTTTCTTTATAAAAAAATATCCATGTGTAAGCATTGAATGAACCCTCATGTTTTGTTCCATATTCGAAATATCCACGTGTGAGCCACACACGTCCACTTTTACCCCCACGAAACCACACCCTCTCTCCTCATTTAACGTAACCTCCCTAGCCATCTATATCGAAATTAAAATTTGTAACATGTATATTAAAAATTAAAAATGAATTAAATTAGTTAAAATTTAAATTACACGTGTGATGTAATTTAATAGAAATATGATGGGTTGACTAAATTATTAATCAGAGAGAAATGATTAATGATTGTTGAATAAAATTACTAAGTGAATAGTAATTATAAAATTCATGTCACAACGAATGACAGTGACGTGACAATATGATATCTTAACCGGATGTCGTGAGCGGACTAAATAAGGTAGAGATAGACAATAAATTATGAGTAAGTCCGATGATGATTTTGATGCTACAGTTGAGTCCAAAAGGGTCAAAACAGTCAAAATAGTACACCCGGGTGTGTAGTTTGAGTCCCGAGATAGTTTAAGACATAATTGACAACCCGAAAGGTTATTTTAGTCATTTTATAACCCAGGGTTAAGGGAATTTCAGGATATTGAGTATTATATATAGTTGTGGTGATGTGAGGCTAGGGTAAAGAGATTAGAAAACAATTGGAGGCTATTAGAAAGGAGAGGAAGAGTTTTTTTGGAGCTTAAGCAAGGATTTTTTAGAATTCAAGCTCAATTTAACTTCACAACCACTCTTGGAGAAATGATTTGAAGAGAAGCTTCATAAAAGAGGATAAAATTCAGACCACTCCAATATAAGTCAAATATTTATCTTGCAAATTTTTATGACTTATAATACCCATGCAGAGTAGGGCCTTTGAATTTAGTAAAATTGATGATATTTCGTGATTTGATGAATATACATCATAATTGGGAATATGATTGCATGTAGAATGAATCCAATAGTATAAACAAAATGAAATCAGAAGTTATGAGATTTAGATCATGAGACCCTACATATAGATACAAATGCAATAACATCATTCTAGGGATTGAATTGTAGAAAAACTTCTCAAATTTGAGAAGTCTATGAAATTGGGTAAATTAAAAATCATTTAAATCTTATACTGTCCTCTTAAAAACATTTTTGCACTGTTTTGATTTCGAAACTGGCTATTTCGTCCACTTTGCCTCATAGAAAATTCCGTCTTCTGCATTTTGTTCACTGACACGCTTTCTCCAAAAACGGCTCCGAAATGCGTCAAAACTGCATTTTAAAAATCTGGGCAGATTCGTGGGGAAAATTTTAAGAAATGTTATTTTTGTTTTGTAGTTCCATTGGAAGTTGTCTTGATTGATTGATTGTGATTATTGTTCTATACTTGGATGATGAACTACGAGGTTATTCTAAAAGGGTTTAAACCTCAAAAAGGTGTAAATTGTTTGAACAAGATTGGTGTGTCGCTTTAACAATCCTAGGTTTTAGGTCGTGGAGATAGATATTTTCGTTGCGAACGCGTGGCCTCCAGTTCGTATTTTAAACTAGTGATATTAAGTATGGGGTAAATAGGACCCTTAGAGTAGTGAGAAATAATCCAAATTATGTGAAATGGAAGTTTAATTGAAAATTATGGTACATTGAATATATGAGTGAAATATATACTACGTATGAGTTGATGATATTAGGTTTTGTGTATACCTACTGAATGATATATAAATAGGTTGTGTGAATACGTATAGATATGATTTGATTATCTGTGTGAACATACCTACGTTGCTTGCTATCAGGAGGTTTATGCGCAGAGGGAAATCCCACCTTGATGATTCCAATGAGGCCTGGATTAGTGACCCAAAGCATGGAACTTAGGGCAGTCCACTATGTGTTGTGAATTCGTAGGATTGGCAGGTCATTTCGGTACGTTATGTATGTGCGTATCCCAAAGGGTTCGAACGATGTTCGCCTCCACTATGATGTTGATTTATTTTGGTTTTGAGGAAACATTCCGAACCAATAGTCCTTTATTGAGTAAGAGAGGTACATGGACTTAATAGCAGAGTATGCCAATATCACGAGGGACCATCCCAAGGATGATATATGTGTGTATATATTATATGTGTGGTGAATATTTGTACCCATGCAATATACTTACATATGTGAAACAGTAGAATTGATAGATGATGAATATCGAAAAAGAAAATTAAATGGGAAAATTTAAACAAGTGACTCAATAATAAATTGAGAATAAATAATTTATTATTGAAATCTTACTGCCTTATAGTATGGGGATATACGTGAGAATTAGACTTATCGAGAGTAGTCAGATACCTTAGCTAGTTGGACAAGGGATACTAGTTGTGTAGAATACGGTAGACGTGCACATTAGTTGAGAGGTGAGAATCTCAAGTGACTGTACGTAAATAATACTTGTGTAATAAATAACTGATTTAAATTGTGATTTAAATACTTGCTAAATATTTTCAAAATGTTTTACTTGGGTTCTGACTCATGTCAAAATATTTTCAAAACATGTTAGGTGTCCAGCCACGGGGACGCCTAACTTAGAGATCCCATCCAGTGTCACGTAGTAGTAGCAGTGTGAAGGCTTGCAGGTAATTTTCTTAGACGCTTCACTTCATTCTTTCAAGATAGGAGATTTCATTATCAGTTCATATGAGCGTGTTGACTTAAGACTATTTATTTATTTTAGTTATGCATCAGTCTGTATTCTTATATTATTTACTTATTTCAGATTGTGATTGGATTATTTTACTTACATAATCGATGGTTTATTCAGTCTCCTTTATTTAATTATTTATATATGTTGTAGGATTGTTCAGATTAGATTCATGTATGATTGGTTTCATTCATTTGATTATTATTGCATGTGTTAATAATAAAAGAAAAAAATTGGCTAGTAAATAACAAGTTTCCGACAATGATGCTAAGAATGAAACCATTAATGATTTCCGTTTAATTTAATAATGGACTGATCATCCAAGATTAAAATAGGCGGGGTGTCATAGATGGTATCAGATCCAGCTTCTAGTGTCCATATCATTTGTACGGCTCACTACGATTTCAACTTAGCATTCTTTGACTTAGAGCCCTACTATTAGGACCGTTGTATTCATAATCACATATTTGAGATTACGTTCTTCTGTAGTTATATTTTTAACTACGGTGAACTCATACATTTTGATCTATATTCAAATCTCACCTAGGAAGGAACGACAGGCTGGGATCACTGGAAGAGGTGACACTGGAAAGGATGAGCGAGTACCTCTAGTACCACAAGGTATGGTAACTATCACAGAGGAGGTTGATAATGTAGCACAAGAAGTTACGGACATATTATTACACTATCGAGAGAATAATGTTCAGCTTATAAGAACTAGAAGAGCAAGGGAACCTAGTCAGACAAGCAAGTCAGGAAGAAAGAGTAACGATGTAACACCGAAGCAACATCGACAGGATACTCGAGGCCGTCAAGGCCAAGAGAATAATAGAGATGGATAGTAGAGTCCAATCCACCACGGCCAACACGTTAGGAGCAGGGAGGTTTCAAAGAGAGATGTTTTATATGTGGAAATGATGGACACAAGCACCAATTTTGTCCGTAGCGAGCTAAAGAGAAGCCTCAATCAGACCAACAGGGTCAAAAGAAGAAAAATTTCACTGATCAGTGTTATATTTGGGGGAGGCGAGTCACCTAAAGAAATATTGTCCACAATAGGGCTAATAACAGGGTTAATACCATCAAGGCAATTAGGGCAAGCATCGGAGAGAGTTTCCAGGCCAGCGTTTTATTTATAGACAGACAGGAAACAAGAGGAAGGGTTGCCCACAGCAAGGAAGAAAGTTGCAAAAGTAGGGTACCCTGCAGGAGCAGCAGGCAGAAAGTCCACCTGCGGCATTAGCCCTACCCTCTCCTCCACAACAGGGACAACTTTAGTATGGGCGTGTTTATAACGTCCCATATGCCACCATTCAGCAGGCCCTATAGACACCACCAGTAGTAGCGGGTACGTTTACTATACATGGGCTTACGGGTAGTGTTTTATTTGATACTGGAGCATCACAATCTTTATAGCGACTAGATTTGCATGAGCTACCAGCCTATTAGAGACAACTGTTAGTCTCCTTATATGTGTGGAGTCACCAATGGGTAGTGGGTCGCTTATACATTCGATTTGTAAAAGTGTGGCTATCGATGTGGGTATATTATGTTTATCTGCCGATCTTCTTGTATTGGATATGGAGGGATATGATGTTATCTTGGGAATGGATTGATTTGCTGAATATCGAGCGATAGTGGATTATTTTGGGAGGACTATCATATTCTCTACTCTAGGACATGAGATGTTCTTAGTGGTGATGCCTCTTCCTAAAGGAGGGTCGAGCACTCATTTATATTACATTGAGGAGGAGACTTCACAGTATGTGGTGGCTTCATTAGACTCAATTCCAAACATGAGGAAATTCGAGGATGTTTTTCAGTATAACCAGAATTGCCACCTAGTAGGGAAATTGATTTTGTTATTGATCTAGCACCGAGTATGATACCTATAGCTTGAGCTCCCCTAGCACCGAGTATAATAGTAGTGTAGTAGTATAGTATATATAATAGTATATATATACTACTTTTAGCATGATATTTTATGTATGTGCATGCATACATAAAATAAATTTTAATAAATATTTAAAAAATAATTTAATTAAAAAATAATAGTATAATAGTATATATAATAGTATATATATACTATTTTTAGCATGATATTTTATGTATGTGCATGCATACATGAAATATCATGCATAAAACACATAAAATATCATCCATAAAAATAAAAAAATATGATACATACATTTTTACAATATCATCCCTACTTTATTTTATATATATATATAACCCCACTGTTCTACCAATATTACCTCCACTTTAACCACCGCACATAATAACATGGAGATTTATTAGCTCTAAATTCACAAAGTGGTGTTAGTGTGATTTGAACTCTTGACATGTGCATTATCCACATGTCGTACCAGTGGAGCTTAAAGGCCTCGGTGTTGTAAGATCACCCGGGCGATGTGGAATACAACTATCTGGCTACTAAATCAACCGTGGCACCAGTCTATCACCCCCTCTCTCACAAATTGTTTTCTTTTTTTCATTTTATACTTTATTTTTTTCAAAATTTATGGAGACCCTGGTTAAACTATTTCGAAAAAGGAAAATGAGTTCTTTCGATGTGATGTTTTGTGGAAGTTATGTGCACATATGGTTGATGTGCTATCTTTGGCGATGTGAGGTAATGTTGGAGAAACATGTATAGTTAGGTTTTCTGGATATGATGTTATTATAATGAGGTTATGATGGTTGTATGCACCCCATTCTAACACCCCTACAATCATCCATAGGGTCCAAACAAAGTCCTTTCCCCGGATCCTCCTTTAAATCCCTAAAACAAATTCACTCTCTTCGGGGTCTGTTTAACTTTGGTTAACTCTCAAACCTAGGAGTCCCCCATCATGAAATCATAGAGCTCAAAATTATCTTTCCAAAGGTCCTGGTCATGCGTGAATCAAACTTACGGTTCACATTTTATGGATAAAAACCCATTAATGCATGCCTATTGACAGGAAACCTCACCTACCTTCCAATTAACTGAGCTTCACTTGTCTAGCAAGTCTAACTACATCGCCTATAGGCAAGGCTTGGACCATGACAATCGGCAGGTCCCTAGGTCAAAATTTTCCTTTAATCTATTTATGGTTTCCCTATATAAGGAAACCTTGATCTCATTTGGGAGGACCTTGATTGGAGTGCGATAGCCATTCCTAATTTAGTATACATCAACTTCAACAAATTCTCTCATACATTCCCTTACATCACCTTATCCCATCTTCAGCCACCACTCCACCGCCATTATCCACACTCTAAAAATTATCCCACAAAAAGCTCAAAGCATAATTCAAAAGTACTTAATGGTCCAAACCCATTTCCATTTTGCATATTTTAATGTTCTTAGCATATTTGTATCTTTTTTATTCATTACAACACTAATCCTACCCTTTTTATTTCATATACATCTTCATGTCTATTTTTATAAACTACCCCCCCCCCCCCCCCCCCCCAAAAAAAGGGGCTTTACACCATAATTTCCAATATAGAGTTCTCATTTATTTTTCTACCCTTTCACCACATTTTACTCAAGTTTCCATAAATCAAAAGAGATACTCTAGATTCGGATAATGGGTGAGATCCTAATATTAGTCCAAATACAAATTACGTGGACTATGATACCATTTTTGGCTACATTGGCATACAAAAATCATTTTGGGATTCAAGGCCATCCTTATTTATTTTATTCAGTTCACATCCATATATTAGCATTTTATTCATGCATTTAGTATTTTTTAACTCATGTAGTTAGTTTTCTTACACTTAGTACCTCTTTAGAGGTCCTATATTATGCGTATTCACTCTTCCATAGTTATATCACAGTTTTGGTACTCATATTTTAACTATTTTTACACATACTCTTAGTATTTTACTCATCATTAATTAGTTTATATCCTTATGAGGACTTAGTCCCATCTTTTTCATGATGACTTCTCTCCTCACACATATACACACACTTGCACATTCATGTATATTTCCACTTTACACACTTCACACACTTCACACACATAGCACATTTCTTACATACACATATGCTCGTGCATGTATGATAAGGAGAATATTTTGTAGCACATGAGAGACTGAAATGGAGAAGTGGGTGTCTATCACCTTCCCAGCGCGTAATATAGTTTTTGATCCCATATCTCATATGGTTTCGGATGCACTATTTTTTTATGCTATTTCTTCGAATGTGGATACCTTTTTTCCTGTTTTGAGCAAAATAGGCCAGTGACTCTGATCGCTACATATTCACACACGTCACATTATCAATGATGACCATTTATGTTATTTTTACCCATTCATTTGAGCGTGCATGGGAGTAGCATAACCTCGTTTTGGGGTTGGGGATGGCCATAATGGCGACTTCCTACGAAGTATTTTAGAGGATTAGACTCTATTTGCATGGGTTATGTTTTTATTTCTCCTAAATAATTTTCTACATGCATATATATTTTCTCACTTATACATTTACTTATCTGCTCTTCTCTTATATATAGTCATATGTTCGATATTCCATGCTCATATTATGTCACCCTTGTATATTTCTCTCCATATCATGTACATACTTATTTCTTCATCACATGTATATCTCACTTTTTCTATAACAATATCCATACCACCTGTACATATTTCTATGCTCCACTTTACTTGTATAAGCATATGCTTTACTCCACTTGTATAGTAGTTCTTTTACTCCATATAACTTGTATATATTTCACTTTTTTACTTCCTGCTTAGTAGTTGTGCATATATCTCTTAGCATACATAATGCTTTTCATTAATATACTTACTAATATTTATGCACTTGCACACTACATTTCATGGGCATTGAGTATTGACCCTATATTTATCTTGTAAGGGAGTCACTTTATGATGGGTTGTCGATTTTATGGGGTACAGATAACCTAAGCAATAGGCTCCCACCTTCCATTTGGATAAGTACCCTCAACTCATATCTAACGGTTCCCCCACATTATATCGCTTGACCAAACTCATGATAAGAGATATATAGAAGGAACTCGTTCATATATGTTGAGTATATCAAATTCGTTCTCACGTATACTGTCACCATGAGGTATTTCGTGAGGAAATTCACATACACTCGGGTATGTCAAATGGCTTATCTACATGTACCTATGAATGATTTCCCTAATAGGCAAGAGGTATATCATGGAAGTCATGCCAAAAGGGGGACCCTTACACTAACCTCCCATGTACAACCCTTATATAGATGTCTTCCCTAGCACACTCATACCTAGATTACCGGCTATAATGCAAAACCCTACCAAAATTTGGGTCGCCTTACCGCCCGATTTTGCTCTCTTTCTCCCATTTTTAAAACATGACCCTATCTTTGAGTTTGGAAACAAGTAAAACCGTGTCTTGCATTACACACCTAATTTTCTTCCAGACATGGGTCCTATCTAGCATTTCACTTGCACCATAGGCGAAACATAATATAAGTGGAACCTAATATTAACAACTACACTAAGGGGCTTTTCTCCCTTTCTCCTTTTTTCAAAATATATACAATATTTCTCTTTTTCAAAAATAAAATAAAATACATTTTTATAAAAATAAAACACTTTCCTCTGAGGTGTGGATGCCATTTCCCCTATCTTGTCCTAGCTCCCTACTAGTTACGGTTATCCATACGACTATCTTAGAGCTTTGCTTCATCCCCACCCACTTCATAAGTAGTTGAATAGCCCTACCATGAATACCTCATCAAGAACCCTAGTCAATAAGCCTATCTTCAACCAGATTTGATGACCATGCTATCTCAGATAAGTGCCAAGATCGATAATGAGTAGACATATAAAAAAGAGTTATTGAGGAACAAAGATCAGATCCCTAAAATTCTCGAGATAGAAGTTATGATAGTTTAGAATGTCGTAGTCCCTCCTGTCATGGGTCATGGAATGCCCGAGTCTATATTGGCCATTGAATAATAACATCATGATCAACACATCGAAATGCCTCCACACATCCCGCAAATCAAAGGGGGCCTCCATCTGCGTATCTGCCTATCCTAAACCTTCCTCAACAAGGGGATAACTTACCTATACCCATTCTAATATATCCTAAGGAATAAGAACTCGGTAAGGGGAAAGAAGATCTCAAGATGCTCACCTGCAAGTTGAGCTAGGTGATACTCTCAGGGAATTATCACTACGACGTATACTGAGAATGGTCACGATCCGTGACAAAGGCTTCGAATCACGATTTTGGTCCATCCCCATTTTAAGATTGATCATATAGGGGGTCATAGTCCACAACCGTAACCATAGTATGGGGTCATAATTTTTAGAGTGACATTAAGATTGTGGTTTGATCATGGCTGAGGATCGTGATCATGTGATCACAACTCAAAATTGCGACCTTACTCATGATCCCAAACCTTGTTATTTTGATGGTCAGAGTCCCTAGCAGTGACCATCAATGGTGGAATTTTGATGTTGGTCACGGTCTCAAACCGTGAATATTAGTTGTGACCAAATTGGTTACAATTTTGAGCCGTGACCAAAATGGGTGACCATTTAAATTATATTAATATATGGCCACGGTTACCATATTAATATAATTTAAATATTCACCCATTTTGGTTACGGTAACCATGACCATATATCAATATAATTTAATGGTCACCCATTTTGATCACGGTTCAAAACTTGGCTATTTTTAAATTTAATTTAAAAAAATAAATTTTAATTTTCTACCCCCCAAAAAACCTGTATGTGTTTTCAAACCTGTATACATTTCCAAAAATAAATATTCAGCCATCAAATTGTTCTACATAAATTAACTAATTATTAAGCCACTTAGTAATCCATAATTCAAAAATAATAATACAACATAAAATAACTATATATTAAGCCACAAAATTTTTCAACACAAATAATAATAAAACTCATGTTTGTGGCAATATGATAATGAAATATAATCCAATGCACATTGTGGATCTCCACCCAACACATACGACTTTGAAATATAATTATATGAAATTTCAATCCAATGCACATTTCGACAATGCTCGTATAGATGCAACTAAATCCAAAATTGTTCTTGTCTCCCGTAACACCCGGACTAGTGTGCTATCCATGTATTTGCAAAATAAAGTCAGAAATGATTCCATCGCCACTACAACACAAAATGAACAGTATAGTAAAATCATAATCCGAAAAAATATACATAGTATCGCATTCCATACTATTTCATTTATGCACTCTATTTGATCAAACTAATGTGTTGTAATAAATTTCATATTGATTTTTCACAAATAATAGAATGTTATAACGAAAATAAAAGGGTGAACATTATAGACAAGAGAAGTAAATATATGTGTAGAATATGCACAAAATGTAAATACATATAAGGGTTGTTCCAATACATACGATATAAACAAGGTTGTCATACAATGGTTGACTAAATAAGAATAAAATAATTTTTCGAAACTCAATCTTCGTCCAAATCAACTAAAAGATCCTTCAAATTAGGGTTGTATAAAAAGCACACTAGAACTCTATAGGGTCCTTTAATGTATCTTCTTGAGTATTCAAACCCTTTGGTGCATGCATAGCAATAGACTGATTGTCTTCGTTTATGCCCTTTGAGTGTAATACCTTCTTCACATTTTGAAATGCACAAATAAAAGGTTGGTCGGCCATGCGATCTTTACTTTTCATCTTAGATAAATATACCATGACAAGTTTTGAAGAAGGATCAACTTAACAACCATTTGTTGTGTCCTCAACCTTCACCCAATCACAATAGAATATGACTTCTTTGAAATCTAAGTAATCTAGTTCCAGGATTTGTTGGACAATCCCATAACAGGTCATCACCATATCCTTTGAATTTTTATCTTTGATAGTCACACAGGAATCCAAGGAAGAAATTGAAATTTTGCTATTTTGTGTTAATAGGTTTTCCTCACATGGGTATAAGACGAAATCAAAACCGTTGACGTGAATTTTTTAAACTCATTTGCATGGAAATTGGGACTTTTGGCTAGGCGAGAAAGCCTAGAAGAGACATTACCTCTTTTCAAAAGTTTCATTTATTAATGGATTTGTATTAAGGCATGTTTTACAGTACATACATAAATAACCGCAACAAAATATGTGGAAATTACCTCTTTCAATACCCATTCCCTAAAGCCATTCATCATTTAACTTTTATTATTATTTTGGGTAATTTCGCTCTCGTACTTCCAAATGTGTTCATGAAATTGTAAGGTTTAGATGGTAATATAAAGAATACAGGTAATCAAACAAAAATAAGTATATATATAGCTACTTGCTCTCTTTAATATTTAACTTCATCTTGCTATTCAAAGACATAACGAGCTGCTTCCTTATATTATAGATTGGTGAGTCTCACCTATTTAGGGTTCTTGAAAGGAAATTCATTCTCAAACTCGTCAGGTTCCTTAATTGTTCGTTATCTATGAAGATTGAACCTTTTAAGCCCTTGTTTTCACATATGTTCTTAGGCGTACACCGATGATTCTGTCGTTACGCATTCTTTCACAAATGACCCTCTAATAAACCTTGTATTCTTAATGTAATCTTTGCCGATTTCATCAAGCGCTCGAAAGTATACATCCAGCAATACCTGATGGGTCCACAAAATAAATCCTCATCGCATAGATGCAAAAGAAGGTGCATGATGATGTCAAAGAATAACAGAGGAAAATATTTCTCTAAGACATAAGTTACCTCAGCTAAAGTGGCTTTCGCAGCCTTAATGCGCTTCCTGTTTACCACTTTCACACACAGTAAGGTGAAGCATAAACCAATATGCATAATTGACCTATAGAGATCTTTTTGCTCAGAAAAGTGCCAGTTGTGAGACTTACACTATTTTAGGTAATTTGTTTGGTAGTTTATAACCCTGCACAAATTACCAGGATAACCAGTCAGAGTCATTAAGTTGAACAACGTGTCTAGGAGGATATTTTTATCACTAGTAGTAAAATTGAAAGTACCCACGGGAATTGAATTTCTTCCTATTATAGGATCAGTTGTTAACCATAATTTTTTTTTTTTCATCTCATTTATATCACGATGCTCCCTTTCTACATCTTTCGAATGAGATGCAACCAGATATGTACCTATCAGATGTTTCACAAAATTATTCTCTATGTGCATTACATCAATTGCATGCCTTACACAGTGCTTTTTTCCAATACGACAAGTCAAATAAGATTGACCATCTAGACTATGGATTCATTTTATTAGTATCTTTAAGATCCTCCTTAGCTTTACCCTTTTGGCCTGCAAATGGAGGGTCTTTGCCTATAAACTTATTCCTTGAAGTCACAGCCTTATCCTTATCCTCAATTTGATAATGAGAAGGATGAGTTAGTTCCATTTAATGCTCATGGAAATAGGTAAAAAGTTAGACTCGTCAGTCCTAAAAGGGTGACTATTAGGTGGAAATCTTCTAAGACCGAAAAAACTCATCTTACCACTACGAGGTGATTCAGTTTCCTTCCCACAAATACGACATTCATAATAACCATGAACATTGCAATTGGACAAGGTCCCACTACAAGGAAAATCATGGATCGCCCACGACAACATTATTTTATGCGTGAACTCTTCACCCTTATGAGCGTTAAACTTTCTCTTGCATTCATCCCACAAGTCTTTAAGTTCTTCGATTAAGGGGGCTAAGAAAATATCAATATCATCGTCGGGAACCTTTAGCCTGGGTATCAATAACGATAATAATGTGAACTCTTTTCTCATGAACAGTGTTGGACGGAGACTTAAATGCGCCACGAGAGCTGGCCAATGACTTTTATTATTACTTAAATTTCTGAAAGGTTTAAACCCGTCGGCTAATAATGCAAGATGGACATTATGCGCTTCCTTTACAAATTCCGATCATCATAAATTTAAAAGCTAACAAATGAGTGAATTAATTGGATGAAGCAACAAATTCCCAATCACCTCGATTAGACAGGCCATATCATAGCCTCTGCTATCCATAGTACAGTGAAGAATCTTTTTAACCATGGCCAAAATACTTCAATACATTCCGTGGAACTTTCAAGAACTTGTAAAATTTTACAAATTTGTCTTTTCCACTCTCACAAATCATATGTCTTAAATCATTGCTTAAATGACGCTTATCCTTCAGTCCATATTCATTTCCGTAGAATATGAAATAATACTTATATGCATGAATATATTTGTACTTCAAACTCTTCTTCATGCTCAGACAACTATCTGATAACGTGTTCTCTTTTGGAAGAATGTCTTTAACCCACTTAAGAATTTCGGTTATGCTATAACTATTGCCCGATAAACCAAATTGACTCTTCAAATTATGCAAATCGATCATTGCATACAATACTGAGTGATATTCTTCATATTTTTTATATAAAGGTATAGCCACATCGTCTTTCAATCATATGTATTCCCAATCTTCACGTTATTTAGTATTAACTTGTTTATTAACTTGGTCATAATATACATTATCCGTATCCATTGGTTGATGGTCGTGATTGTGGTGGACTCTGTAAGCATCATCAATTAGGTCGATCAAAGGAAGATATGCTAAAGAATCATTCACCACTTCTACCTGGTGGGGTTCCATTGCATGTTCGCATACATGGTAATTCTTTCGAAACATATGGTACATTATTTTTCCCATGGAATGTCCATATCTTATAGTCTTGTGACATAGCCTACATTAGTAAATGTAATTCAATGTCTTTCAAATACCTATATTTTTTGTTCATACAATGGTTTCATGGATAAAAAATCTTATCACTATTAAGATTTTTATCTGCATATTTAACAAATTCACAAATTCCCTTTACATGATTATTGGAGCCTTTACTAAGCTCTCCTATAAAGTATTTGTATTCTTGGAAAACCATCACAAAGTCTTCAAAATTCAAGTCACCTATATAAATAGGTTGAAACGAAGGTTATGTTGGATACAAGAACTCTTACTTTATAATTCAAGAAAATTCATTCAAGCAAATTCAAAAATTCATTCAAATTCATTCAACTTGAGCATTCACTAAATATGAAATAAAACTAAACAAATTAAGATGTCATTAAACCCCAAAAAATAAAAAATAAAATAACTTGATGTCAACAAATGTTATACATAATTAAAACATTACAAACTTGTTCCTAAATAAAACATTATTCATCGCCTAATCCTAACCAAAAAATAAACTTGCCATGCAATATTACAATTTTGATAATATTTTAACAAAGGATTTTCACCGGAGTTAATTTACACAGGCTTCTTTCCATAACCATCGTATATTTTATCAACTAATATCTGAGACTCACCCACCTGCAAAGGGCGACCGTGGGCAGGTGTTACGACATTCAAGGAAATGAGCGTACACGTGCTAACTACCTTACTATTTGACAAGTCCCTTAAATAATACTCCTCATAATATCCACCGTGCATGGACAACTATGATCCACAAAATGTTGTATAAGGAGGCGTTTGGGAGGGGAATATTGAAGGAGGAGGAACTTAGGAGAGGAAATTTTTTTAGGCGTAGGATAAAGGAATGTTTAAGGAGGCATCTGAGAGGGTAAACCTTGTTATTAAGTGGACAGTTGGACCAACCTATTGATTTCATTTGTCAGTATTTCCATGTTACTGATAACATTGCCCATGTCCCTCTTAAGTTTTGGCACCTCTCCTTTTGTCTTGGCATGATCTTCAGCCTGACTCGATATGTGACTTTTCACCAAAGAGATTACTCCCCGTTTTGTCCTTCCCAAATGCCTTAGATAGGGCATCTACTTCAATGTCATAGGGTTGCACTTGAACTGACTTCATTTCATGCCTTTTATCACTTCCTGTAGTATAATATTATATTCATGACTATGATTTTAACATTATTTTATTGTAACGTGTATATTTATGATAACTAAATTCAAACTCACTAGGGTCAGAGCCAATTTGTCTGGGAATTTATTGGTCGATTTATCCCGTCGGGCATGCAAGTGTGAGTTGACCCTATTAGGGGTTTTACCTTCTTTTGAAGTCCCCTTGGTCCTTTCCACCCATTCAACCTTCACATCATCATATGATTTTTCTCCAAGTTTATGGACATCAATTTTAATTGCCTTATTATTTTTATTTATCGCCTTCTAGGTTAGTTTTTCCTTACGAGCCTCACTCTCTAAGAAGTTTCTCAATTGGTCGATGGTCATTTAAAAAATTGGGTAACTATGCCTTTCACCCCCAAAATATCAAAACTTGTTTCCCCCTTCGGGGAAAAAAACTACAATTTCTTTCGATAGGTTTTTATATGTTCACTTACTTAGGAAAGAACCCTTTCTTCGAATCGGTAGGGAATGTAAATCTATTACAAAGTTATTTCCATATGTCATCCTTTGTGGTTAGATCTACACTCTTCAAGATGTCTGAACCCCTGATGCCCACAATTATCTTTCCAAGAGACAAATAATGGGATTTAAAAATCTAGACGTCTTCTTTTTTACTAGTAGGATTACCAAAACCAGAGAACTCATTGGGATTATTATTATTTTCGTGGGATTCCACGGTAACAGAAGGTCGGGGTGTTGGATTAGTAGGGGTTTATTTAGTTTGATGACTCAAAAATGTAGTGGTATACTAAACCATTAGCAAAGTAGAGTATTGCTAACTCCTAGGTGATAAGAATTGAGGTTGGGGTATAAGAGAAATTTGAGTTAGAGGTGCAACGTTATTTATTCGATTATCTCCATTCTCGTTCAACATTACCTACAATTTGAAAAATAAATCAGCGATGAATTTTCAACAATCATGTTCATGACAATATATATGTATATTCCTTTTCAGCAACTTTTACAACATGCTTGACGTGTCTGATTTCCATCCAATAGGTATTAGTTTTTAAAGATTTATGAAATTTTGCACGCGACTAACTGGTCAGAAGCGTATCTATGATTGTCGTATAAAGGTCCGCGACATGAACTCAGAATCCTTTATTTTTAAAATTATTTGCAAGATCACTTTAAATGTGCATATATCGCGAGATGTCACAATCTAAGTGAATTCTCTCTTTATGGAGTTATATACACATTGGATGGATATTTTATTCCCCTTTTCTAATAATTTCTCAAACTCTAGTGCCCAGCCATGCTTATGAATGGAAACTATATGCTCTATTTCCTCATCCCAGCATTATGGCATGCAAACAGAATATGATCGAACATGCATGCTTGCGAGAGATCAACTCCATGATTTTTAAGTTTTTTAAACTATTCAATTTTCCTATTCCCACGCTTGTAAATAGAATTTCCCTCTATATGGTGCACACTAATAAAGGATATTTTAGTTCGGTCCAATTGCAACCTCTTTTACTCTTGTTGAACATAATTATTATCCTGTCTCATTTTTGCTAAGAAAACATATAAAAAGAGGGTGTGAATTTGAGTCATAGAGGTAATGGCTCTAATTAATCCTAAATTAATTATTTCCCCCCCCCCCCCCCCGATAAATCATACACAACAAGTCCAATTACGTTCATTTAAATTAAATTAATCCTAAATTTACTATGTGTCCACTAAATGTGTAAGCTCTTCCACCAATTTGTCTCCACCCAAAAAATAACCACTTACGGAAGGGGTAAACATGACCACTTCATGTTAACCAAACATATATATGCATTAATATTCATCACCATGGTATCAAAAAAGTCCAATTTTAGTTCATTTTAATTAAATTAATCCTAAAATTACCATGTGCCCACGAAATTTGCAAGCCCTTCCACCAATTTGTGTTCACCCAAATAGAAACCACTTAAAGAAGGGGTGAACACGACGACAACATGTTAAACAAACAGATATATGCATTGATATTCATCCACATAGTAGAAATAAGTCCAATTTAAGTTTATTTTAGTTAAATTAATCCTAAAATTACCATGTGCCTGTCAAATGTGCAACCCTTCTTCCAATTTGTGTTCACCCAAACAAAAACCTATTAAGAAAGGGGTGAGAAAGGCCACAACATGTTAACAACACATATATATATATATGCATTAATATTCATCCACACATTATCCACAAGTACAATTTAAGTTCATTTTAATTAAAGTAATCCTAAAATTACTATATTCCCATCAAATGTGTAAGTCGTTCCACTAATTTGTGTTCACCCCAACAAAAATCACTTGGGGAAGGGGTGAACATGATGACAACATGTTATATAACAACTTATAACTATATATATAAGACTATGGTATATAAAAGAAAAGACAATTAAAATTATCTGAAGAAAGAAAGCACCTAAAATCAGCTGAGTTTCAATAATTGTTCTCTAATTACAAGCGCACAAGGAACGAGAAGAAAACGTATTAATATATTATTGAATATAACAAGTAACCGAATTACTCTATTTTAAACATGTAATTTATGTATATCATGTTACTCAAAACTTTCATTTAGGTAGAAAGTGTATTCATTATATATACATCTGTGTTACACATGTGCGCGTACATGTATATATATGTGCGCATTTAAGTATATGTGTATATATATGCATGAGTATGTTTAAATATGTATATATATATATATATATATATATATATGTGAAATTGTGTGTATATATGTGCAATTGTGTAAAAGTAAGTGTGTATATATATATATATATATATGTGTGTGTGTGTGTGTGTAAGTTACAATTGTGTTTTACTATTCATAAAATGGGAAGATACTTTGTGGTTAGGATTAAAGCCAACAAGGCTAGAAATGGAGGGTTGAGATTACTTTGTACCTAACACTCTCCAAAACGTTAACCCATCTGCTTCCTTCTTCTCATTCGTCCGCATCCCTCTCTCTCCCTTTCTCTCCCACACTGTCGAACTCCCTCGAGCCTCCATTTCTACAATACACATTATTCCCTTTCATGAATCAGACTCCTCCTCTCCGACACCTTACCCTCCTCCTCACTGCCACACCCCCACCTCTCTGTTGCACCGCCTCCTCTCCTTTTCCCCCTCACCCTGACCTTTTAAGCTCACCTGCTGGATATTGGAGTTTTAATTTTTAGTGTAAGATTTTAATTTTTAGTTTCATACTTGGGGATGCATTTTATTCTTTACATCTAACATGCTTTTTCTTGTTTCGTTTGCAGATCTAACTCTGGGGATGCATACCCGAGTAGTTCATATCTAAATGTTTTAGGTTCTCATTCTCTCTAATTGTTTATTGATATAGAAAGTGTGGAGTATAATTTTTGTTTGAATTTAATCTAACCTATGTACTATTCTTGATTCATTTTTCCTTTCCAGATTAGAGGTCTTGGATGGTACTTGAAAGTTATTATGCTTAAAAATACTTGATACTAACATTTTGATTATGAAGTTTTTTAGATACATTGAGCATAAACTTTTCCATCCATCATGGTAAGCCTTTTTTCTAGTTTTTTGTGTAGTTTTTGCTAATTTTTGGGAGGGTATTTATGTTTTTTTTTGTAAAATTTATTTTCCTTACAGATTTCAAACTTTTGGCTTAAGTAAATGGTTATTTTGGGTATGATTTATGGGTTATTATGTTTTTTCTATTTTGAGGTGCTTACGAATTTTGTTTCTCAATACTGCTCATTTATCCAATTTCTCACTCTCTCAAGGACATCTCATTACTATTTTGCATATCTATTTGGAATTAGTTTAGTAATATTTGTGATTGTTGTTGCAATTTTTCTTAAGGAGTAATTCCCATTAATTAAAACCTGTTGTCATTTTATGAATATTGCATTCGATTTTGTGTGTTGTAGTGTTTGCTGAGGGATATTTGTTTGTTAATTGGTTAGATATGACAGATTTTGTAGAACAGGTGGTGTTTAATATTTATAAAATCAGTGAAGTTGATTGTTTGGGGTATATTTTTATTGAATAAGATCCTAAGAGTAACCTGACTTTTGGTGATTCTTGACATGATTATTGGGTTGTTTGGATGGTTTTGATTTGTTCAGATTCTTAGATCCAACATTTTTGGTGATTTTTTACTTTAGAGACATATGGATCTGAGACTTTTTTGCACAAAAGGTATTTGTCAAAATGCCAAGCATAATGCATTACCTTTTTGTATGATTTCTTTGATTTAGATGGTTCTACAATGCAAAATAATATTAGTGATTTTAAAAGTGACGAAGATGTTTTCCAAGGTGTTTGGTTTGGCACAACTGTTATTTAAAAATTAATATCTTATTTTTCATGTTGGTTTGTTGGTATAGGGTTTGAGACATAGTGCTTTTGGATTTTGCTAACTTAAAGTGAATTTTGTGTATCTTTTTTATATTTGTATATTTACTTTATTTGGATTGTTTTTCTCAAAATAAGGATTGAGAGTTATTTTTTCTTAAGCTTCAGGTTACGTGTATGTGGGTTATACTTTAAGTTTACCTTTTTATTAGAGGTTTGTGTCCATGTTTTATACTTTTTTCTTAACATATGATTTGAAACTAGCTAATATGATGGTGCATATTCTATCAATTCAGGTTTTTATTTTTTATGTAAGAGCTGGAAAGTGGTTGTATTTTACCTTTAGTTATTTGTGATGTAGGCTACGGTGTGTGAATGAGTGTTTAGATACATCTCTTTCCTTGCTATCCATGGATTTCTAATTAGTAGGAATATCGAGTTTGGAAAATCATAGGCTTATGTGATGTTTGTTAAAATGCCTTACACTATTGACGTCACCACATTAGACTTTGAAAGGTAACCCGAAATTAATTTTATAGTATACAGATCCAACCGATCGTCGACTCGCATTATCACCATATGTTGTGGTAAGATCTCCACCTTTTCCTTTTGTCAGTTTTTAGATTGGTTTCAAATATTCCCATTTTGAGTCTCTTTTTTAAATCACCTACTCAGTACGACCTCGACTTCCCTGTTGATGTAGTTTAATATGGATTGTAGAGTTTATGATGGGCAAGATCTTTCATGCATGGGTATTGAGCATATATTCCTACTAATCTGGATTATCATTCTTTTGATGTTGAAAAGTTCATTATTTTAACAAAACTTTGGATATTATGCTTCTATATTAATATGTTAAAGGGACTCATGTTGTATATTATGTATGTTAGTTTTTCATGAATATCTATTTATTGAGGTATGCATTGGGAATGTAATAGAATTTAATGTAAATATCAGCACATACATATTTTGGACATTTTCCATTAAATTTTGATTACTTTGTGGTGTATAACCTATAGTGGTTATTCTTATTAAATATACAGAGAGTCTTTTGAAATCCATAACCTTAGAAAATGAGTGAAAGTCATAACAATTACATATTTTGAATTAACTTCCACAAATTCTCTAATATTCAGAAACTTTGAATGTGTTCATTTTGAAGTGATATGGATCTGATGTGATTTCCATTCGTGAATGTGATTTGCAATTTGCTATACCATATGTTATACGAACTCCATCACTATGCAATTTCAAGGTACTTTTGGCACTCTATGGTGATTAAAAAATATCCTTCGTATATTGTTTGCTTTAATGTGGATGGTTGTTTGTATCGATAAATTTGCATTTTCTTCGATTGTTGTCAACTTATATGCTTGAAAGTAAAAATAATCCAAGCTTCGATGGTTTTAATACGACTCCTTGAAATTTAGTTTTTATTTAAATAGCATGATTCATTTTATTGTTTAAGGAACAAATTTATGCATATGTTACTGGTTGTATATCTTTCTATTTTTGTTTATGGGATGATTTTGAATTTTATAATGATTTGTCAGTTTTGATTATAAGTTTATGAATTAAGCATAATCTTCATGGCTTGCATATGTTCCAGGTTGCATATCTTTCTTTTTTCTTTTGTAACTTCATGGTTTTCTTTGACAATAAATAAAATATTTTCAACAATAATCTTCATTCATTTATTATTTTTGTTGACACAAGTACAAAATAACCAAATGTTTGCCATGAATGAGCGCAGATTGAAAAATATATTCTTATAGCTACAAGCATGGATAAAACAATATTTTTATTGGTAGTGGGACGTATGGTAGGGACTAAAAAATCTTAAACATAAATCCATGAATGAGCATGCATGTAAGACCAATAAAACATATGGATAATATATCTTGGGTGTGTGAATCATGGTCTACAAATGGAGTGGTGGTAAAGGCAAAGGAGGAATTTTATATAACAAAAGGTCATTTATGGATGCTAATTGTTAATTGCAAACATAATGGATGCTAATGTAATCTCCTAAAATATGGATATTAGTGTTACATGTTTCCGTGTATATATTGTAGGTATTGGAGGTTGGAAGTTTGATTGCTTGCTCAGGGTTCATTATAAGCGCTGAAGGTTGGGAGTTTAATTATTACCATGGAGTGGTGAGTCTAAGGGTGTGTATTTTTTCAATATCCTATGTTTTATATTTTTATAAACTACTATTTTATTTTTGACTTACAATTACTACTAATACTGTATTGGTTATTATTATATTATGTTTAATATCTTATGTTTAATCTTTCGATTGCTATTACAATAGCATTCTGGGTTACTATTATGATCCATCAATAGGACTTTTCTCTGCATCATATAACAACGAGTCGGGAATGTATGATGAGGTATGGGGAAATCCATCCGATGTGAGATGATGAGGGTAATGTTATCTCGACACTACTAAATATGAGGGAATTTTCTATCAAGCGGAAAATTATGTTGTTATAAAGATATATGTTGGAGCCACAGCTTCCCCCACCCCCATTTTTTGATATTTTTTATTTGGTTTCCACCTTTTGGTCTATTTATGCAATTGGTGATGCGTACATGGCTCTTAATTTTGAAAGGAACATGATATGATTGCTGATTCATGTAGATGGTGATGAGGATTCGTTCCATTCATAGGATGACGATATCGTGTTGCATTACGTCGTTGCGTTTCCCGATTTTACTGTTACTGCTTCTTTGATAGTTTGGATTTTTGATTTTTTTTAGTTTTAGTTCAGATTTATGTGTGTTTGGTTCATATTTTAACATAAGTTAGGGTTTAAGGCCATTTTTGTTTATTGTATACAATACAAGGGTCTTATTTCAAAATATGTATTATAATAATGTATTATAATAAACTTCCCCCATGGAAATGGTTGGGCATAAATACATGATGCATCAATGTTATTACATGTTACACTATTTGTGTGTACTCTACTGTTTTCCATTGATGGGCCAAGAAGTTACTATTGTGTGTTTGTTGATTTAGCAACTTTACATGTCAATTTTAAAGTAGGATTGGAAGGCTTTGAAGTTAGGATTTTTAGAGTTTAAATTAGTAATTACACATTCATTATGTCTAGGTTTTATGTATTCTGAGTTTTTAATTTAATTTGACCATTGCATTCCTCATTCGGATTAGGTTTATATGCAGTTTGAGTTTTTCTTTGTTACTTTTTAAATAGTTAGCACTTGCCTCTGTAAGTAAAGTTGATAAGGTTTAGTATTAACTATAAATATTGTAATACCAGTTATTTAAAGTTTAAAATTTTGTTTGTACAAAATTACAAACAAGTGTACTACTATATTATCGAATTATGGACAAAAAAACTGAAAATAATTGAACTCTATATAGATGAAGTTATTTTTTACTCAGTGATAAAGTTCGTTCTAATCCAAGCGACGGTTAATTTTTCACCATGTACTACAAGTTCTTCTAAACACTGGTCAAATTATGGTACATGGGAGGTGATGGTTGGACCAACAGGTTTGGGCTGTTCAACAACTTTTCAGATTATAAATTCCAT